>CAMRHE010000717.1:0-568882 GCA_947044405.1 Leptodactylus fallax | reverse complement strand
ATATCTATCTATAATACATAGTGTATGACACTGTCAGGGATCCTAGGACTATATATCTATCTATAATACATATTGTATGACACTGTCAGGGCTCCTAGGACTATATATCTATCTATAATACATAGTGTATGACACTGGCAGGGCTCCTAGGACTATATATCTATAATACACAGTGTATTACACTGTCAGGACTCCTAGGACTATATCTATAATACATAGTGTATGACACTGTCAGGAGTCCTAGGACTATATCTATAATACATAGTGTATGACACTGTCAGGACTCCTAGGACTATATATCTATAATACAGTGTATAACACTGTCAGGGCTCCTAGGACTATATATCTATAAAACATAGTGTATGACACTGTCAGGGCTCCTAGGACTATATATCTATAATACATAGTGTATGACACTGTCAGGGCTCCTAGGACTATATATCTATCTATAATACATAGTGTATGACACTGTCAGGGCTCCTAGGACTATATATCTATAATACATAGTTTATGACACTGTCAGGACTCCTAGGACAAGATATCTATAAAACGTAGTGTATGACACTGTCAGGGCTCCTAGGACTATATATCTATAATACATAGTGTATGACACTGTCAGGGCTCCTAGGACTATATATCTATAATACATAGTGTATGACACTGTCAGGGCTCCTAGGACTATATATCTATAATACATAGTGTATGACACTGTCAGGGCTCCTAGGACTATATATCTATCTATAATACATATTGTATGACACTGTCAGGGCTCCTAGGACTATATATCTATCTATAATACATAGTGTATGACACTGTCAGGGCTCCTAGGACTATATATCTGTAATACATAGTGTATGACACTGTCAGGGCTCCTAGGACTATATATCTATAATACATAGTGTATGACACTGTCAGGACTCCTAGGACTATATCTATAATACATAGTGTATGACACTGTAAGGGCTCCTAGGACTATATATCTATAATACATAGTGTATGACACTGTCAGGGCTCCTAGGACTATATATCTATAATACATAGTGTATGACACTGTCAGGACTCCTAGGACACGATATCTATAAAACATAGTGTATGACACTGTCCGGGCTCCTAGGACTATATATCTGTAATACATAGTGTATGACACTGTCAGGGCTCCTAGGACTATATATCTATAATACATAGTGTATGACACTGTCAGGACTCCTAGGACTATATCTATAATACATAGTGTATGACACTGTCAGGGCTCCTAGGACTATATATCTATAATACATAGTGTATGACACTGTCAGGGCTCCTAGGACTATATATCTATAATACATAGTGTATGACACTGTCAGGACTCCTAGGACAAGATATCTATAAAACATAGTGTATGACACTGTCCGGGCTCCTAGGACTATATATCTATAATACATAGTGTATGACACTGTCAGGGCTCCTAGGACTATATATCTATCTATAATACATAGTGTATGACACTGTCAGGGCTCCTAGGACTATATATCTATCTATAATACATATTGTATGACACTGTCAGGGCTCCTAGGACTATATATCTATCTATAATACATAGTGTATGACACTGTCAGGGCTCCTAGGACTATATATCTATAATACATAGTGTATGACACTGTCAGGACTCCTAGGACTATATCTATAATACATAGTGTATGACACTGTCAGGACTCCTAGGACTATATATCTATAATACAGTGTATAACACTGTCAGGGCTCCTAGGACTATATATCTATAATACATAGTGTATGACACTGTCAGGGCTCATAGGATTAAATATCTATAATATATAGTGTATGACACTGTCAGGGCTCCTAGGACTATATATCTATAATACATAGTGTATGACACTGTAAGGGCTCCTAGGACTATATATCTATCTATAATACATAGTGTATGACACTGTCAGGGCTCCTAGGACTATATATCTATCTATAATACATATTGTATGACACTGTCAGGGCTCCTAGGACTATATATCTACCTATAATACATAGTGTATGACACTGTCAGGGCTCCTAGGACTATATATCTATCTATAATACATAGTGTATGACACTGTCAGGGCTCCTAGGACTATATATCTATCTATAATACATAGTGTATGACACTGTCAGGGCTCCTAGGACTATATATCTGTAATACATAGTGTATGACACTGTCAGGGCTCCTAGGACTATATATCTATAATACATAGTGTATGACACTGTCAGGACTCCTAGGACTATATCTATAATACATAGTGTATGACACTGTCAGGGCTCCTAGGACTATATATCTATAATACATAGTGTATGACACTGTCAGGGCTCCTAGGACTATATATCTATAATACATAGTGTATGACACTGTCAGGACTCCTAGGACAAGATATCTATAAAACATAGTGTATGACACTGTCCGGGCTCCTAGGACTATATATCTATAATACATAGTGTATGACACTGTCAGGGCTCCTAGGACTATATATCTATCTATAATACATATTGTATGACACTGTCAGGGCTCCTAGGACTATATATCTATCTATAATACATAGTGTATGACACTGTCAGGGCTCCTAGGACTATATATCTATAATACATAGTGTATGACACTGTCAGGACTCCTAGGACTATATCTATAATACATAGTGTATGACACTGTCAGGACTCCTAGGACTATATCTATAATACATAGTGTATGACACTGTCAGGACTCCTAGGACTATATATCTATAATACAGTGTATAACACTGTCAGGGCTCCTAGGACTATATATCTATAATACATAGTGTATGACACTGTCAGGGCTCATAGGATTATATATCTATAATATATAGTGTATGACACTGTCAGGGCTCCTAGGACTATATATCTATAATACATAGTGTATGACACTGTAAGGGCTCCTAGGACTATATATCTATCTATAATACATAGTGTATGACACTGTCAGGGCTCCTAGGACTATATATCTATAATACATAGGGTATGACACTGTCAGGGCTCCTAGGACTATATATCTATAATACATAGTGTATGACACTGACAGGACTCCTAGGACTATATCTATAATTCATAGTGTATGACACTGTCAGGACTCCTAGAACTACAGTCATGGTCAAAAGTTTTGAGAATGACACAAATATTATATTTTCACATGATCTGCTGCCCTCTGGTTTTTATGTGTGTTTGTCAGATGTTTTTATCACATACAGAAATAGAATTGCATTCATATTATGAGTAACAGAAGCTTATATTGACAGTTAGAATGAGTTAATGCAGCAAGTCAATATTTGAAGTGTTGACCCTTCTTCTTCAGGACCTCTGCAATTCTCCCTGACATGCTCTCAATCAACTTCTGGACCAAATCCTGACTGTTAGCCGTCCATTCTTGCAGAATCAATGCTTTAATTTTGTCTGAATTTGTTGGTTTTTGTTTGTCCACCCGTCTCTTGATGATTGACCACAAGTTCTCAATGGGATTAAGATCTGGGGAGTTTCCAGGCCATGGACCCAAAATCTCTATGTTTTGTTCCCTGAGCCATTTAGTTATCACCTTTGCTTTATGGCAAGGTGCTCCATCATGCTGGAAAAGGCATTGTTGAGCGCCAAACTGCTCTTGGACGGTTGGGAGAAGTTGCTCTTGGATGACATTCTGATACCATTCTTTATTCATGGCTGTGTTTTTAGGCAAGACTGTGAGAAAGCCGATTCCCTTGTCTGAGAAGCAACCCCACACATGAATGGTTTCAGGATGCTTTACAGTTGGCATGAGACAAGACTGGTGGTAGCGCTCACCTCTTCTTCTCCGAATAAGCTGTTTTCCAGATGTTCCAAACAATCGAAAAGGGGATTCATCAGAGAAAATGACTTTCCCCCAGTCCTCAGCAGTCCACTCCCTGTACCTTTTGCAGAATATCAGTCTGTCCCTGATGTTTTTTCTGGAGAGAAGTGGCTTCTTTGCTGCCCTCCTTGAGACCAGGCCTTGCTCCAAGAGTCTCCGCCTCACAGTGCGTGCAGATGCACTCACACCTGCCTGCTGCCATTCCTCAGCAAGCTCTGCACTGCTGGTAGCCCGATCCCGCAGCTGAAACACTTTTAAGAGACGGTCCTGCCGCTTGCTGGTCTTTCTTGGGCGCCCTGGAGCCTTTTTGGCACCAATGGAACCTCTTTCCTTGAAGTTCTTGATGATGCAATAGATTGTTGACTGAGGTGCAATCTTTCTAGCTGCAATACTCTTCCCAGTTAGGCCATTTTTGTGCAGTGCAATGATGACTGCACGTGTTTCTTTAGAGATAACCATGGTTAACAGAAGAGAAACAATGATGGCAAGCACCAGCCTCCTTTTAAAGTGTCCAGTGGTGTCATTCTTACTTAATCATGACAGATTGATCTCCAGCCCTGTCCTCATCAACACCCACACCTGTGTTAATGGAGCAATCACTGAAACGATGTTAGGTGGTCCTTTTAAGGCAGGGCTGCAATGATGTTGAAATGTTTGCAAGTAATTGCTGTTAAGCTGATCACTCTTTATAACATTCTGGAGTATATGCAAATTGCCATTAGAAAAACTGAAGCAGTAGACTTTGTAAAAATTAATATTTGTATCATTCTCAAAACTTTTGGCCATGACTGTATATCTATAATACATAGTGTATGACTTTGTCAGGACTCCTAGGACAAGATATCTATAAAACATAGTGTATGACACTGTCAGGACTCCTAGGACTGTATATCTATAATACATAGTGTATGACACTGTCAGGGCTCCTAGGACTATATATCTATAATACATAGTGTATGACACTGTCAGGGATCCTAGGACTATATATCTATAATACATAGTGTATGACACTGTCAGGGCTCCTAGGACTATATATCTATAATACATAGTGTATGACACTGTCAGGGCTCCTAGGACTATATATCTATCTATAATACATAGTGTATGACACTGTCAGGGATCCTAGGACTATATATCTATCTATAATACATATTGTATGACACTGTCAGGGCTCCTAGGACTATATATCTATCTATAATACATAGTGTATGACACTGGCAGGGCTCCTAGGACTATATATCTATAATACACAGTGTATTACACTGTCAGGACTCCTAGGACTATATCTATAATACATAGTGTATGACACTGTCAGGAGTCCTAGGACTATATCTATAATACATAGTGTATGACACTGTCAGGACTCCTAGGACTATATATCTATAATACAGTGTATAACACTGTCAGGGCTCCTAGGACTATATATCTATAAAACATAGTGTATGACACTGTCAGGGCTCCTAGGACTATATATCTATAATACATAGTGTATGACACTGTCAGGGCTCCTAGGACTATATATCTATCTATAATACATAGTGTATGACACTGTCAGGGCTCCTAGGACTATATATCTATAATACATAGTTTATGACACTGTCAGGACTCCTAGGACAAGATATCTATAAAACGTAGTGTATGACACTGTCAGGGCTCCTAGGACTATATATCTATAATACATAGTGTATGACACTGTCAGGGCTCCTAGGACTATATATCTATAATACATAGTGTATGACACTGTCAGGGCTCCTAGGACTATATATCTATAATACATAGTGTATGACACTGTCAGGGCTCCTAGGACTATATATCTATCTATAATACATATTGTATGACACTGTCAGGGCTCCTAGGACTATATATCTATCTATAATACATAGTGTATGACACTGTCAGGGCTCCTAGGACTATATATCTGTAATACATAGTGTATGACACTGTCAGGGCTCCTAGGACTATATATCTATAATACATAGTGTATGACACTGTCAGGACTCCTAGGACTATATCTATAATACATAGTGTATGACACTGTAAGGGCTCCTAGGACTATATATCTATAATACATAGTGTATGACACTGTCAGGGCTCCTAGGACTATATATCTATAATACATAGTGTATGACACTGTCAGGACTCCTAGGACACGATATCTATAAAACATAGTGTATGACACTGTCCGGGCTCCTAGGACTATATATCTGTAATACATAGTGTATGACACTGTCAGGGCTCCTAGGACTATATATCTATAATACATAGTGTATGACACTGTCAGGACTCCTAGGACTATATCTATAATACATAGTGTATGACACTGTCAGGGCTCCTAGGACTATATATCTATAATACATAGTGTATGACACTGTCAGGGCTCCTAGGACTATATATCTATAATACATAGTGTATGACACTGTCAGGACTCCTAGGACAAGATATCTATAAAACATAGTGTATGACACTGTCCGGGCTCCTAGGACTATATATCTATAATACATAGTGTATGACACTGTCAGGGCTCCTAGGACTATATATCTATCTATAATACATAGTGTATGACACTGTCAGGGCTCCTAGGACTATATATCTATCTATAATACATATTGTATGACACTGTCAGGGCTCCTAGGACTATATATCTATCTATAATACATAGTGTATGACACTGTCAGGGCTCCTAGGACTATATATCTATAATACATAGTGTATGACACTGTCAGGACTCCTAGGACTATATCTATAATACATAGTGTATGACACTGTCAGGACTCCTAGGACTATATATCTATAATACAGTGTATAACACTGTCAGGGCTCCTAGGACTATATATCTATAATACATAGTGTATGACACTGTCAGGGCTCATAGGATTAAATATCTATAATATATAGTGTATGACACTGTCAGGGCTCCTAGGACTATATATCTATAATACATAGTGTATGACACTGTAAGGGCTCCTAGGACTATATATCTATCTATAATACATAGTGTATGACACTGTCAGGGCTCCTAGGACTATATATCTATCTATAATACATATTGTATGACACTGTCAGGGCTCCTAGGACTATATATCTACCTATAATACATAGTGTATGACACTGTCAGGGCTCCTAGGACTATATATCTATCTATAATACATAGTGTATGACACTGTCAGGGCTCCTAGGACTATATATCTATCTATAATACATAGTGTATGACACTGTCAGGGCTCCTAGGACTATATATCTGTAATACATAGTGTATGACACTGTCAGGGCTCCTAGGACTATATATCTATAATACATAGTGTATGACACTGTCAGGACTCCTAGGACTATATCTATAATACATAGTGTATGACACTGTCAGGGCTCCTAGGACTATATATCTATAATACATAGTGTATGACACTGTCAGGGCTCCTAGGACTATATATCTATAATACATAGTGTATGACACTGTCAGGACTCCTAGGACAAGATATCTATAAAACATAGTGTATGACACTGTCCGGGCTCCTAGGACTATATATCTATAATACATAGTGTATGACACTGTCAGGGCTCCTAGGACTATATATCTATCTATAATACATATTGTATGACACTGTCAGGGCTCCTAGGACTATATATCTATCTATAATACATAGTGTATGACACTGTCAGGGCTCCTAGGACTATATATCTATAATACATAGTGTATGACACTGTCAGGACTCCTAGGACTATATCTATAATACATAGTGTATGACACTGTCAGGACTCCTAGGACTATATCTATAATACATAGTGTATGACACTGTCAGGACTCCTAGGACTATATATCTATAATACAGTGTATAACACTGTCAGGGCTCCTAGGACTATATATCTATAATACATAGTGTATGACACTGTCAGGGCTCATAGGATTATATATCTATAATATATAGTGTATGACACTGTCAGGGCTCCTAGGACTATATATCTATAATACATAGTGTATGACACTGTAAGGGCTCCTAGGACTATATATCTATCTATAATACATAGTGTATGACACTGTCAGGGCTCCTAGGACTATATATCTATAATACATAGTGTATGACACTGTCAGGGATCCTAGGACTATATATCTATAATACATAGTGTATGACACTGTCAGCGCTCCTAGGACTATATATCTATAATACATATTGTATGACACTGTCAGGGCTCCTAGGACTATATATCTATCTATAATACATAGTGTATGACACTGTCAGGGATCCTAGGACTACATATCTATCTATAATACATATTGTATGACACTGTCAGGGCTCCTAGGACTATATATCTATCTATAATACATAGTGTATGACACTGGCAGGGCTCCTAGGACTATATATCTATAATACATAGTGTATTACACTGTCAGGACTCCTAGGACTATATCTATAATACATAGTGTATGACACTGTCAGGAGTCCTAGGACTATATCTATAATACATAGTGTATGACACTGTCAGGACTCCTAGGACTATATATCTATAATACAGTGTATAACACTGTCAGGGCTCCTAGGACTATATATCTATAAAACATAGTGTATGACACTGTCAGGGCTCCTAGGACTATATATCTATAATACATAGTGTATGACACTGTCAGGGCTCCTAGGACTATATATCTATCTATAATACATTGTGTATGACACTGTCAGGGCTCCTAGGACTATATATCTATAATACATAGTTTATGACACTGTCAGGACTCCTAGGACAAGATATCTATAAAACGTAGTGTATGACACTGTCAGGGCTCCTAGGACTATATATCTATAATACATAGTGTATGACACTGTCAGGGCTCCTAGGACTATATATCTATAATACATAGTGTATGACACTGTCAGGGCTCCTAGGACTATATATCTATAATACATAGTGTATGACACTGTCAGGGCTCCTAGGACTATATATCTATCTATAATACATATTGTATGACACTGTCAGGGCTCCTAGGACTATATATCTATCCATAATACATAGTGTATGACACTGTCAGGGCTCCTAGGACTATATATCTGTAATACATAGTGTATGACACTGTCAGGGCTCCTAGGACTATATATCTATAATACATAGTGTATGACACTGTCAGGACTCCTAGGACTATATCTATAATACATAGTGTATGACACTGTCAGGGCTCCTAGGACTATATATCTATAATACATAGTGTATGACACTGTCAGGGCTCCTAGGACTATATATCTATAATACATAGTGTATGACACTGTCAGGACTCCTAGGACAAGATATCTATAAAACATAGTGTATGACACTGTCCGGGCTCCTAGGACTATATATCTATAATACATAGTGTATGACACTGTCAGGGCTCCTAGGACTATATATCTATCTATAATTCATAGTGTATGACACTGTCAGGGCTCCTAGGACTATATATCTATCTATAATACATATTGTATGACACTGTCAGGGCTCCTAGGACTATATATCTATCTATAATACATAGTGTATGACACTGTCAGGGCTCCTAGGACTATATATCTATAATACATAGTGTATGACACTGTCAGGACTCCTAGGTCTATATCTATAATACATAGTGTATGACACTGTCAGGACTCCTAGGACTATATATCTATAATACAGTGTATAACACTGTCAGGGCTCCTAGGACTATATATCTATAATACATAGTGTATGACACTGTCAGGGCTCATAGGATTATATATCTATAATATATAGTGTATGACACTGTCAGGGCTCCTAGGACTATATATCTATAATACATAGTGTATGACACTGTAAGGGCTCCTAGGACTATATATCTATCTATAATACATAGTGTATGACACTGTCAGGGCTCCTAGGACTATATATCTATCTATAATACATATTGTATGACACTGTCAGGGCTCCTAGGACTATATATCTACCTATAATACATAGTGTATGACACTGTCAGGGCTCCTAGGACTATATATCTATCTATAATACATAGTGTATGACACTGTCAGGGCTCCTAGGACTATATATCTATCTATAATACATAGTGTATGACACTGTCAGGGCTCCTAGGACTATATATCTACCTATAATACATAGTGTATGACACTGTCAGGGCTCCTAGGACTATATATCTATCTATAATACATAGTGTATGACACTGTCAGGGCTCCTAGGACTATATATCTATCTATAATACATAGTGTATGACACTGTCAGGGCTCCTAGGACTATATATCTGTAATACATAGTGTATGACACTGTCAGGGCTCCTAGGACTATATATCTATAATACATAGTGTATGACACTGTCAGGACTCCTAGGACTATATCTATAATACATAGTGTATGACACTGTCAGGGCTCCTAGGACTATATATCTATAATACATAGTGTATGACACTGTCAGGGCTCCTAGGACTATATATCTATAATACATAGTGTATGACACTGTCAGGACTCCTAGGACAAGATATCTATAAAACATAGTGTATGACACTGTCCGGGCTCCTAGGACTATATATCTATAATACATAGTGTATGACACTGTCAGGGCTCCTAGGACTATATATCTATCTATAATACATATTGTATGACACTGTCAGGGCTCCTAGGACTATATATCTATCTATAATACATAGTGTATGACACTGTCAGGGCTCCTAGGACTATATATCTATAATACATAGTGTATGACACTGTCAGGACTCCTAGGACTATATCTATAATACATAGTGTATGACACTGTCAGGACTCCTAGGACTATATCTATAATACATAGTGTATGACACTGTCAGGACTCCTAGGACTATATATCTATAATACAGTGTATAACACTGTCAGGGCTCCTAGGACTATATATCTATAATACATAGTGTATGACACTGTCAGGGCTCATAGGATTATATATCTATAATATATAGTGTATGACACTGTCAGGGCTCCTAGGACTATATATCTATAATACATAGTGTATGACACTGTAAGGGCTCCTAGGACTATATATCTATCTATAATACATAGTGTATGACACTGTCAGGGCTCCTAGGACTATATATCTATAATACATAGTGTATGACACTGTCAGGGATCCTAGGACTATATATCTATAATACATAGTGTATGACACTGTCAGCGCTCCTAGGACTATATATCTATAATACATATTGTATGACACTGTCAGGGCTCCTAGGACTATATATCTATCTATAATACATAGTGTATGACACTGTCAGGGATCCTAGGACTACATATCTATCTATAATACATATTGTATGACACTGTCAGGGCTCCTAGGACTATATATCTATCTATAATACATAGTGTATGACACTGGCAGGGCTCCTAGGACTATATATCTATAATACATAGTGTATTACACTGTCAGGACTCCTAGGACTATATCTATAATACATAGTGTATGACACTGTCAGGAGTCCTAGGACTATATCTATAATACATAGTGTATGACACTGTCAGGACTCCTAGGACTATATATCTATAATACAGTGTATAACACTGTCAGGGCTCCTAGGACTATATATCTATAAAACATAGTGTATGACACTGTCAGGGCTCCTAGGACTATATATCTATAATACATAGTGTATGACACTGTCAGGGCTCCTAGGACTATATATCTATCTATAATACATTGTGTATGACACTGTCAGGGCTCCTAGGACTATATATCTATAATACATAGTTTATGACACTGTCAGGACTCCTAGGACAAGATATCTATAAAACGTAGTGTATGACACTGTCAGGGCTCCTAGGACTATATATCTATAATACATAGTGTATGACACTGTCAGGGCTCCTAGGACTATATATCTATAATACATAGTGTATGACACTGTCAGGGCTCCTAGGACTATATATCTATAATACATAGTGTATGACACTGTCAGGGCTCCTAGGACTATATATCTATCTATAATACATATTGTATGACACTGTCAGGGCTCCTAGGACTATATATCTATCCATAATACATAGTGTATGACACTGTCAGGGCTCCTAGGACTATATATCTGTAATACATAGTGTATGACACTGTCAGGGCTCCTAGGACTATATATCTATAATACATAGTGTATGACACTGTCAGGACTCCTAGGACTATATCTATAATACATAGTGTATGACACTGTCAGGGCTCCTAGGACTATATATCTATAATACATAGTGTATGACACTGTCAGGGCTCCTAGGACTATATATCTATAATACATAGTGTATGACACTGTCAGGACTCCTAGGACAAGATATCTATAAAACATAGTGTATGACACTGTCCGGGCTCCTAGGACTATATATCTATAATACATAGTGTATGACACTGTCAGGGCTCCTAGGACTATATATCTATCTATAATTCATAGTGTATGACACTGTCAGGGCTCCTAGGACTATATATCTATCTATAATACATATTGTATGACACTGTCAGGGCTCCTAGGACTATATATCTATCTATAATACATAGTGTATGACACTGTCAGGGCTCCTAGGACTATATATCTATAATACATAGTGTATGACACTGTCAGGACTCCTAGGTCTATATCTATAATACATAGTGTATGACACTGTCAGGACTCCTAGGACTATATATCTATAATACAGTGTATAACACTGTCAGGGCTCCTAGGACTATATATCTATAATACATAGTGTATGACACTGTCAGGGCTCATAGGATTATATATCTATAATATATAGTGTATGACACTGTCAGGGCTCCTAGGACTATATATCTATAATACATAGTGTATGACACTGTAAGGGCTCCTAGGACTATATATCTATCTATAATACATAGTGTATGACACTGTCAGGGCTCCTAGGACTATATATCTATCTATAATACATATTGTATGACACTGTCAGGGCTCCTAGGACTATATATCTACCTATAATACATAGTGTATGACACTGTCAGGGCTCCTAGGACTATATATCTATCTATAATACATAGTGTATGACACTGTCAGGGCTCCTAGGACTATATATCTATCTATAATACATAGTGTATGACACTGTCAGGGCTCCTAGGACTATATATCTATAATACATAGGGTATGACACTGTCAGGGCTCCTAGGACTATATATCTATAATACATAGTGTATGACACTGACAGGACTCCTAGGACTATATCTATAATTCATAGTGTATGACACTGTCAGGACTCCTAGAACTACAGTCATGGTCAAAAGTTTTGAGAATGACACAAATATTATATTTTCACATGATCTGCTGCCCTCTGGTTTTTATGTGTGTTTGTCAGATGTTTTTATCACATACAGAAATAGAATTGCATTCATATTATGAGTAACAGAAGCTTATATTGACAGTTAGAATGAGTTAATGCAGCAAGTCAATATTTGAAGTGTTGACCCTTCTTCTTCAGGACCTCTGCAATTCTCCCTGACATGCTCTCAATCAACTTCTGGACCAAATCCTGACTGTTAGCCGTCCATTCTTGCAGAATCAATGCTTTAATTTTGTCTGAATTTGTTGGTTTTTGTTTGTCCACCCGTCTCTTGATGATTGACCACAAGTTCTCAATGGGATTAAGATCTGGGGAGTTTCCAGGCCATGGACCCAAAATCTCTATGTTTTGTTCCCTGAGCCATTTAGTTATCACCTTTGCTTTATGGCAAGGTGCTCCATCATGCTGGAAAAGGCATTGTTGAGCGCCAAACTGCTCTTGGACGGTTGGGAGAAGTTGCTCTTGGATGACATTCTGATACCATTCTTTATTCATGGCTGTGTTTTTAGGCAAGACTGTGAGAAAGCCGATTCCCTTGTCTGAGAAGCAACCCCACACATGAATGGTTTCAGGATGCTTTACAGTTGGCATGAGACAAGACTGGTGGTAGCGCTCACCTCTTCTTCTCCGAATAAGCTGTTTTCCAGATGTTCCAAACAATCGAAAAGGGGATTCATCAGAGAAAATGACTTTCCCCCAGTCCTCAGCAGTCCACTCCCTGTACCTTTTGCAGAATATCAGTCTGTCCCTGATGTTTTTTCTGGAGAGAAGTGGCTTCTTTGCTGCCCTCCTTGAGACCAGGCCTTGCTCCAAGAGTCTCCGCCTCACAGTGCGTGCAGATGCACTCACACCTGCCTGCTGCCATTCCTCAGCAAGCTCTGCACTGCTGGTAGCCCGATCCCGCAGCTGAAACACTTTTAAGAGACGGTCCTGCCGCTTGCTGGTCTTTCTTGGGCGCCCTGGAGCCTTTTTGGCACCAATGGAACCTCTTTCCTTGAAGTTCTTGATGATGCAATAGATTGTTGACTGAGGTGCAATCTTTCTAGCTGCAATACTCTTCCCAGTTAGGCCATTTTTGTGCAGTGCAATGATGACTGCACGTGTTTCTTTAGAGATAACCATGGTTAACAGAAGAGAAACAATGATGGCAAGCACCAGCCTCCTTTTAAAGTGTCCAGTGGTGTCATTCTTACTTAATCATGACAGATTGATCTCCAGCCCTGTCCTCATCAACACCCACACCTGTGTTAATGGAGCAATCACTGAAACGATGTTAGGTGGTCCTTTTAAGGCAGGGCTGCAATGATGTTGAAATGTGTTTTGGGGGATAAAGTTCATTCTCTAGGCAAATATTGACTTTGCAAGTAATTGCTGTTAAGCTGATCACTCTTTATAACATTCTGGAGTATATGCAAATTGCCATTAGAAAAACTGAAGCAGTAGACTTTGCAAAAATTAATATTTGTATCATTCTCAAAACTTTTGGCCATGACTGTATATCTATAATACACAGTGTATGACACTGTCAGGACTCCTAGGACTATATATCTATAATACAGTGTATAACACTGTCAGGGCTCCTAGGACTATATATCTATAATACATAGTGTATGACACTGTCAGGGCTCCTAGGATTATATATC
The DNA here is from genome assembly GCA_947044405.1 of Leptodactylus fallax. Taxonomy (NCBI): domain Eukaryota; kingdom Metazoa; phylum Chordata; class Amphibia; order Anura; family Leptodactylidae; genus Leptodactylus; species Leptodactylus fallax. The sequence continues at coordinate 554,122 of CAMRHE010000717.1, read as the reverse complement.
TATAATACATAGTGTATGACACTGTCAGGGCTCCTAGGACTATATATCTATAATACATAGTGTATGACACTGTCAGGGCTCCTAGGACTGTGTATCTATAATACATAGTGTATGACACTGTCAGGACTCCTAGGACTATATATCTATAATACATAGTGTATGACACTGTCAGGACTCCTAGGACTATATATCTATAATACATAGTGTATGATACTGTCAGGACTCCTAGGACTATATATCTATAATACATAGTGTTTGGCACCGTCAGGGCTCCTAGGACTATATATCTATAATACATAGTGTATGACACTGTCAGGGCTCCTAGGACTATATATCTATAATACATAGTGTATGGCACTGTCAGGGCTCCTAGGACTATATATCTATAATACATAGTGTATGACACTGTCAGGACTCCTAGGACTATATATCAATAATACATAGTGTATGACACTGTCAGGACTCCTAGGACTGTATATCTATAATACATAGTGTATGACACTGTCAGGGCTCCTAGGACTATATATCTATCTATAATACATAGTGTATGACACTATCAGGGCTCCTAGGACTATATATCTATCTATAATACATAGTGTATGACACTGTCAGGGCTCCTAGGACTATATATCTATCTATAATACATAGTGTATGACACTGTCAGGGCTCCTAGGACTATATATCTATCTATAATACATATTGTATGACACTGTCAGGGCTCCTAGGACTATATATCTATCTATAATACATAGTGTATGACACTGTCAGGGCTCCTAGGACTATATATCTGTAATACATAGTGTATGACACTGTCAGGGCTCCTAGGACTATATATCTATAATCCATAGTGTATGACACTGTCAGGACTCCTAGGACTATATCTATAATACATAGTGTATTGCACTGTCAGGACTCCTAGGACTATATCTATAATACATAGTGTATGACACTGTCAGGACTCCTAGGACTATATATCTATAATACAGTGTATAACACTGTCAGGGCTCCTAGGACTATATATCTATAATACATAGTGTATGACACTGTCAGGGCTCCTAGGATTATATATCTATAATACATAGTGTATGACACTGTCAGGGCTCCTAGGACTGTATATCTATAATACATAGTGTATGACACTGTCAGGGCTCCTAGGACTGTATATCTATAATACATAGTGTATGACACTGTCAGGGCTCCTAGGACTGTATATCTATAATACATAGTGTATGACACTGTCAGGGCTCCTAGGACTATATATCTATAATACATAGTGTATGATACTGTCAGGACTCCTAGGACTTTATATCTATAATACATAGTGTTTGGCACCGTCAGGGCTCCTAGGACTATATATCTATAATACATAGTGTATGACACTGTCAGGGCTCCTAGGACTATATATCTATAATACATAGTGTATGATACTGTCAGGACTCCTAGGACTTTATATCTATAATACATAGTGTTTGGCACCGTCAGGGCTCCTAGGACTATATATCTATAATACATAGTGTATGACACTGTCAGGGCTCCTCGGACTATATATCTATAATACATAGTGTATGACACTGTCAGGACTCCTAGGACTATATATCTATAATACATAGTGTGAAGGGCTTACTCCTTCTAATTGTTTAGGGCTAACTGAAAGTTCGTAGGTGCTCCATTCATTGCGAACTGGCTTGCTCATCCCTATTTGGGACCAGAGCATTGACCACTTAATAGGCTACCACAGGATAAAGTAAGAATATCTGTTTGAAACACAATAGACTTATTAATATGACCTAAAAAATACCAGGAAACCCACCAAGGAAAGGCTGGAGAAAATAATAAAATTTGCTTCCTGAAGTCCAGCGACATAACACCAATGGGTTAATATCTATTATAGGCTGTAGAGATGACACCACAGTAGTATTGCATGTAGCAATGCAAATTATATATTTATGGGTTGAGACCTGTTGTGCTGTCTCCAGGAAATGAAAATTTTGGTAAGCAAATTTTACCATTCCCTTTAATCTGTTGGCAAAACACCAGCGGGATTTGTATAGCAATGACCTGAGAAGCTTTTATTAGTACAGTAGTGTCAAAGACTGAATCCTCCACACCAGGCTATCCACTCCTTGAAGATGATGCCAGGTCGCTGATCTGCAGAACTGGTCCTAAGAGAAATAAAATGCTGGAAGTCTGGCCAAGACATCGGTATAAAGCACAGGTCTGAGCAGCATCTGCGACTCTTGTCCCTAAACAATACAAAGAGAGATCCCGAGCCTTAGAATGGTTTGGTGATCTAAAGATCGTTGCGTAAAGCAATCCTCACTGCAAGAGGTCCCGGACAATAGTCTTCTGCCTTTGGGAAGAAAGTTGGGAAAGAATATTTTAACCTTTATTGATGTTTTCCTGAAAAACTGAGGAATGGATAAGGGAGAAGATCCACGGTCTATGGCAGATGGATAGGCCAGATGTTACCACTAAGGCCTGGGCCATAAGATGAAGATTGTATGCCTGGCTCTTCTATTTGTATTAAGAGTGATATTAACCTATTGCTGTGCTACCGAATGCCAAATAGGAATGAAGGGTTCTATGATGCCCAGTCAAAACAAAATCTTCCATATGAGTAGACAGTAAGGTCTCGTTCACCCTTGGTATTTTTGTCGGTATTTATAAGCCAAAACTTGGAGTGGAAAATAAACAGAGAAAAATATCATGGAAAGGTCTGTACATCTTCCAAGTTTTGGCTTCAACAGAAGATCAGATATTAACAGGTCCACATATGTTATAGAACAGGGGTAGGCAACCTTTTTTGTTCGTCGTGCCAATTTCGATTATAAAATCAAAATTGAGGTACTCGGAGTGCCAATCAATAATTGTAAGTCTGACGACCGCTGCACACGGTATCATGTCCCATAGCAGCCCCTGTACATGGTATTATGTCCCATAGTGGTCCCTGTAAACGGTATTATGTCCCATAGTGGCCTCTATACATGGTATTATGTCCCATAGTGGCCCCTGTACATGGTATTATGTCCCATAGTTGTCCCTGCACACTGTATATGTCCCATAGCGGCCCCTGCACACGGTATATGTCCCACAGTGGCCCCAGCACACGGTATATGTCCCATAGTGGCCCCTGCACACGGTATATTTCCTATAGTGGCCCCTGTACACGGTATTATGTCCCATACTGGCACCTGTACATGGTATTATGTCCCATAGTGGTCCCTGCACATGGTATTATGACCCATAGTGGCCCCTGCACACAGTATAATATTCTCACTTTTATAATATTCCAATTGTCGCCACTCACTAGATATTATTATGAGGTCTCTTCAGACCGCAGAGTATAATAAGTGGAGGGCTAAGGGAGATGAAGAACATAAAAAACAATGTTAACTCACCTTTTCCTGCGCTCCGCGGTGGCTCTGTGCTCTTTGGGCGCTTCTGCCTGTAGTCAGTGACCGCTGATTGAGCCTCAGGGGTCACGTCGCGTCATTATGCGTAACGACGTTGGACGTGATCCCTGAGGCCCTGTCACTGGTCTCTTACGTCAGGCAAAAGCACCCGCAGAGCACAGAGAGACTGCAGAGCACAGGAAAAGGTGAGTTAACATTTTTTATGTTTGATCACCACCCTGGGGGCTCCGCTTATTATACTCGGGGTCTGAAGAGACCCCACAGTATAATAACAGCAGTTTCGTTTCGGCTGTGTTTGGTCCGATCGAAACTGCTGGGTGAGGACTCTGGATGACCGTGCCAGGGAAATAAGCCTTGCGTGCCACTCTTGGCACGCGTGCTGGGGGTTGCCGACCCGTTATAGAATACTGTATAGTTTTTTTGTTTTTTTTTTCCAATTCAAATTTTTATTGTAGTTTTATAATAATACAACAAGGTCTGAAACAGACCAAGAGCACAAAAAGAAAAAAAAAAAAAATACAAACACTAACAAAGCAGGCCGGAGCCACCTGAGGAGACCCCTAGATGGACCCAGCCAACAAGGTTACAGAGATATTAAGAAAAGAAAAGGAGGAAAGAGTGAAAGTAGAAGAAAGGAGAACTAGAAAATGGCAAGAAGGCATGAATATACAGGTTACACGCTGCGTCCTTCCTTATCACGGTCACTCTGGATTCTCCTGCAGTGTGGGGGAATGTATGAATCCAGTAAGAAGCAGCGAGGGTCATGGGGACAATTCAGCTTCATGGCTTTGGTAGTAAACAAGGATCTTCTCTTCTTCCTGATATCCACAAGACTTTTCCTCCTTGGATCCCGCCCACATTGTCCTCAGGAATTGGGGGTTTAACAGAACCAAAATAAAGTCTCTTAGGCAGTATTCAGAGGAACAATTTTATTTATCATCTGTGGTGCCCTCAGAACCCATAAAAAGTTAAAACAAAATGAATGCACGGTTGAAAAGCTTCAGTGTACAGTCCAAGGAAATCTGAGACAGCACATTGAAATGTGGTATTCTGATCTAAGAAAAATGATCCAGAACATGAATATAGAATAGAACATGCTTTAATGTGCGAGTTCTACAATGAGTTTCAAAATTTGATTTCCGTGTAAAATATTTACAACATATTGTACTTAAAAATGGCTTCTTCTCCTGTGTGACTTGTTTCGTATGACAAAACGTGATTTACGTGGAATGTGGCTTCTCTCCTATGTGAACTCAATGATGTACAAGAGCTGATTTTTTTTTCCAGAAAAATTCCTCACATTAATGCTCATCGACTGTGACTAGTCTCATGTCTAACAAGATGTGATTTACGTGAAAAACATTTTCCACAATTTGAGCATGAGTATGGCTTCTCTCCTGTGTGAATTCTCTCATGAGTAACAAGATATGATTTACTGTTAAAACATTTCCCACATTCCAAACATGAATATGGCTTCTCTCCTGTGTGAATTCTCTCATGTGCAGCAAGATTTGACTTATTTGAAAAACATTTCCCACATTCCGAACATGAATATGGTTTCTCTCCTGTGTGAATTCTCTCATGTGTAACAAGATTTGACTTATTTGCAAAACATTTCCCACATTTGGAACATGAATATGGCTCCTCTCCCATGTGAATTCTCTCGTGTGCAACAAGATATGACTTAGTGCTAAAATATTTCCCACATTTCAAACATGAATATGGCTTCTCTCCTTTGTGAATTCTCTCATGTCTAATAAGATCTGATTTATTAGTAGTACATTTCCCACATTGTGAACATGAATATGGCTTCTCTCCTTTGTGAATTCTTTCATGTCTAATAAGATCTGATTTATTAGTAGTACATTTCCCACATTGTGAACATGAATATGGCTTCTCTCCTTTGTGAATTCTTTTGTGTATACTAAGGCTTGAGCGGTGCGCAAACTCTTTTCCACATTCCCGACATTTAAACCTTTTCCCCTCTTTCTGGCTGGTACTTGTGTTCACAATCTGTGATTGGTCAGAAGGTTCCTCATGATTTGGGGGATTATATGATGGATCTGTACTGTGATGTCCTGGATGTACATTAGGGGTAATGAGGTTTTCTCCTGAGCAGCGCTCCATCATATCTTCATCTTCTCCTTTATACTTTACTGATAACATGAAGTTTTCCTCAGAGTTCTTACTAGGATTTTCTGTGTGGATTAAAAATAGATTGTCTTTTTATTTTTACACCACAAGTTTGGAAACACATATACAGTTTTTCATGCAGTTTTTGATTTAAAGCCAGAAGTGAATCCAGCAGGATGGAACAGTAAAAGGCCATGTTCACATCTACATTGGAGAGTCTGTTAGAATCTGCAATGGAAGCTCCTGTCTACGGCCATGCGTGTAGTGAGTGTGCTAGTTGTGTTTTTAACAGCAAGCACATTGATCCATTATTTTCTATGGCCTCATACACACACCCATGTAACACAAATTTTGTTCCCAGCTTTTAAATGTTATATTCCAATTGCTTATGTCTAAAACAAATTAAAAATTGCTTACATTCATCATAAACTTCGCTTTTGTGACCACGGCAATGAAAAGTATGCATTTTTACTATAGAAACAGACGATTTTGCATCTTCTCATTTATACAGTCAGACTAAGAACACTATATGCATTGTAAATTTACACAAATTACCAAAAACTGTTCAGAAGTGTGCGGTTTTCCGAGATTTACGACTATACTGCAAATCAGTTTCACGAATCAATCCCCAAATATAGTCGCCCATCATGTTTTCGTTATATTGTCCTTGGTAACGGCGTTCAAAGTTCATAATGTCCTGGTGAAAGCGCTCGCCTTGCTCCTCTGAATAAGCTCCCATGTTCTCTTTGAACTTATCAAGATGAGCATCAAGGATATGGATTTTGAGTGACATCCTGCAGCCCATTGCAGCATAGTTCTTTATCAGAGTCTGAACCAGTTGTACATAGTTTTCATCTTTATGATTGCCTAGGAAGCCGCGAACCACTGCGACAAAACTGTTCCAATCTGCTCTCTCCTTCCTACTCAGCTTCTTGGGAAATTCACTGCACTCTATGATCTTCTTGATTTGTGGTCCGATGAAGACACCAGCTTTGATCTTTGCTTCAGACAGCTTAGGTAAAAGATCTTGGAGGTAATTGAAAGCTCTCGACTCCTTATCTAGAGCCCTGACAAATTGTTTTATGAGCCCCAACTTGATGTGTAGTGGTGGTATCAGCACCTTGCGTGGGTCCACCAGTGGCTCCCACTTTACATTGTTCTTCCCCACAGTGAACTCTGTCCACTGAGGCCAGTCCCGCCTGTGGTAGTGCGCTTCAGTATCCCGGCTGTCCCAAAGGCAAATAAAGCAAGGATACTTAGTAAAACCACCTTGGAGGCCCATCAGGAATGACACCATTTTGAAATCTCCGATAACTTCCCAGCCGTACTCATCATACTTCAAGGCACCTAGCAACATCTTGACACTGGTGTATTCCTCTTTCAGGTGCACCGAGTGAGCTACAGGAAGAGACGGATACTTGTTCCCATTGTGAAGCAGCACGGCTTTGAGGCTCTTGCATGAGCTGTCTATGAAGAGGCGCCACTCATTCGGGTTACAGGTGATACCTATAGCCTCGAATAGACCGGCCACATTGTTGCAGAAGCACAGTCCATCTTGATGACTGAAGAAGATGGAAAAAACTTGGTGACGCTTCCTCTGATCTGTGACTTGGACGCTTTCATCTAATAAGTTCCATTGCTTGAGCCTTGATGTCAGAAGCTCAGCGTTGGACTTGGTGAGACCAAGGTCTCTGATCAGATCGTTAAAAATAGATCAATTTCAAAATATCATTGTGCTGACCACAAAAGCAAAGTTTACAGGGAATAATAACTTTTTTCTATTCATTTAAGGTACAAACAATCAGGAAAACACACTTAACAACTAGGAACAAATATTTTTTTGAAAATTGTTACATGGTGTTATCACAGATCTGCGTAGTGGGCTGTGGGCCTGGGGCAAAACTAAGGACAGGTGATATTTTTGTCTGTTTTCCAGCCTGGGCTTAATGCAGGAAATTCGAGTAAATGCAGCCTAAAATCTCAGACAAAAAACTCCTGCAGAATGGTGGACAACATAACAGACACCCAACAGTCCTCATTATAATCAATGGGGACCATCAGGATCTGTTTGTTTTAGCCATATGATGGATCTCCATTTTTCTGGTACATAGCCAAAAACAAGGCCGGATAAAATTCAAAAAAATCTGCAAAGCACAAACTTGTCTGAATTTGGCCTGTCTTCTGCCAAAATATCTGGGCCTTCAGTTACAACTGGGTATCACTTTAGTACAACTTAGTCTATGGAGACATCTGATTGCATTTTTTTTTATTATGTTGAACTCAATTTGGTATAATTTATTTATTTTTTTTTTTACAAGAGATCTTTATTAAAAATTTTGCCCTGTTTGTCCTCTACAGCCTCGTGCCTTCTCCTACATTCCAGGCTGCTCAGCCTCAGCAAAGTGACAAACCTCAGCCATATAATACATGTGGTGTGTGTCGCTCTGCCCACTAACTCCCGTAGGTATATGGAGTCAAATAAAACCAACTCTGCACATATAAATAACTACAAAAGATGTTCAAAGAAAGGAACTTAAATCATCGCGGTCACTGAGACACGACAGGCCCAACGTCTGACACTTCAAAATCCACTCTGCTTCCCATCTTCATAGGACATTATGTCTGTCTCCTCCTCCTACAGGGATACCCACATATACAACACCAGTGACAGTGCGGGACTTGGGATCCCCCTCGTGAATTTACCGCATATGATTCATCCATCATGGACAACCATTCCCCGACTCAATGGAAGTTAAATGTAACCTAAACCGCACTGACATGTGGAATAGTTTTCCTGATATGAGATCGGTTACAGGGACAGAATATCACATACACAACACAACTTACAGGAAATAAAGGGTTTCACATTATGGACAACTCCAGCGATGTGCAATACACCCGTCTAACAGCTCCTTACACTACTGGCGCCCACCACATTTATAGCTCCCTCTCGCTTTTATAGCTTTAAGCCAATCCCTCGGCCAATCTCAAAATCTACTTTCGACGAATGGTCTTGGAAATTCCAACATCTCTTGGACACTACAATAGGTTTGTGTAATGTCACCTCTCGTAACCCAGGGTCAGCCTCAATATTGTGCCAAGTCCTGTGAATCGCAGCACGAACAACAGAGGATATTGCCCCATATTGGAAAGAGATAACAAACCTTTCTTCATTCTCTGCTGTCTCTTGTCCTTCTGTTCAGCGCTATCTTTGGATGTCCTCGCTCTATTAGATTATCTTACTCACGTCAGTACCAGGACAATTTCTGGTCAGGACCAGACACATTTTTCGGGTTTTTTGTATGTGCGGTTTTGAGGGCTGTAACAATTTTATCATTTGCGTTATTCAACTAATTTCTGCATCTTTTTTCGGTGACACATAGGGCTTTCCTTTATACACTCGATACACTCACAGCACCCAGTTTGTTTCTGCTTAAAGACTACACAGCTATATTCATGGTCAGTAACTTTTCAACAAGCTTTATGTAGATTAAAAAATGACAAAAAATGACAAACTTTGTAAAATATCTTATTATAGAAAAATGCTGCTTTCTCCACTCTCCAGGCTCTTTTCCTGCTCTCTACTCCCTGCTAAACTTTGGAATCTCTGCTGTGTTTCACACCTAACAAAATAAGTCTATGGAGAGGGAAGGGGGAGGAGGAAAATGAGCTGAGGGAAAGGAGAGACACAGACAGAGGCTGCTGCAGATAACAGTAGGTTTTATATCTCCCTCCAAGTGTTTTATTCACATCTGTACAAACCAGACCTTCTCTATAATGTCCTGTAAGATAAAATCCATAAGAGAGTGTGGAGAGAATATCTCTGTTCATTCACAGATCACTGCACTACACGTAACACAGAGCTCTAAGGGGGAACCAAACATAAGAAACCTGTGAATTCTCCTTCTCCATTCATTACTCCGTACCTGTGGTAACACCTCCTGGAATTTCCTCCTCCACTTCCCTCTTACACAGGTGATGGCCTCTCATCCTCTCTTCTTCAGCCTCCACTTTAATATTAGTCACATCTTCTCCCTGATTTGTCATAGGTCACAATTCAGTACAATCCAGCAGAAATACAGGTGGGAAATCTAACAGAGCAACATAAGAAAGCAGCAAAATCTCTGAGGCCATGTATGAGTGCAGGAGCGGCGAGCTCCACCCCCCTATATAGATGTGCCCCAGGGCTCAGCAGCGCCATCTACCTGCTGACTGTCTGGTACATGTATGAGTGCAGGAGCGGCGAGCTCCACCCCCTATATAGATGTGCCCCAGGGCTCAGCAGCGCCATCTACCTGCTGACTGTCTGGTACATGAGGCCATGTATGAGTGCAGGAGCGGCGAGCTCCACCCCCTATATAGATGTGCCCCAGGACTCAGCAGCGCCATCTACCTGCTGACTGTCTGGTACATGTATGAGTGCAGGAGCGGCGAGCTCCACCCCCTATATAGATGTGCCCCAGGACTCAGCAGCGCCATCTACCTGCTGACTGTCTGGTACATGAGGCCATGTATGAGTGCAGGAGCGGCGAGCTCCACCCCCTATATAGATGTGCCCCAGGGCTCAGCAGCGCCATCTACCTACTGACTGTCTGGTACATGTATGAGTGCAGGAGCGGCGAGCTCCACCCCCTATATAGATGTGCCCCAGGACTCAGCAGCGCCATCTACCTGCTGACTGTCTGGTACATGTATGAGTGCAGGAGCGGCGAGCTCCACCCCCTATATAGATGTGCCCCAGGGCTCAGCAGCGCCATCTACCTGCTGACTGTCTGGGACATGAGGCCATGTATGAGCGCAGGAGCGGCGAGCTCCACCCCCTATATAGATGTGCCCCAGGACTCAGCAGCGCCATCTACCTGCTGACTGTCTGGGACATTCTCCTCCGGGCAGTCCTGGGAATACAGAGGACTCAGGGGACATCTCTTGGGGGGATTTCTCTTACTGGATCCATCTGTGGTAGATATGATAAACCTATATAAATATATAAATGGCCCATACAAGAAATATGAGGAAAAGCCGTTCATGTAAAATACCCTCAAAAGACAAGATGGCACTCCCTACATTTGGAAAAAAAAAAGTGTGATTAAAGAAGCCCCCATTGTATATGTATCATTACTGAATTATATACAGTGCCTTGTGAAAGTATTCGGCCCCCTTGAACTTTTCAACCTTTTGCCACATTTCAGGCTTCAAACATAAGGATATAAAATTTTAATTTTTTTGGTGAAGAATCAACAAGTGGGACACAATGGTGAAGTGGAACGAAATTTATTGGTTATTTTAAACTTTTGTAAAAAAATAAAAAACTGAAAAGTGAGGCGTGCAATATTATTCGGCCCCCTTAAGTTAATACTTTGTAGTGCCCCCTTTTGCTGCGATTACAGCTACAAGTCGCTTGGGGTATGTCTCTATCAGTTCTTGCCCATTCTTCCTTGGAAAACAGCTGGAGCTCAGTGAGGTTGGATGGAGAGCGTTTGTGAACAGCAGTTTTCAGCTCTTTCCACAGATTCTCGATTGGATTCAGGTCTGGACTTTGACTTGGCCATTCTAACACATGGATACGTTTATTTGTCAACCATTCCATTGTAGATTTGGCTTTATGTTTGGGATCATTGTCTTGTTGGAAGATAAATCTCCGTCCCAGTCTCAGGTCTTTTGCAGACTCCAACAGGTTTTCTTCCAGAATGGTCCTGTATTTGGCTCCATCCATCTTCCCATCAATTTTAACCATCTTCCCTGTCCCTGCTGAAGAAAAGCAGGCCCAAACCATGATGCTGCCACCACCATGTGTGACAGTGGGGATGGTGTGTTCAGGGGGAGCACCTTCTTCCACATGTTTGGTGTCTCCCAGGTGACTTTTTATGGCTATCTTTGAGAAATGGCTTTCTTCTTGCCACTCTTCCATAAAGGCCAGATTTGTGCAGTGTACGACTGATTGTTGTCCTATGGACAGACTCTCCCACCTCAGCTGTAGATCTCTGCAGTTCATCCAGAGTGATCATGGGCCTCTTGGCTGCATCTCTGATCAGTCTTCTCCTTGTTTGAGATGAAAGTTTAGAGGGACGGCCGGGTCTTGGTAGATTTGCAGTGGTCTGATACTCCTTCCATTACAATATGATCGCTTGCACAGTGCTCCTTGGGATGTTTAAAGTTTGGGAAATCTTTTTTGTATCCAAATCCGGCTTTAAACTTCTCCACAACAGTATCACGGACCTGCCTGGTGTGTTCCTTGGTCTTCATGATGCTGTCTGCGCTTTACACAGAACCCTGAGACTATCACAGAGCAGGTGCATTTATATGGAGACTTCATTACACACAGGTGGATTATATTTATCATCATCAGTCATTTAGGACAACATTGGATCATTCAGAGATCCTCACTGAACTTCTGGACTGAGTTTGCTGCACTGAAAGTAAAGGGGCCGAATAATATTGCACGCCCCACTTTTCAGTTTTTTATTTTTTACAAAAGTTTAAAATATCCAATAAATTTCGTTCCACTTCACGATTGTGTCCCACTTGTTGTTGATTCTTCACCAAAAAAATTTAAATTTTATATCCTTATGTTTGAAGCCTGAAATGTGGCAAAAGGTTGAAAAGTTCAAGGGGGTCGAATACTTTCGCAAGGCACTGTAGTATAGTATTATCATTAGTGAATATAGTGTTTATGAACATGTCATCCATATATTACATGGGTATGTGTATATATCAGTAATGTCAGGTGAGTCAGAGGTAAAACTGTTTCTTCCAGCAATCACATGACCATCCTGTTTTATTACCCAGGACAAGCCAGGCTATTGCTTTACAACTTCTTTGCCCCATCAGAAATCAGTCAGGCATAAGAGAGGGGATTTTTAACTGGAAAGTGAAATCAGTCAGCTGTAGGGCACTCATCTTTCCAAGATGTGGATGGAACAAGTTCATCTCCCAGGATGAGGAGAGGGGGAAGGAGGGGGGCACCCTGGCACCGGGTGCATCTTCACCAGCCAAGAGCTTCACCTTACAAAAAACTGGGAATGCCTTGGAACTTTGTCACACCTTGGAAGCCAGCAAACAAGCCAGGTATACCCAACACATCTGAGAGATCAATCCAGAAAGTCCAGCAGGTGACCTTGTCCTAGATGTAACCTCCTGGAAGGGAGGAGCAGCCCTAGCCCAATGAGGGGGGGGGGGAATGGATTTTTCTTTGCAAATGGCAATTCAACAGCTGGACCCCAATGACTCTAGCACGTGCCTGCAGCTGATCCTTCAGAAACAACAGACAGAGAGAGAGTCTGCAGAACGCCAGGCTGAGAGAGAGAGTCTGCAGAACGCCAGGCTGAGAGAGAGAGTCTGCAGAACGCCAGGCTGAGAGAGAGAGTCTGCAGAACGCCAGGCTGAGAGAGAGAGAGTCTGCAGAACGCCAGGCTGAGAGAGAGAGTCTGCAGAATGCCAGGCTGAGAGAGAGAGTCTGCAGAACGCCAGGCTGAGAGAGAAAGAGTCTGCAGAATGCCAGGCTGAGAGAGAAAGAGTCTGCAGAATGCCAGGCTGAGAGAGAGAGTCTGCAGAACGCCAGGCTGAGAGAGAGAGTCTGCAGAACGCCAGGCTGAGAGAGAGAGTCTGCAGAACGCCAGGCTGAGAGAGAGAGTCTGCAGAACGCCAGGCTGAGAGAGAGAGTCTGCAGAACGCCAGGCTGAGAGAGGAGTAGCAGATATCCACAGACCCAAGTCCAGGATGTCAATCCAAACAGACCTCACCTGGAAAACTTCCCTGTTATGGAGAAGGATGTAGAAAGCCAGTCTGTGTGAGAGAGCCATGTGAACAAGAGGTTACTGTTATGTTTATTGTATAGTCGAGGCTGGAGAGGACAGGATTTTAATTTCTGCAAAACCTGGTAAGCAGCCTAAACCTATGTGGTGCCGATGGCCTGATTGGGATGCAAACACAGTGACCTGTGACCCCAGCAATGGTGACCCTGGATAAAAACCAATCTCACACATTAAACATGTGAATTGTGGACAATTCTGTTACATGAAGTCTATGGAGGACTCTCATTAAGACTGATCACTACTAATAGTGTATTACCAGGTGCAATAACTATGTTATATTACTACATGTGTATTATGTGTCATGTACTATTATATAATGTCATGTGTTAGCAAGGGGTGGACATCATCCAGCAGTCCCATGCAAAAAACCTAAATTACACTGTATCTAATATATATGTCTATACCTAATGATATCGGGGGCCGGTGATCCTCCATCATGACCTCCTTGTACCGATCCTTGTGTCCTTCTAAATACTCCCACTCCTCCATGGAGAAATAGACAGCGACATCCTGACACCTTATAGGAACCTGACAACACAATGATACAGTCATCACCCAGACCCCTCCAGTGCTGTTACTGGAGAATTTCCCAGCATTCCCAGCAGTGTCACCTCTCCAGTCAGCAGCTCAATCATCTTGTTGGTGAGTTCTAGAATCTTCTGCTCATGTATCAGGGAGAGAGGGGGAGGCTCTGTGATGGGGCCCCGGCTCCTGCTCCATCCTCCTCCTGGCTCTGTGACGGGGCCCCGGCTCCTGCTCCATCCTCCTCCTGGCCCTGTGATGGGGCCCCGGCTCCTGCTCCATCCTCCTCCTGGCTCTGTGATGGGGCCCCGGCTCCTGCTCCACCCTCCTCCTGGCTCTGTGATGGGGCCCCGGCTCCTGCTCCATCCTCCTGACTCCTGGAGATGGCTGCTGGGGGCCACACAGTCCCCCGATGTCCTCTTCACTAGTGAGTATTCCTGTGTATGGAGAGACAATTAGGGGTATAAATCCTTCCTGACTCCAAATCTGACAATTAGAGTAAATCCCTGGATCATCCCCCGATCTCCAGTAATCTACTGACTATAACCTGGAATATTATTACACTCCAGGCACTTCTGGACTCCTATATTAAATTCACCATGACACCTTCCTCTGACACAGTGCTCCTTAGTGTCATTGCTCTTACAGTAAAGAATCCCTTCTATGTTGTGTATAAACCTTCTTTCCTCTAGATGTAGTGGATGCCTCCTTGTTATAGGTACAGTCCATAGTGTCACTGCTCTTACAGTAAAGAATCCCTTCTATGTTGTGTATAATCCTTCTTTCCTCTAGATGTAGTGGACGCCTCCTTGTTATAGGTACAGTCCATAGTCTCACTGCTCTTACAGTAAAGAATCCCTTCTATGTTGTGTATAAACCTTCTTTCCTCTAGATGTAGTGGATGCCTCCTTGTTATAGGTACAGTCCATAGTGTCACTGCTCTTACAGTAAAGAATCCCTTCTATGTTGTGTATAATCCTTCTTTCCTCTAGATGTAGTGGACGCCTCCTTGTTATAGGTACAGTCCATAGTCTCACTGCTCTTACAGTAAAGAATCCCTTCTATGTTGTGTATAAACCTTCTTTCCTCTAGATGTAGTGGACGCCTCCTTGTTATAGGTACAGCCCATAGTCTCACTGCTCTTACAGTAAAGAATCCCTTCTATGTTGTGTATAAACCTTCTTTCCTCTAGATGTAGTGGACGCCTCCTTGTTATAGGTACAGTCCATAGTCTCACTGCTCTTACAGTAAAGAATCCCTTCTATGTAGTGTATAATCCTTCTTTCCTCTAGATGTAGTGGACGCCTCCTTGTTATAGGTACAGCCCATAGTCTCACTGCTCTTACAGTAAAGAATCCCTTCTATGTTGTGTATAAACCTTCTTTCCTCTAGATGTAGTGGACACTTCCTTGTTATAGGTACAGTCCATAGTCTCACTGCTCTTACAGTAAAGAATCCCTTCTATGTTGGTGGAGATGATAGAAATGTAGTACACTTACCTCTCCGCTCAGCAGGTAGATGATCTCCAAGGTGAAGTCTAATATTCTTCTGGTGATCTCATTCCTGTCCTTGTCCATCCTTGGTGGGTCATTCAGGAGAAGGAGCGTTCTGGAGGAGAAGAGGAGGAAACTGGATGAGCTGGAGGATCTAGTACTGAGGAGGGGCCCGAAATCATACAGGGGCCACATGATGTGTGACATACAGGAGCTCCTCAGAGCCCCCAGCACATGGATACAGGAGGATTCCCACAGACACCAGCACCAGTGATGGGGCCCATTGTATGTCACTGCAGGATGGAACTAAGACTCTGTTCACACCTGTACCACAGACACCAGCACCAGTGATGGGGCCCAGAACCCCCTGATGTCATCTTACCTTATAGCGGGAGTTTTCTCCTAAATCCCCAGGTGTGAACGTGTCCTGAGAGCAGCCAGCGTGCCCCTGCTGTATATACAGTATATATATATATATATCTATAGCCTGTGATAATGGCTGATAACAGAGAGAACAACACAACAGCAGTGACTTCCGACCAGGACCTGCTCTGTATCTGCTACACTGCAAGAGCTGAAGGACCTGTGATGATATCACCATGATGTCACCAGTACATGAGGGGTGGAGCTCAGGAGAGGAGAAGTGCTGGATGAAGGACCTGTGATGATGTCACCATCATGTGACCGATGGTTTTGTGCGTTTAGGAAGAAAGTGCAAGATCTCTGAGCCAAGAACATGCTGGGAGTTGTAGTTCTCTCCTATTCTACCTCTTTGCTGTAGTGACTGTGTTGGCACTATTAACCCCTTCCTGGCATCTGCTGTACTTGTGAAATTGTGCTGCTATTATGTTACTAATCATCTGATGTCTGGTGTATTCCCTGCACTTTGTATCTGTATATTCCCGCCTGGTGACGGCTCAGACAGCTCCAGTTATATGAACTTATTTATTAATAGATGGCTGGAAGATTGTATTAAACAAGCCTCTGACCTCTTGTGTCCTCCTCTATCTCCTCATAGATTGTAAGCTCTTGTGAGCGGGGTCCTCACTCCTCTTGTGTCCTCTCTATCTCCTCATAGATTGTAAGCTCTTGTGAGCGGGGCCCTCACTCTCTCTTGTGTCCTCCTCTATCTCCTCATAGATTGTAAGCTCTTGTGAGCGGGGTCCTCACTCCTCTTGTGTCCTCCTATCTCCTCATAGATTGTAAGCTCTTGTGAGCGGGGTCCTCACTCCTCTTGTGTCCTCCTATCTCCTCATAGATTGTAAGCTCTTGTGAGCGGGGTCCTCACTCCTCTTGTGTCCTCTCTATCTCCTCATAGATTGTAAGCTCTTGTGAGCGGGGACCTCACTCCTCTTGTGTCCTCCTCTATCTCCTCATAGATTGTAAGCTCTTGTGAGCGGGGCCCTCACTCCTCTTGTGTCCTCTCTATCTCCTCATAGATTGTAAGCTCTTGTGAGCGGGGTCCTCACTCCTCTTGTGTCCTCTCTATCTCCTCATAGATTGTAAGCTCTTGTGAGCGGGGCCCTCACTCCTCTTGTGTCCTCTCTATCTCCTCATAGATTGTAAGCTCTTGTGAGCGGGGTCCTCACTCCTCTTGTGTCCTCCTCTCTATCTCCTCATAGATTGTAAGCTCTTGTGAGCGGGGCCCTCGCTCCTCTTGTGTCCTCCTCTCTATCTCCTCATAGATTGTAAGCTCTTGTGAGCAGGGCCCTCACTCCTCTTGTGTCCTCTCTATCTCCTCATAGATTGTAAGCTCTTGTGAGCGGGGTCCTCCTCACTCCTCTTGTGTCCTCCTCCTATCTCCTCATAGATTGTAAGCTCTTGTGAGCGGGGCCCTCACTCCTCTTGTGTCCTCCTATCTCCTCATAGATTGTAAGCTCTTGTGAGCGGGGTCCTCACTCCTCTGGTGTCCTCTCTATCTCCTCATAGATTGTAAGCTCTTGTGAGAGGGGCCTTCACTCCTCTTGTGTCCTCCTCTCTATCTCCTCATAGATTGTAAGCTCTTGTGAGCGGGGTCCTCACTCCTCCTGTGTCCTCCTCTATCTCCTCATAGATTGTAAGCTCTTGTGTAGCGCCCCCTCCTCACTCCTCTTGTGTCCTCCTCTATCTCCTCATAGATTGTAAGCTCTTGTGAGCGGGGTCCTCACTCCTCTGGTGTCCTCTCTATCTCCTCATAGATTGTAAGCTCTTGTGAGCGGGGCCCTCACTCCTCTTGTGTCCTCCTATCTCCTCATAGATTGTAAGCTCTTGTGAGCGGGGTCCTCTCTCCTCATGTGTCCTCCTCTATCTCCTCATAGATTGTAAGCTCTTGTGAGCGGGGTCCTCACTCCTCTTGTGTCCTCCTCCTATCTCCTCATAGATTGTAAGCTCTTGTGAGCGGGGCCCTCACTCCTCTTGTGTCCTCCTATCTCCTCATAGATTGTAAGCTCTTGTGAGCGGGGTCCTCTCTCGCTCCTGTGTCCTCCTCTATCTCCTCATAGATTGTAAGCTCTTGTGAGCGGGGTCCTGACTCCTCTGGTGTCCTCTCTATCTCCTCATAGATTGTAAGCTCTTGTGAGCGGGGTCCTCACCTCCTCCTGTGTCCTCCTCTATCTCCTCATAGATTGTAAGCTCTTGTGAGCGGGGTCCTCACTCCTCTGGTGTCCTCTCTATCTCCTCATAGA
This sequence comes from Leptodactylus fallax, assembly GCA_947044405.1. Taxonomy (NCBI): domain Eukaryota; kingdom Metazoa; phylum Chordata; class Amphibia; order Anura; family Leptodactylidae; genus Leptodactylus; species Leptodactylus fallax. Next base: position 536,087 of record CAMRHE010000717.1, on the reverse strand, counting down.
TTGTAAGCTCTTGTGAGAGGGGGCCTCATTCCTCTTGTGTCCTCCTCTCTATCTCCTCATAGATTGTAAGCTCTTGTGAGCGGGGTCCTCACTCCTCCTGTGTCCTCCTCTATCTCCTCATAGATTGTAAGCTCTTGTGAGCGGGGTCCTCACTCCTCTGGTGTCCTCTCTATCTCCTCATAGATTGTAAGCTCTTGTGAGCGGGGTCCTCACTCCTCTTGTGTCCTCCTATCTCCTCATAGATTGTAAGCTCTTGTGAGCGGGGCCCTCACTCCTCTTGTGTCCTCCTATCTCCTCATAGATTGTAAGCTCTTGTGAGCGGGGTCCTCTCTCGAGCTCTTGTGTCCTCCTCTATCTCCTCATAGATTGTAAGCTCTTGTGAGCGGGGTCCTCACTCCTCTGGTGTCCTCTCTATCTCCTCATAGATTGTAAGCTCTTGTGAGCGGGGTCCTCACTCCTCCTGTGTCCTCCTCTATCTCCTCATAGATTGTAAGCTCTTGTGAGCGGGGTCCTCACTCCTCTGGTGTCCTCTCTATCTCCTCATAGATTGTAAGCTCTTGTGAGAGGGGCCTTCACTCCTCTTGTGTCCTCCTCTCTATCTCCTCATAGATTGTAAGCTCTTGTGAGCGGGGTCCTCACTCCTCCTGTGTCCTCCTCTATCTCCTCATAGATTGTAAGCTCTTGTGAGCGGGGGTCCTCACTCCTCTGGTGTCCTCTCTATCTCCTCATAGATTGTAAGCTCTTGTGAGCGGGGTCCTCACTCCTCTTGTGTCCTCCTATCTCCTCATAGATTGTAAGCTCTTGTGAGCGGGGTCCTCTCTCCTCATGTGTCCTCTCTATCTCCTCATAGATTGTAAACTCTTGTGTAGCGGGGTCCTCACTCCTCTTGTGTCCTCCTATCTCCTCATAGATTGTAAGCTCTTGTGTAGCCGCGTACCTCACTCACTCTGGTGTCCTCTCTATCTCCTCATAGATTGTAAGCTCTTGTGCAGCGCCGTCCTCCTCCTCCTGTGTCCTCCTCTATCTCCTCATAGATTGTAAGCTCTTGTGAGCGGGGTCCTCACTCCTCTGGTGTCCTCTCTATCTCCTCATAGATTGTAAGCTCTTGTGAGCGGGGTCCTCACTCCTCTTGTGTCCTCCTATCTCCTCATAGATTGTAAGCTCTTGTGAGCGGGGTCCTCACTCCTCTTGTGTCCTCCTATCTCCTCATAGATTGTAAGCTCTTGTGAGCGGGGTCCTCACTCCTCTTGTGTCCTCCTATCTCCTCATAGATTGTAAGCTCTTGTGAGCGGGGTCCTCTCTCCTCATGTGTCCTCTCTATCTCCTCATAGATTGTAAGCTCTTGTGAGCGGGGTCCTCACTCCTCTTGTGTCCTCTCTATCTCCTCATAGATTGTAAGCTCTTGTGGGGGGTCACCTCCTCCTCTTGTGTCCTCTCTCATCTCCTCATAGATTGTAAGCTCTTGTGTCAGCGGGGTCCTCACCTCTGTCTCTTGTGTCCTCTCTATCTCCTCATAGATTGTAAGCTCTTGTGAGCGGGGTCCTCACCTCGCTCTTGTGTCCTCCTCCTATCTCCTCATAGATTGTAAGCTCTTGTGTGCAGGGTCCTCACTCCTCTTGTGTCCTCTCTATCTCCTCATAGATTGTAAGCTCTTGTGTGCAGGGCCCTCTACCTCATATTGTGTCCTCCTCTCTATCTCCTCATAGATTGTAAGCTCTTGTGTCAGCGGGGTCCTCACCTCAAAGATGTAGCTCTTGTGTCACCTCTCTATCTCCTCATAGATTGTAAGCTCTTGTGTCAGCGTGCCTCACCTCCTGATTGTAGCTTGTGTCCTCTCTATCTCCTCATAGATTGTAAGCTCTTGTGCAGCGGGGTCCTCACTCCTCTTGTGTCCTCCTCTATCTCCTCATAGATTGTAAGCTCTTGTGTAGCGGGGTACCTCATGTTGCTCTTGTGTCCTCCTCTACTCCTCATAGATTGTAAGCTCTTGTGAGCGGGGTCCTCACTCCTCTTGTGTCCTCTCTATCTCCTCATAGATTGTAAGCTCTTGTGTCACCTCTACCTCATAGATCTTGTGTCCTCTCTATCTCCTCATAGATTGTAAGCTCTTGTGTGCAGCGTCCTCTACCTCCTCGATTGTGCTCTTCCTCTCTATCTCCTCATAGATTGTAAGCTCTTGTGTCAGCGGGGCCCTCTGCTTCTAGCTCTTGTGTCCTCCTCTCTACTCCTCATAGATTGTAAGCTCTTGTGTCACCTCCTCACTCCTCCTGTGTCCTCCTCTACCTCCTCTAGATTGTAAGCTCTTGTGAGCGGGGTCCTCAATCCTCTGGTGTCCTCCTCTACTCCTCATAGATTGTAAGCTCTTGTGTAGCGGGGTCCTCACTCCTCTTGTGTCCTCCTACTCCTCATAGATTGTAAGCTCTTGTGTCACCTCGGTACCTCACATTGTACTCTTGTGTCCTCCTCCTACTCCTCATAGATTGTAAGCTCTTGTGTCACCGGTCCTCTACCTCCTATTGTGTCCTCTTCTCTACCTCTCCTCATAGATTGTAAGCTCTTGTGGTCAGCTCCTCACCTCCTAGATTGTGCTCCTGTTCACTATCTCCTCATAGATTGTAAGCTCTTGTGAGCGGGGCCCTCACTCCTCTTGTGTCCTCCTCTCTACTCCTCATAGATTGTAAGCTCTTGTGTCACCTCCTCCCTCATGCTCTTGTGTCCTCCTCTACCTCATAGATTGTAAGCTCTTGTGTCACCTCCTCTCCTCATGTTGTGTCCTCTCTATCTCCTCATAGATTGTAAGCTCTTGTGAGCGGGGTCCTCACCTCTTGTGTCTCCTCCTACTCCTCATAGATTGTAAGCTCTTGTGTAGCGGGGTCCTCATTCTAGCTCTGGTGTCCTCCTCTATCCTCATAGATTGTAAGCTCTTGTGTGCAGGCCTCTACCTCATATTGTGTCCTCCTCTCTATCTCCTCATAGATTGTAAGCTCTTGTGTCACCTCCTCCCCTCATGTTGTGCTCTTGTGTCCTCCTCTATCTCCTCATAGATTGTAAGCTCTTGTGTCACCGGGTCCTCACTCCTCCTGATGTAAGCTCCTCTTCACCTCTACCTCATAGATTGTAAGCTCTTGTGTCACCGGGGTCCTCACTCGCTCTGGTGTCCCCTCTATCTCCTCATAGATTGTAAGCTCTTGTGAGAGGGCCTTCACTCCTCTTGTGTCCTCCTCTCTACTCCTCATAGATTGTAAGCTCTTGTGAGCGGGGTCCTCTCCTCCTGTGTCCTCCTCTACCTCATAGATTGTAAGCTCTTGTGAGCGGGGCCTCACTCCTCTGGTGTCCTCTCTACCTCATAGATTGTAAGCTCTTGTGTCACCGTCCCTCATAGATTGTGCTTGTGTCCTCCTATCTACCTCATAGATTGTAAGCTCTTGTGTCAGCGGGGTCCTCTCCCTCATGTGTCAGCTCTCGGTCACCTCTACCTCATAGATTGTAAGCTCTTGTGTCACCTCGTCCTCACATCTAGCTCTTGTGTCCTCCTACTACCTCATAGATTGTAAGCTCTTGTGTCACCGGGGTCCTCTCCTCTATGGTGTCCTCTCTATCTCCTCATAGATTGTAAGCTCTTGTGAGCGGGGCCTCACTCCTCCTGTGTCCTCCTCTACCTCATAGATTGTAAGCTCTTGTGTCACCGCGGTACCTCACAGATCGTAAGCTCTGGTGTCCCCTCCTCTACCTCATAGATTGTAAGCTCTTGTGCAGCGGGGTCTACCTCAAGTCGCTCTTGTGTCCTCCTATCTACCTCATAGATTGTAAGCTCTTGTGTCACCTCTCTCCTCATGTGTACTCTATATCTCCTCATAGATTGTAAGCTCTTGTGAGCGGGGTCCTAACCTCTTGTGTCCTCCTACTACCTCATAGATTGTAAGCTCTTGTGTCACCTCCTCTACCTCATAGATTGTAGCTCTTGTGTCCTCCTACTACCTCATAGATTGTAAGCTCTTGTGTCACCTCTCTCGCTCCTGTGTCCTCCTCTACCTCATAGATTGTAAGCTCTTGTGACCGGTCACTCCTCTGTGTCCTCTCTACCTCATAGATTGTAAGCTCTTGTGTCACCGTCCTACCTCCTCTTGTGTCCTCTCTCATCTACCTCATAGATTGTAAGCTCTTGTGTCACCGTCCTCTACCTCATAGTGTGTCCTCCTCTGTCTCCTCACCTAGATTGTAAGCTCTTGTGCCCTCACCCTCTGGGTCCCTCTACCTCATAGATTGTAAGCTCTTGTGTCACCTCCTACACCTCATCATTGTGTCCTCTTCTCTCACCTCTACCTCATAGATTGTAAGCTCTTGTGTCACCTCCTCTACCTCATAGATTGTAAGCTCTTGTGTCACCTCTACCTCATGTTCTCTTGTGTCCTCCTCTACCTCATAGATTGTAAGCTCTTGTGTCACCCTCATCCTCTTGTGTCCTCCTCTACCTCATAGATTGTAAGCTCTTGTGTCACCTCCTCCCTCATGCTCTTGTGTCCCCTCCATCTACCTCATAGATTGTAAGCTCTTGTGTCAGCCTCCTCTACCTCATAGATTGTAAGCTCTGGTGTCCCCTCTATCTACCTCATAGATTGTAAGCTCTTGTGTCACCGCCTCTACCTCATAGATCGTAAGCTCTTGTGTCACCTCCTACTACCTCATAGATTGTAAGCTCTTGTGTGCAGGTCCTCTCTCCTCATGTGTCGCTCTGTGACCTCTCCTCATAGATTGTAAGCTCTTGTGTCACCGGGTCCTCTACCTCATAGATTGTGGTCCTCTCTACTCTCCTCATAGATTGTAAGCTCTTGTGTCACCTCCTTACCTCATAGATTGTGTCCTCTCGTGTCACCTCTACCTCATAGATTGTAAGCTCTTGTGTCACCTCCCTCTACCTCATAGATTGTGCTCCTCTGTGCCTCACCTCTACCTCATAGATTGTAAGCTCTTGTGTCACCGGTCTACCTCATAGACTCTAAGCTCTTGTGTCCCCTCCTACACCTCATAGATTGTAAGCTCTTGTGTCACCGGGGTCCTCTACCTCATAGATTGTAAGCTCTTGTGTCACCTCTATCTACCTCATAGATTGTAAGCTCTTGTGTCACCTCTACCTCATAGATTGTGTCCTCTTCTCTCACCTCCTCTACCTCATAGATTGTAAGCTCTTGTGTCACCGGTCCTCTACCTCATCGATTGTAAGCTCTTGTGTCACCTCTATCTCCTCATAGATTGTAAGCTCTTGTGTCACCTCCTCCTCACAGATCGTAAGCTCTTGTGTCCCCTCTACTCCTCATAGATTGTAAGCTCTTGTGTCCCTCACTCCTCTTGTGTCCTCTCTACTCCTCATAGATTGTAAGCTCTTGTGTCACCTCCTCTACCTCATGTGTCCGCTCTATCTCCTCATAGATTGTAAGCTCTTGTGTCACCTCCTCTACCTCATAGATTGTAGCTCTTGTCTCTACCTCTACCTCATAGATTGTAAGCTCTTGTGTCACCTCCTACCTCATAGATTGTAAGCTCTTGTGTCACCTCTCCCCTCATAGATTGTAAGCTCTTGTGTCACCTCCTCTACCTCATAGATTGTAGCCCTTCTGTCACCCCCTCTACCTCATAGATTGTAAGCTCTTGTGTCACCGTCCTCCTCCTCTGGATTGTCGCTCTCGTGTCACCTCTACCTCATAGATTGTAAGCTCTTGTGTCACCTCTACCTCATAGATTGTAGCTCTTGTGTCACCTCCTCTCCCTCATAGATTGTAAGCTCTTGTGTCACCTCCTCTCTCCTCTTGTGTCCTCTCTACCTCATAGATTGTAAGCTCTTGTGTCACCTCCTCTACCTCATAGATTGTAAGCTCTTGTGTCACCTCCTCTACCTCATAGATTGTAAGCTCTTGTGTCACCTCCTCTCCCTCATGATTGTCCTTAGCTCCTTGTGTCACCTCTACCTCATAGGTTGTAAGCCTCTTGTGTCACCTCCTCTACCTCATAGATTGTAAGCTCTTGTGTCACCTCCTCTACCTCATAGATTGTACTCTCTACCTCTACCTCATAGATTGTAAGCTCTTGTGTCACCTCCTCCCTCATAGATTGTAAGCTCTTGTGTCACCTCCTCTAACTCATGGAGCGTAAGCTCTTGTGTCCCCCTCTACCTCATAGATTGTAAGCTCTTGTGTCACCTCCTCTACCTCATAGATTGTAAGCTCTTGTGTCACCTCCTCTACCTCATAGATTGTAAGCTCTTGTGTCACCTCTCTCCTCATGTTACTCTCTACCTCATAGATTGTAAACTCTTGTGTCACCTCCTCACTCAACTCTTGTGTCCTCCTCTACCTCATAGATTGTAAGCTCTTGTGTCACCTCCTCTACCTCATAGATTGTAAGCTCTTGTGTCACCTCCTCTACCTCATAGATTGTAAGCTCTTGTGTCACCTCCTCTACCTCATCGTGTGTCAGCTCTTGTGTCACCTCTACCTCATAGATTGTAAGCTCTTGTGTCAGCGGTCCTCACTCGTAAGCTCTGGTGTCACCTCTATTCCTCATAGATTGTAAGCTCTTGTGTCACCTCCTCTACCTCATAGATTGTAAGCTCTTGTGTCACCTCTATCTCCTCATAGATTGTAAGCTCTTGTGTCAGGGCCTCCTCTACCTCATAGATTGTAAGCTCTTGTGTCACCTCCATCTACCTCATAGATTGTAAGCTCTTGTGTCACCTCTACCTCATAGATTGTAAGCTCTTGTGTCACCTCCTCTACCTCATAGATTGTAAGCTCTTGTGTCAGCGGGGTCTCCTGTGCCTCCTCTCCCTCATAGATTGTAAGCTCTTGTGCCCTCTCCTCTGTGTCCTCTCTACCTCATAGATTGTAAGCTCTTGTGTCACCTCTACCTCACTCGTAAGCTCTTGTGTCCTCCTCTACCTCATAGATTGTAAGCTCTTGTGTCACCCCCTACCTCATAGATTGTAAGCTCTTGTGTCACCTCCTCTACCTCATAGATTGTAAGCTCTTGTGTCACCTCTACCTCATAGATGTGCTCTTGTGTCACCTCTATCTACCTCATAGATTGTAAGCTCTTGTGTCACCCCTCTACCTCATAGATTGTAAGCTCTTGTGTCCCTCCTCTCCCTCATAGATTGTAAGCTCTTGTGTCACCTCCTCTACCTCATAGATTGTAAGCTCTTGTGTCCCTCCTCTACCTCATAGATTGTAAGCTCTTGTGTCACCTCTACCTCATAGATTGTAAGCTCTTGTGTCACCTCTATCTCCTCATAGATTGTAAGCTCTTGTGGGGGTCACCCTCCCTCTCTATCCTCATAGATTGTAAGCTCTTGTGTCACCTCCACTACCTCATAGATTGTAAGCTCTTGTGTCCCTCCTCTACCTCATAGATTGTAAGCTCTTGTGTCACCTCCTCTACCTCATGTGTCCCTCTATCTCCTCATAGATGTACTCTTGGGGGTGTAAGCTCTTGTGTCACCTCCTCTACCTCATAGATTGTAAGCTCTTGTGTCACCGCCTCACTCGTGCTCTTGTGTCCTCTCTACCTCATAGATTGTAAGCTCTTGTGTCACCTCCTCTACCTCATAGATTGTAAGCTCTTGTGTCACCTCCTCTACCTCATAGATTGTAAGCTCTTGTGTCACCTCCTCTACCTCATAGATTGTAAGCTCTTGTGTCACCTCTACTACCTCATAGATTGTAAGCTCTTGTGTCACCTCCTCTACCTCATAGATTGTGAGCCCTTGTGTCACCTCTACCTCATAGATTGTAAGCTCTTGTGTCACCTCCTCTACCTCATAGATTGTAAGCTCTCGGTCACCTCTACCTCATAGATTGTAAGCTCTTGTGCGCCTCCCTCCTCTTGTGTCCCCTCTCTACCTCATAGATTGTAAGCTCTTGTGTCACCTCCTCTACCTCATAGATTGTAACCTCTTGTGTCACCTCCTACCTCATAGATTGTAAGCTCTTGTGTCACCTCTACTACCTCATAGATTGTAAGCTCTTGTGTCCTCTACCTCTTGTGACCTCTTATCTCCCTCATAGATTGTAAGCTCTTGTGTCACCTCCTCTACCTCATAGATTGTAAGCTCTTGTGTCACCTCCATCTCCTCATAGATTGTAAGCTCTTGTGTCACCTCTACCTCATAGATTGTAAGCTCTTGTGTCACCTCCATCTACCTCATAGATTGTAAGCTCTTGTGTCACCTCCTCTACCTCATAGATTGTAAGCTCTTGTGTCCCTCCTCTACCTCATAGATTGTAAGCTCTTGTGTCACCTCCTCTACCTCATGATTGTAAGCTCTTGTGTCACCTCTATCTACCTCATAGATTGTAAGCTCTTGTGTCACCTCCTCTACCTCATAGATTGTAAGCTCTTGTGTCACCCCCTCTACCTCATAGATTGTAAGCTCTTGTGTCACCTCCTCTACCTCCTAGATTGTAAGCTCTTGTGTCCCCCCTCTACCTCATAGATTGTAAGCTCTTGTGTCACCTCCTCTACCTCCTGGGCGATTGTGCTCCTCTCTCATCTACCTCATAGATTGTAAGCTCTTGTGTCACCTCCTCTACCTCATGTGTCGCTCTCGGTCACCTCTACCTCATAGATTGTAAGCTCTTGTGTCACCTCTACCTCATAGATTGTAAGCTCTTGTGTCACCCTCTCTACCTCATAGATTGTAAGCTCTTGTGTCACCTCCTCTACCTCATAGATTGTAAGCTCTTGTGTCACCTCTACCTCATAGATTGTAAGCTCTTGTGTCACCTCCTCTACCTCATAGATTGTGACCTCTTGTGTCACCTCCTACCTCATAGATTGTAAGCTCTTGTGTCACCTCCTCTACCTCATAGATTGTAAGCTCTTGTGTCACCTCCTACCCTCATAGATTGTAAGCTCTTGTGTCACCTCTACCTCATAGATTGTAAGCTCTTGTGTCACCCCCTCTACCTCATAGATTGTAAGCTCTTGTGTCACCTCCTCTACCTCATAGATTGTAAGCTCTTGTGTCACCTCTACCTCATAGATTGTAAGCTCTTGTGTCACCTCCTCTCTCATAGATTGTAAGCTCTTGTGTCACCTCCTCTCCCTCATAGATTGTAAGCTCTTGTGTCACCCCTCTACCTCATAGATTGTAAGCTCTTGTGTCACCTCTCTACCTCATAGATTGTAAGCTCTTGTGTCACCTCCTCTACCTCATAGATTGTAAGCTCTTGTGTCACCTCTACCTCATCGATTGTGACCTCTTGTCTCACCCCCTCTACCTCATAGATTGTAAGCTCTTGTGTCACCTCTACCTCATAGATTGTAAGCTCTTCTGTCACCTCCTCTACCTCATAGATTGTAAGCTCTTGTGTCACCTCCTCTACCTCATAGATTGTAAGCTCTTGTGTCACCTCCTCTACCTCATAGATTGTAAGCTCTTGTGTCACCTCCTCTACCTCATAGATTGTAAGCTCTTGTGTCACCTCTACCTCATAGATTGTAAGCTCTTGTGTCACCGTACCTCATGTCGTAAGCTCTTGTGTCACCTCCTCTACCTCATAGATTGTAAGCTCTTGTGTCACCTCCTCTACCTCATAGATTGTAAGCTCTTGTGTCACCCCCTCTACCTCATAGATTGTAAGCTCTTGTGTCACCTCCTCTACCTCATAGGTTGTAAGCTCTTGTGTCACCTCCATCCTCATAGATTGTAAGCTCTTGTGTCACCTCCTACTACCTCATAGATTGTAAGCTCTTGTGTCACCTCCTCTACCTCATAGATTGTAAGCTCTTGTGTCATCCTCTACCTCATAGATTGTAAGCTCTTGTGTCACCTCCTCTACCTCATAGATTGTAAGCTCTTGTGTCACCTCTACCTCATAGATTGTAAGCTCTTGTGTCACCTCCTCTACCTCATAGATTGTAAGCTCTTGTGTCACCTCTACCTCATAGATTGTAAGCTCTTGTGTCACCTCTACCTCATAGATTGTAAGCTCTTGTGTCACCTCCTCTACCTCATAGATTGTAAGCTCTTGTGTCACCTCCTCCCTCATAGATTGTAAGCTCTTGTGTCACCTCCTACTACCTCATAGATTGTAAGCTCTTGTGTCACCTCCTCTACCTCATAGGGTGTAAGCTCTTGTGTCACCTCTACCTCATAGATTGTAAGCTCTTGTGTCACCTCCTCTACCTCATAGATTGTAAGCTCTTGTGTCACCTCCTCTACCTCATAGATTGTAAGCTCTTGTGTCACCTCCTACCTCATAGATTGTAAGCTCTCGTGTCACCTCTACCTCATAGATTGTAAGCTCTTGTGTCACCTCCTCTACCTCATAGATTGTAAGCTCTTGTGTCACCTCCTCTACCTCATAGATTGTAAGCTCTTGTGTCACCTCTACCTCATGATGTACCCTCTTGTGTCCTCCTCTACCTCATAGATTGTAAGCTCTTGTGTCACCTCTACCTCATAGATTGTAAGCTCTTGTGTCACCTCCTCTACCTCATAGATTGTAAGCTCTTGTGTCACCTCCTCTACCTCATAGATTGTGAGCTCTTGTGTCACCTCCTCTACCTCATAGATTGTAAGCTCTTGTGTCACCTCCTCTACCTCATAGATTGTAAGCTCTTGTGTCACCTCTACCTCATAGATTGTAAGCTCTTGTGTCACCTCCTCTGCTCTACCTCATAGATTGTAAGCTCTTGTGTCACCTCCTCTACCTCATAGATTGTAAGCTCTTGTGTCACCTCCTCTACCTCATAGATTGTAAGCTCTTGTGTCACCTCTACTCCTCATAGATTGTAAGCTCTTGTGTCACCTCCTCTACCTCATAGATTGTAAGCTCTTGTGTCACCTCCTACCTCATAGATTGTAAGCTCTTGTGTCACCTCCTCTACCTCATAGATTGTAAGCTCTTGTGTCACCTCCTCTACCTCATAGATTGTAAGCTCTTGTGTCACCTCCTCTACCTCATAGATTGTAAGCTCTTGTGTCACCTCCTCTACCTCATAGATTGTAAGCTCTTGTGTCACCTCCTCTACCTCATAGATTGTGAGCTCTTGTGTCACCTCTACCTCATAGATTGTAAGCTCTTGTGTCACCACCTCTACCTCATAGATTGTAAGCTCTTGTGTCACCTCCTCTACCTCATAGATTGTAAGCTCTTGTGTCACCTCTACCTCATAGACTGTAAGCTCTTGTGTCCCCCTCTACCTCATAGATTGTAAGCTCTTGTGTCACCTCCTCTACCTCATAGATTGTAAGCTCTTGTGTCACCTCTACCTCATAGATTGTAAGCTCTTGTGTCACCTCCTCTCCTCATAGATTGTAAGCTCTTGTGTCACCTCCCTACCTCATAGATTGTAAGCTCTTGTGTCACCTCCTCTACCTCATAGATTGTAAGCTCTTGTGTCACCTCTACCTCATAGATTGTAAGCTCTTGTGTCACCTCCTACCTCATAGATTGTAAGCTCTTGTGTCACCTCCTCTACCTCATAGATTGTAAGCTCTTGTGTCACCTCCTCTACCTCATAGATTGTGAGCTCTTGTGTCACCTCCTCTACCTCATAGATTGTAAGCTCTTGTGTCACCTCCTCACCTCTGTGTCCCCTCTACCTCATAGATTGTAAGCTCTTGTGTCACCTCCTACCTCATAGATTGTAAGCTCTTGTGTCACCTCCTCTACCTCATAGATTGTAAGCTCTTGTGTCACCTCTACCTCGTCTCAGCTCTTGTGTCCCCCCTCTACCTCATAGATTGTAAGCTCTTGTGTCACCTCCTACCTCATAGATTGTAAGCTCTTGTGTCACCTCCCTACCTCATAGATTGTAAGCTCTTGTGTCACCTCCACCTCCTAAGCTCTTGTGTCCCCCCTCTACCTCATAGATTGTAAGCTCTTGTGTCACCTCCTCTACCTCATAGATTGTAAGCTCTTGTGTCACCTCCTCTACCTCATAGATTGTAAGCTCTTGTGTCACCTCCTCTACCTCATAGATTGTAAGCTCTTGTGTCACCTCCTCTAACTCATGGAGCGTAAGCTCTTGTGTCACTCCTCTACCTCATAGATTGTAAGCTCTTGTGTCACCTCCCTACCTCATAGATTGTAAGCTCTTGTGTCACCTCTACCTCATAGATTGTAAGCTCTTGTGTCACCTCCTCTACCTCATAGATTGTAAGCTCTTGTGTCACCTCCACCTCATAGATTGTAAGCTCTTGTGTCACCTCCTCTCCTCATGTGTAATCTCTACCTCATAGATTGTAAGCTCTTGTGTCACCTCCCTACCTCATAGATTGTAAGCCCTTGTGTCACCTCTACCTCATAGATTGTAAGCTCTTGTGTCACCTCCTCTACCTCATAGATTGTAAGCTCTTGTGTCACCTCCACTACCTCATAGATTGTAAGCTCTTGTGTCACCTCCTCTACCTCATAGATTGTAAGCTCTTGTGTCACCTCCTCTACCTCATAGATTGTAAGCTCTTGTGTCACCTCCTCCCCTCATAGATTGTAAGCTCTTGTGTCACCTCCTCTACCTCATAGATTGTAAGCTCTTGTGTCACCTCCTCTACCTCATAGATTGTAAGCTCTTGTGTCACCTCTACCTCATAGATTGTAAGCTCTTGTGTCACCTCCTCTACCTCATAGATTGTAAGCTCTTGTGTCACCTCCTCTACCTCATGTGTCCTGTCTACTCTCTCATAGATTGTAAGCTCTTGTGTCACCTCCTACCTCATAGATTGTAAGCTCTTGTGTCACCTCTACTACCTCATAGATTGTAAGCTCTTGTGTCACCTCTTACCTCATAGATTGTAAGCTCTTGTGTCCTCCTCTACCTCATAGATTGTAAGCTCTTGTGTCACCTCCTCTACCTCATAGATTGTAAGCTCTTGTGTCACCTCCATCTACCTCATAGATTGTAAGCTCTTGTGTCACCCCTCTACCTCATAGATTGTAAGCTCTTGTGTCACCTCCTCTACCTCATAGATTGTAAGCTCTTGTGTCACCTCCTCTACCTCATAGATTGTAAGCTCTTGTGTCACCTCCATCCTCATAGATTGTAAGCTCTTGTGTCACCTCCTCTACCTCATAGATTGTGAGCTCTTGTGTCACCTCCTCTACCTCATAGATTGTAAGCTCTTGTGTCACCTCCTCTACCTCATAGATTGTAAGCTCTTGTGTCACCTCCTCTACCTCATAGATTGTAAGCTCTTGTGTCACCTCCTCTACCTCATAGATTGTAAGCTCTTGTGTCACCTCCTCTACCTCATAGATTGTAAGCTCTTGTGTCACCTCTACCTCATAGATTGTGAGCTCTTGTGTCACCTCCTACCCTCATAGATTGTAAGCTCTTGTGTCACCTCCTCCTCCTCATAGATTGTGAGCTCTTGTGTCACCTCTACCTCATAGATTGTAAGCTCTTGTGTCACCTCCTCTACCTCATAGATTGTAAGCTCTTGTGTCACCTCTACCTCATAGATTGTAAGCTCTTGTGTCACCTCCTACCCTCATAGATTGTAAGCTCTTGTGTCACCTCCTACCTCATAGATTGTAAGCTCTTGTGTCACCTCCTACCCTCATAGATTGTAAGCTCTTGTGTCACCTCTACCTCATAGATTGTAAGCTCTTGTGTCCCCTCTACCTCATGATTGTAGCTCTTGTGTCACCTCCTAGATTGTAAGCTCTTGTGTCACCTCTACCTCATAGATTGTAAGCTCTTGTGTCACCTCCTCTACCTCATAGATTGTAAGCTCTTGTGTCACCTCCTCTACCTCATAGATTGTAAGCTCTTGTGTCACCTCCTCTACCTCATAGATTGTAAGCTCTTGTGTCACCTCTACCTCATAGATTGTAAGCTCTTGTGTCACCTCCTCTACCTCATAGATTGTAAGCTCTTGTGTCACCTCCCTACCTCATAGATTGTAAGCTCTTGTGTCACCTCCTCTACCTCATAGATTGTAAGCTCTTGTGTCACCCCTTCTAACTCTTATGATTGTAAGCTCTTGTGTCACCTCCACTCCTCATAGATTGTAAGCTCTTGTGTCACCTCCTCTACCTCATAGATTGTAAGCTCTTGTGTCACCTCTACCTCATAGATTGTAAGCTCTTGTGTCACCTCCTCTACCTCATAGATTGTAAGCTCTTGTGTCACCTCTACCTCATAGATTGTAAGCTCTTGTGTCACCTCCTCTACCTCATAGATTGTAAGCTCTTGTGTCACCTCCTCTACCTCATAGATTGTAAGCTCTTGTGTCACCTCTACCTCATAGATTGTAAGCTCTTGTGTCACCTCCTCTACCTCATAGATTGTAAGCTCTTGTGTCACCTCCTACCTCATAGATTGTAAGCTCTTGTGTCACCTCCTCTACCTCATAGATTGTAAGCTCTTGTGTCACCTCTCTACCTCATAGATTGTAAGCTCTTGTGTCACCTCCTCTACCTCATAGATTGTAAGCTCTTGTGTCACCTCCTACCTCATAGATTGTAAGCTCTTGTGTCACCTCCTCTACCTCATAGATTGTAAGCTCTTGTGTCACCTCCTCTACCTCATAGATTGTAAGCTCTTGTGTCACCTCTACCTCATAGATTGTAAGCTCTTGTGTCACCTCCTCTACCTCATAGATTGTAAGCTCTTGTGTCACCTCTACCTCATAGATTGTAAGCTCTTGTGTCACCCTCTACCTCATAGATTGTAAGCTCTTGTGTCACCTCCTCTACCTCATAGATTGTAAGCTCTTGTGTCACCTCTACACCTCATAGATTGTAAGCTCTTGTGTCACCTCCTCTACCTCATAGATTGTAAGCTCTTGTGTCACCTCCTCTACCTCATAGATTGTAAGCTCTTGTGTCACCTCCTCTACCTCATAGATTGTAAGCTCTTGTGTCACCTCACCTCTCTACCTCATAGATTGTAAGCTCTTGTGTCACCTCTACCTCTTATAGATTGTAAGCTCTTGTGTCACCTCTAACCTCATAGATTGTAAGCTCTTGTGTCACCTCCTCTACCTCATAGATTGTAAGCTCTTGTGTCACCTCTACCTCATAGATTGTAAGCTCTTGTGTCACCTCCTCTACCTCATAGATTGTAAGCTCTTGTGTCACCTCTACCTCATAGATTGTAAGCTCTTGTGTCACCTCCATCTACCTCATAGATTGTAAGCTCTTGTGTCACCTCCTCTACCTCATAGTTCTCTAGCTCCTCATGTGTAACTCTTGTGTCCCTCTACCTCATAGATTGTAAGCTCTTGTGTCACCTCCTCTACCTCATAGATTGTAAGCTCTTGTGTCACCTCCTCTACCTCATAGATTGTAAGCTCTTGTGTCACCTCCTCTACCTCATAGATTGTAAGCTCTTGTGTCACCTCCTCTACCTCATAGATTGTAAGCTCTTGTGTCACCTCTACCTCATAGATTGTAAGCTCTTGTGTCACCTCCTCTACCTCATAGATTGTAAGCTCTTGTGTCACCTCCTCTACCTCATAGATTGTAAGCTCTTGTGTCACCTCTACCTCATGATGTAAGCTCTTGTGTCCCCCCTCTACCTCATAGATTGTAAGCTCTTGTGTCACCTCCTCTCCCTCATAGATTGTAAGCTCTTGTGTCACCTCCTCTACCTCATAGATTGTAAGCTCTTGTGTCACCTCCTCTACCTCATAGATTGTAAGCTCTTGTGTCACCTCCTCTACCTCATAGATTGTAAGCTCTTGTGTCACCTCCTCTACCTCATAGATTGTAAGCTCTTGTGTCACCTCCACTACCTCATAGATTGTAAGCTCTTGTGTCACCTCTACCTCATAGATTGTAAGCTCTTGTGTCACCTCCTCTACCTCATAGATTGTAAGCTCTTGTGTCACCTCTACCTCATAGATTGTAAGCTCTTGTGTCACCTCCTACCTCATAGATTGTAAGCTCTTGTGTCACCTCCTCTACCTCATAGATTGTAAGCTCTTGTGTCACCTCCTCTACCTCATAGATTGTAAGCTCTTGTGTCACCTCCTCTACCTCATAGATTGTAAGCTCTTGTGTCACCTCTACCTCATAGATTGTAAGCTCTTGTGTCACCTTCCCTCTCACCTCTACCTCATAGATTGTAAGCTCTTGTGTCACCTCTACCTCATAGATTGTAAGCTCTTGTGTCACCTCTACCTCATAGATTGTAAGCTCTTGTGTCACCTCCTCTACCTCATAGATTGTAAGCTCTTGTGTCACCTCTACCTCATAGATTGTAAGCTCTTGTGTCACCTCCTCTACCTCATAGATTGTAAGCTCTTGTGTCACCTCCCTACCTCATAGATTGTAAGCTCTTGTGTCACCTCCCTACCTCATAGATTGTAAGCTCTTGTGTCACCTCCTCTACCTCATAGATTGTAAGCTCTTGTGTCACCTCCTCTACCTCATAGATTGTAAGCTCTTGTGTCACCTCCTCTACCTCATAGATTGTAAGCTCTTGTGTCACCTCTACACCTCATAGATTGTAAGCTCTTGTGTCACCTCCTCTACCTCATAGGTTGTAAGCTCTTGTGTCACCTCCTCTACCTCATAGATTGTAAGCTCTTGTGTCACCTCCTCTACCTCATAGATTGTAAGCTCTTGTGTCACCTCTACCTCATAGATTGTAAGCTCTTGTGTCACCTCTACCTCATAGATTGTAAGCTCTTGTGTCACCTCTCTACCTCATAGATTGTAAGCTCTTGTGTCACCTCCTCTACCTCATAGATTGTAAGCTCTTGTGTCACCTCCTCTACCTCATAGATTGTAAGCTCTTGTGTCACCTCCTCTACCTCATAGATTGTAAGCTCTTGTGTCACCTCTACCTCATAGATTGTAAGCTCTTGTGTCATCTCCTCTACCTCATAGATTGTAAGCTCTTGTGTCACCTCCTCTACCTCATAGATTGTAAGCTCTTGTGTCACCTCCTCTACCTCATAGATTGTAAGCTCTTGTGTCACCTCCTCTACCTCATAGATTGTAAGCTCTTGTGTCACCTCCTCTACCTCATAGATTGTAAGCTCTTGTGTCCTCCTCTACCTCATAGATTGTAAGCTCTTGTGTCACCTCCTCTACCTCATAGATTGTAAGCTCTTGTGTCACCTCCTCTACCTCATAGATTGTAAGCTCTTGTGTCACCTCTACCTCATAGATTGTAAGCTCTTGTGTCACCTCCTCTACCTCATAGATTGTAAGCTCTTGTGTCACCTCTACCTCATAGATTGTAAGCTCTTGTGTCACCTCCTACCTCATAGATTGTAAGCTCTTGTGTCACCTCCTCTACCTCATAGATTGTAAGCTCTTGTGTCACCTCCTCTACCTCATAGATTGTAAGCTCTTGTGTCACCTCTACCTCATAGATTGTAAGCTCTTGTGTCACCTCCTCCCTCATAGATTGTAAGCTCTTGTGTCACCTCCTCTACCTCATAGATTGTAAGCTCTTGTGTCACCTCCTCTACCTCATAGATTGTAAGCTCTTGTGTCACCTCCTCTACCTCATAGATTGTAAGCTCTTGTGTCACCTCCTCTACCTCATAGATTGTAAGCTCTTGTGTCACCTCTACCTCATAGATTGTAAGCTCTTGTGTCACCTCCACTACCTCATAGATTGTAAGCTCTTGTGTCACCTCCTCTACCTCATAGATTGTAAGCTCTTGTGTCACCCTCTACCTCATAGATTGTAAGCTCTTGTGTCACCTCCTCTACCTCATAGATTGTAAGCTCTTGTGTCACCTCCTCTACCTCATAGATTGTAAGCTCTTGTGTCACCTCCCTCTACCTCATGGGTGTAAGCTCTTGTGTCACCTCTTCTCTATAGATTGTAAGCTCTTGTGTCACCTCCTCTACCTCATAGATTGTAAGCTCTTGTGTCACCTCCTCTACCTCATAGATTGTAAGCTCTTGTGTCACCCCTCTACCTCATAGATTGTAAGCTCTTGTGTCACCTCTTACCTCATAGATTGTAAGCTCTTGTGTCACCTCCTCTACCTCATAGATTGTAAGCTCTTGTGTCACCTCCTCTACCTCATAGATTGTAAGCTCTTGTGTCACCTCCTCTACCTCATAGATTGTAAGCTCTTGTGTCACCTCTACCTCATAGATTGTAAGCTCTTGTGTCACCTCCTACCTCATAGATTGTAAGCTCTTGTGTCACCTCTACCTCATAGATTGTAAGCTCTTGTGTCACCTCCTCTACCTCATAGATTGTAAGCTCTTGTGTCACCTCCTCTACCTCATAGATTGTAAGCTCTTGTGTCACCTCCACTACCTCATAGATTGTAAGCTCTTGTGTCACCTCTACCTCATAGATTGTAAGCTCTTGTGTCACCTCCTCTACCTCATAGATTGTAAGCTCTTGTGTCACCTCCTCTACCTCATAGATTGTAAGCTCTTGTGTCACCTCCTCTACCTCATAGATTGTAAGCTCTTGTGTCACCTCTCCATCCTCTCTACCTCATAGATTGTAAGCTCTTGTGTCACCTCCTCTACCTCATAGATTGTAAGCTCTTGTGTCACCTCTACCTCATAGATTGTAAGCTCTTGTGTCACCTCCTCTACCTCATAGATTGTAAGCTCTTGTGTCACCTCCTCTACCTCATAGATTGTAAGCTCTTGTGTCACCTCCTCTACCTCATAGATTGTAAGCTCTTGTGTCACCTCCTCTCCTCCTCGATCGCTCTTGTGTCACCTCTACCTCATAGATTGTAAGCTCTTGTGTCACCTCCTCTACCTCAAATTGTGTCCCACTCCTCTACCTCATAGATTGTAAGCTCTTGTGTCACCTCCTCTACCTCATAGATTGTAAGCTCTTGTGTCACCTCTACCTCATAGATTGTAAGCTCTTGTGTCACCTCCTCTACCTCATAGATTGTAAGCTCTTGTGTCACCTCCTCTACCTCATAGATTGTAAGCTCTTGTGTCACCTCCTCTACCTCATAGATTGTAAGCTCTTGTGTCACCTCTACTACCTCATAGATTGTAAGCTCTTGTGTCACCTCCTCTACCTCATAGATTGTAAGCTCTTGTGTCACCTCCTCCCTCATAGATTGTAAGCTCTTGTGTCACCTCTACCTCATAGATTGTAAGCTCTTGTGTCACCTCCTCTACCTCATAGATTGTAAGCTCTTGTGTCACCTCCTCTACCTCATAGATTGTAAGCTCTTGTGTCACCTCTCTACCTCATAGATTGTAAGCTCTTGTGTCACCTCCTCTACCTCATAGATTGTAAGCTCTTGTGTCACCTCTACCTCATAGATTGTAAGCTCTTGTGTCACCTCCTCTACCTCATAGATTGTAAGCTCTTGTGTCACCTCCTACTCCTCATAGATTGTAAGCTCTTGTGTCACCTCCTCTACCTCATAGATTGTAAGCTCTTGTGTCACCTCCTCTACCTCATAGATTGTAAGCTCTTGTGTCACCTCCTCTTACCTCATAGTTGTGCTCTTGTGTCACCTCCTCTACCTCATAGATTGTAAGCTCTTGTGTCACCTCCTCTACCTCATAGATTGTAAGCTCTTGTGTCACCTCACCTCATAGACGCTCATGATGTATAGGTGCTCTTGTGTCACCTCCTCTACCTCATAGATTGTAAGCTCTTGTGTCACCTCCTCTACCTCATAGATTGTAAGCTCTTGTGTCACCTCCTCTACCTCATAGATTGTAAGCTCTTGTGTCACCTCTACACCTCATAGATTGTAAGCTCTTGTGTCACCTCCTCTACCTCATAGATTGTAAGCTCTTGTGTCACCTCTACCTCATAGATTGTAAGCTCTTGTGTCACCTCCTCTACCTCATAGATTGTAAGCTCTTGTGTCACCTCCTCTACCTCATAGATTGTAAGCTCTTGTGTCACCTCCTCTACCTCATAGATTGTAAGCTCTTGTGTCACCTCTACCTCATAGATTGTAAGCTCTTGTGTCACCTCCTCTACCTCATAGATTGTAAGCTCTTGTGTCACCTCCTCTACCTCATAGTGTTGTAAGCTCTTGTGTCACCTCTACCTCATAGATTGTAAGCTCTTGTGTCACCACCTCTACCTCATAGATTGTAAGCTCTTGTGTCACCTCCTCTACCTCATAGATTGTAAGCTCTTGTGTCACCTCCTCTACCTCATAGATTGTAAGCTCTTGTGTCACCTCCTCTACCTCATAGATTGTAAGCTCTTGTGTCACCTCTACCTCATAGATTGTAAGCTCTTGTGTCACCTCCTCTACCTCATAGATTGTAAGCTCTTGTGTCACCTCCTCTACCTCATAGTTGTAAGCTCTTGTGTCACCTCTACCTCATAGATTGTAAGCTCTTGTGTCACCTCTCTACCTCATAGATTGTAAGCTCTTGTGTCACCTCTACCTCATAGATTGTAAGCTCTTGTGTCACCTCCTCTACCTCATAGATTGTAAGCTCTTGTGTCACCTCCTACACTCATAGATTGTAAGCTCTTGTGTCACCTCCTCTACCTCATAGATTGTAAGCTCTTGTGTCACCTCTACCTCATAGATTGTAAGCTCTTGTGTCACCTCCTCTACCTCATAGATTGTAAGCTCTTGTGTCACCTCCTCTACCTCATAGATTGTAAGCTCTTGTGTCACCCTCTACCTCATAGATTGTAAGCTCTTGTGTCACCTCCTCTACCTCATAGATTGTAAGCTCTTGTGTCACCTCCTCTACCTCATAGATTGTAAGCTCTTGTGTCACCTCTACCTCATAGATTGTAAGCTCTTGTGTCACCTCCTCTACCTCATAGATTGTAAGCTCTTGTGTCACCTCCTCTACCTCATAGATTGTAAGCTCTTGTGTCACCTCTACCTCATAGATTGTAAGCTCTTGTGTCACCTCCTCTACCTCATAGATTGTAAGCTCTTGTGTCACCTCCTCTACCTCATAGATTGTAAGCTCTTGTGTCACCCCCTCTACCTCATAGATTGTAAGCTCTTGTGTCACCTCCTCTTGTTCTTTTCACCTCTACCTCATAGATTGTAAGCTCTTGTGTCACCTCCTCTACCTCATAGATTGTAAGCTCTTGTGTCACCTCCACTACCTCATAGATTGTAAGCTCTTGTGTCACCTCCTCTACCTCATAGATTGTAAGCTCTTGTGTCACCCCCTCTACCTCATAGATTGTAAGCTCTTGTGTCACCTCCTCTACCTCATAGATTGTAAGCTCTTGTGTCACCCCTCTACCTCATAGATTGTAAGCTCTTGTGTCACCTCCTCTACCTCATAGATTGTAAGCTCTTGTGTCACCTCCTCTACCTCATAGATTGTAAGCTCTTGTGTCACCTCCTCTACCTCATAGATTGTAAGCTCTTGTGTCACCTCCTCTACCTCATAGATTGTAAGCTCTTGTGTCACCTCCTACCTCATAGATTGTAAGCTCTTGTGTCACCTCCTACTCCTCATAGATTGTAAGCTCTTGTGTCACCTCCTCTACCTCATAGATTGTAAGCTCTTGTGTCACCTCCTCTACCTCATAGATTGTAAGCTCTTGTGTCACCTCCTCTACCTCATAGATTGTAAGCTCTTGTGTCACCTCCTCTACCTCATAGATTGTAAGCTCTTGTGTCACCTCCTCCACCTCATAGATTGTAAGCTCTTGTGTCACCTCCTCTACCTCATAGATTGTAAGCTCTTGTGTCACCTCCTCTACCTCATAGATTGTAAGCTCTTGTGTCACCCCTCTACCTCATAGATTGTAAGCTCTTGTGTCACCTCCTCTACCTCATAGATTGTAAGCTCTTGTGTCACCTCTACCTCATAGATTGTAAGCTCTTGTGTCACCTCCTCTACCTCATAGATTGTAAGCTCTTGTGTCACCTCCTCTACCTCATAGATTGTAAGCTCTTGTGTCACCCCTCTACCTCATAGATTGTAAGCTCTTGTGTCACCTCTACCTCATAGATTGTAAGCTCTTGTGTCACCTCCTCTACCTCATAGATTGTAAGCTCTTGTGTCACCTCCTCTACCTCATAGATTGTAAGCTCTTGTGTCACCTCCTCTACCTCATAGATTGTAAGCTCTTGTGTCACCTCTACCTCATAGATTGTAAGCTCTTGTGTCACCTCCTCTACCTCATAGATTGTAAGCTCTTGTGTCACCTCCTCTACCTCATAGATTGTAAGCTCTTGTGTCACCTCCTCTACCTCATAGATTGTAAGCTCTTGTGTCACCTCCTCTACCTCATAGATTGTAAGCTCTTGTGTCACCTCCTCTACCTCATAGATTGTAAGCTCTTGTGTCACCCCTCTACCTCATAGATTGTAAGCTCTTGTGTCACCTCACCTCTACCTCATAGATTGTAAGCTCTTGTGTCACATCCTCTACCTCATAGATTGTAAGCTCTTGTGTCACCTCCTCTACCTCATAGATTGTAAGCTCTTGTGTCACCTCTTACCTCATAGATTGTAAGCTCTTGTGTCACCTCCTCTACCTCATAGATTGTAAGCTCTTGTGTCACCTCTATACCTCATAGATTGTAAGCTCTTGTGTCACCTCCTCTACCTCATAGATTGTAAGCTCTTGTGTCACCTCCACTACCTCATAGATTGTAAGCTCTTGTGTCACCTCCTACCTCATAGATTGTAAGCTCTTGTGTCACCTCCACTACCTCATAGATTGTAAGCTCTTGTGTCACCTCCTCTACCTCATAGATTGTAAGCTCTTGTGTCACCTCTTACCTCATAGATTGTAAGCTCTTGTGTCACCTCCCTACCTCATAGATTGTAAGCTCTTGTGTCACCTCTACCTCATAGATTGTAAGCTCTTGTGTCACCTCCTACTCTCATAGATTGTAAGCTCTTGTGTCACCTCCTCTACCTCATAGATTGTAAGCTCTTGTGTCACCTCCTCTACCTCATAGATTGTAAGCTCTTGTGTCACCTCCTCTACCTCATAGATTGTAAGCTCTTGTGTCACCTCCTACTACCTCATAGATTGTAAGCTCTTGTGTCACCTCTCTACCTCATAGATTGTAAGCTCTTGTGTCACCTCTTACCTCATAGATTGTAAGCTCTTGTGTCACCTCCTCTACCTCATAGATTGTAAGCTCTTGTGTCACCTCCTCTACCTCATAGATTGTAAGCTCTTGTGTCACCTCCTCTACCTCATAGATTGTAAGCTCTTGTGTCACCTCCTCTACCTCATAGATTGTAAGCTCTTGTGTCACCTCCTCTACCTCATAGATTGTAAGCTCTTGTGTCACCTCCTCTACCTCATAGATTGTAAGCTCTTGTGTCACCTCCTCTACCTCATAGATTGTAAGCTCTTGTGTCACCTCCTACCTCTTTGTTCCCTCTATCCTCATAGATTGTAAGCTCTTGTGTCACCTCCTCTACCTCATAGATTGTAAGCTCTTGTGTCACCTCCTACTCTCATAGATTGTAAGCTCTTGTGTCACCTCCACTACCTCATAGATTGTAAGCTCTTGTGTCACCTCCCTACCTCATAGATTGTAAGCTCTTGTGTCACCTCCTCTACCTCATAGATTGTAAGCTCTTGTGTCACCTCTACCTCATAGATTGTAAGCTCTTGTGTCACCTCCTCTACCTCATAGATTGTAAGCTCTTGTGTCACCTCTACCTCATAGATTGTAAGCTCTTGTGTCACCTCCTCTACCTCATAGATTGTAAGCTCTTGTGTCACCTCTACCTCTATAGATTGTAAGCTCTTGTGTCACCTCCTCCCCCTCATAGATTGTAAGCTCTTGTGTCACCTCCATCTACCTCATAGATTGTAAGCTCTTGTGTCACCTCCTCTACCTCATAGATTGTAAGCTCTTGTGTCACCTCTACCTCATAGATTGTAAGCTCTTGTGTCACCTCCTCTACCTCATAGATTGTAAGCTCTTGTGTCACCTCCATCTACCTCATAGATTGTAAGCTCTTGTGTCACCTCCTCTACCTCATAGATTGTAAGCTCTTGTGTCACCTCTACCTCATAGATTGTAAGCTCTTGTGTCACCTCCTCTACCTCATAGATTGTAAGCTCTTGTGTCACCTCCTCTACCTCATAGATTGTAAGCTCTTGTGTCACCTCCTCTACCTCATAGATTGTAAGCTCTTGTGTCACCTCTACCTCATAGATTGTAAGCTCTTGTGTCACCTCCTCTACCTCATAGATTGTAAGCTCTTGTGTCACCTCCTACCTCATAGATTGTAAGCTCTTGTGTCACCTCCTCTACCTCATAGATTGTAAGCTCTTGTGTCACCTCTCTACCTCATAGATTGTAAGCTCTTGTGTCACCTCCTACCCTCATAGATTGTAAGCTCTTGTGTCACCTCCTACCTCATAGATTGTAAGCTCTTGTGTCACCTCCTCTACCTCATAGATTGTAAGCTCTTGTGTCACCTCCTCTACCTCATAGATTGTAAGCTCTTGTGTCACCTCTACCTCATAGATTGTAAGCTCTTGTGTCACCCTCTACCTCATGTTGTGCTCTGTGTACCTCTACCTCATAGATTGTAAGCTCTTGTGTCACCTCCCTACCTCATAGATTGTAAGCTCTTGTGTCACCTCCTCTACCTCATAGATTGTAAGCTCTTGTGTCACCCCCTCTACCTCATAGATTGTAAGCTCTTGTGTCACCTCCTCTACCTCATAGATTGTAAGCTCTTGTGTCACCTCCCTACCTCATAGATTGTAAGCTCTTGTGTCACCTCCTCTACCTCATAGATTGTAAGCTCTTGTGTCACCTCCTCTACCTCATAGATTGTAAGCTCTTGTGTCACCTCCTCTACCTCATAGATTGTAAGCTCTTGTGTCACCCCTCTACCTCATAGATTGTAAGCTCTTGTGTCACCTCTACCTCATAGATTGTAAGCTCTTGTGTCACCTCCTCTACCTCATAGATTGTAAGCTCTTGTGTCACCTCCCTACCTCATAGATTGTAAGCTCTTGTGTCACCTCCTCTACCTCATAGATTGTAAGCTCTTGTGTCACCTCCTCTACCTCATAGATGTAAGCTCTTGTGTCACCTCTACCTCATAGATTGTAAGCTCTTGTGTCACCTCCTCTACCTCATAGATTGTAAGCTCTTGTGTCACCTCTACACTCATAGATTGTAAGCTCTTGTGTCACCTCCTCTACCTCATAGATTGTAAGCTCTTGTGTCACCTCCTACACCTCATAGATTGTAAGCTCTTGTGTCACCTCCTCTACCTCATAGATTGTAAGCTCTTGTGTCACCTCCTCTACCTCATAGATTGTAAGCTCTTGTGTCACCTCCTCTACCTCATAGATTGTAAGCTCTTGTGTCACCTCCTCTACCTCATAGATTGTAAGCTCTTGTGTCACCTCCTCTACCTCATAGATTGTAAGCTCTTGTGTCACCCCCTACCTCATAGATTGTAAGCTCTTGTGTCACCATTTGTAAGCTCTTGTGTCACCTCCTCTACCTCATAGATTGTAAGCTCTTGTGTCACCTCCTCTACCTCATAGATTGTAAGCTCTTGTGTCACCTCCACTACCTCATAGATTGTAAGCTCTTGTGTCACCTCCTCTACCTCATAGATTGTAAGCTCTTGTGTCACCTCTACTCTACCTCATAGATTGTAAGCTCTTGTGTCACCTCCTCTACCTCATAGATTGTAAGCTCTTGTGTCACCTCTTACCTCATAGATTGTAAGCTCTTGTGTCACCTCTACCTCATAGATTGTAAGCTCTTGTGTCACCTCCTCTACCTCATAGATTGTAAGCTCTTGTGTCACCTCCTCTACCTCATAGATTGTAAGCTCTTGTGTCACCTCCTCTACCTCATAGATTGTAAGCTCTTGTGTCACCTTCTACCTCATAGATTGTAAGCTCTTGTGTCACCTCCTCTACCTCATAGATTGTAAGCTCTTGTGTCACCTCCTCTACCTCATAGATTGTAAGCTCTTGTGTCACCTCCTACTCCTCATAGATTGTAAGCTCTTGTGTCACCTCCTCTACCTCATAGATTGTAAGCTCTTGTGTCACACCCTCTACCTCATAGATTGTAAGCTCTTGTGTCACCTCCTCTACCTCATAGATTGTAAGCTCTTGTGTCACCTCCATACCTCATAGATTGTAAGCTCTTGTGTCACCTCCTCTACCTCATAGATTGTAAGCTCTTGTGTCACCTCCTCTACCTCATAGATTGTAAGCTCTTGTGTCACCTCCACCCTCATAGATTGTAAGCTCTTGTGTCACCTCCACTCCTCATAGATTGTAAGCTCTTGTGTCACCTCCACACCTCATAGATTGTAAGCTCTTGTGTCACCTCCTCTACCTCATAGATTGTAAGCTCTTGTGTCACCTCCTCTACCTCATAGATTGTAAGCTCTTGTGTCACCTCTACCTCATAGATTGTAAGCTCTTGTGTCACCTCTACCTCATAGATTGTAAGCTCTTGTGTCACCTCTACCTCATAGATTGTAAGCTCTTGTGTCACCTCCTCTACCTCATAGATTGTAAGCTCTTGTGTCACCTCCTCCCTCATAGATTGTAAGCTCTTGTGTCACCTCCTCTACCTCATAGATTGTAAGCTCTTGTGTCACCTCTTACCTCATAGATTGTAAGCTCTTGTGTCACCTCTACCTCAGATTGTAAGCTCTTGTGTCATCCTCTACCTCATAGATTGTAAGCTCTTGTGTCACCTCCTCTACCTCATAGATTGTAAGCTCTTGTGTCACCTCCTCTACCTCATAGATTGTAAGCTCTTGTGTCACCTCCTCTACCTCATAGATTGTAAGCTCTTGTGTCACCTCTACCTCATAGATTGTAAGCTCTTGTGTCACCTCCTCTACCTCATAGATTGTAAGCTCTTGTGTCCCCCTCTACCTCATAGATTGTAAGCTCTTGTGTCACCTCCTCTACCTCATAGATTGTAAGCTCTTGTGTCACCTCCTCTACCTCATAGATTGTAAGCTCTTGTGTCACCTCCTCTACCTCATAGATTGTAAGCTCTGTTTCACGTGTCACCTCTACCTCATAGATTGTAAGCTCTTGTGTCACCTCTACCTCATAGATTGTAAGCTCTTGTGTCACCCCTCTACCTCATAGATTGTAAGCTCTTGTGTCACCTCCTCTACCTCATAGATTGTAAGCTCTTGTGTCACCTCCTCTACCTCATAGATTGTAAGCTCTTGTGTCACCTCCTCTACCTCATAGATTGTCAGGCACCTCTCTACCTCATAGTTGCTCTGGATTGTAACCTCTTGTGTCACCTCTTCTACCTCATAGATTGTAAGCTCTTGTGTCACCTCTACCTCATAGATTGTAAGCTCTTGTGTCACCTCCTCTACCTCATAGATTGTAAGCTCTTGTGTCACCTCCTACTCCTCATAGATTGTAAGCTCTTGTGTCACCTCTACCTCATAGATTGTAAGCTCTTGTGTCACCTCCTCTACCTCATAGATTGTAAGCTCTTGTGTCACCTCTACCTCATAGATTGTAAGCTCTTGTGTCACCTCCTCTACCTCATAGATTGTAAGCTCTTGTGTCACCTCTACACTCATAGATTGTAAGCTCTTGTGTCACCTCCTCTACCTCATAGATTGTAAGCTCTTGTGTCACCTCCACACCTCATAGATTGTAAGCTCTTGTGTCACCTCCCTCTAGCCTCATAGTGTAAGCTCTTGTGTCACCTCTTACCTCATAGATTGTAAGCTCTTGTGTCACCTCCCTACCTCATAGATTGTAAGCTCTTGTGTCACCTCCTCTACCTCATAGATTGTAAGCTCTTGTGTCACCTCCTCTACCTCATAGATTGTAAGCTCTTGTGTCACCTCTACCTCATAGATTGTAAGCTCTTGTGTCACCTCCACTACCTCATAGATTGTAAGCTCTTGTGTCACCTCCTCTACCTCATAGATTGTAAGCTCTTGTGTCACCTCCAACCTCATAGATTGTAAGCTCTTGTGTCACCTCCCTCTACCTCATAGAGTGTAAGCTCTTGTGTCACCTCTACCTCATAGATTGTAAGCTCTTGTGTCACCTCCTCTACCTCATAGATTGTAAGCTCTTGTGTCACCTCCACTACCTCATAGATTGTAAGCTCTTGTGTCACCTCCTCTACCTCATAGATTGTAAGCTCTTGTGTCACCTCTACCTCATAGATTGTAAGCTCTTGTGTCACCTCCTCTCCTCATAGATTGTAAGCTCTTGTGTCACCTCCCTACCTCATAGATTGTAAGCTCTTGTGTCACCTCCTCTACCTCATAGATTGTAAGCTCTTGTGTCACCTCCTCTACCTCATAGATTGTAAGCTCTTGTGTCACCTCTACCTCATAGATTGTAAGCTCTTGTGTCACCTCCTCTACCTCATAGATTGTAAGCTCTTGTGTCACCTCCTCTACCTCATAGATTGTAAGCTCTTGTGTCACCTCCTCTACCTCATAGATTGTAAGCTCTTGTGTCACCTCCTCTTACCTCATAGATTGTAAGCTCTTGTGTCACCTCCTCTACCTCATAGATTGTAAGCTCTTGTGTCACCTCCTCGTACCTCTTGTGTCACCTCCACACCTCATAGATTGTAAGCTCTTGTGTCACCTCTACCTCATAGATTGTAAGCTCTTGTGTCACCTCCAACCTCATAGATTGTAAGCTCTTGTGTCACCTCCTCTACCTCATAGATTGTAAGCTCTTGTGTCACCTCCTCTACCTCATAGATTGTAAGCTCTTGTGTCACCTCTACCTCATAGATTGTAAGCTCTTGTGTCACCTCCTCTACCTCATAGATTGTAAGCTCTTGTGTCACCTCCTCTACCTCATAGATTGTAAGCTCTTGTGTCACCTCCTACCTCATAGATTGTAAGCTCTTGTGTCACCTCCTACCTCATAGATTGTAAGCTCTTGTGTCACCTCCTCTACCTCATAGATTGTAAGCTCTTGTGTCACCTCCTCTACCTCATAGATTGTAAGCTCTTGTGTCACCTCTACCTCATAGATTGTAAGCTCTTGTGTCACCTCCTCTACCTCATAGATTGTAAGCTCTTGTGTCACCTCCTACCTCATAGATTGTAAGCTCTTGTGTCACCTCTACCTCATATAGCTCGCCCTCTACCTCATAGATTGTAAGCTCTTGTGTCACCTCCTCTACCTCATAGATTGTAAGCTCTTGTGTCACCTCCTCTACCTCATAGATTGTAAGCTCTTGTGTCACCTCTACCTCATAGATTGTAAGCTCTTGTGTCACCTCCTCTACCTCATAGATTGTAAGCTCTTGTGTCACCTCTACCTCATAGATTGTAAGCTCTTGTGTCACCTCCACCTCATAGATTGTAAGCTCTTGTGTCACCTCCTACCTCATAGATTGTAAGCTCTTGTGTCACCTCCTCTACCTCATAGATTGTAAGCTCTTGTGTCACCTCCTCACCCTCATAGATTGTAAGCTCTTGTGTCACCTCCTCTACCTCATAGATTGTAAGCTCTTGTGTCACCTCCTCTACCTCATAGATTGTAAGCTCTTGTGTCACCTCTCTACCTCATAGATTGTAAGCTCTTGTGTCACCTCCTCTACCTCATAGATTGTAAGCTCTTGTGTCACCTCCTCTACCTCATAGATTGTAAGCTCTTGTGTCACCTCCTCTACCTCATAGATTGTAAGCTCTTGTGTCACACCCTCTACCTCATAGATTGTAAGCTCTTGTGTCACCTCTACCTTGAAGCTCTTGTGTCACCTCCTACCTACTATAGATTGTAAGCTCTTGTGTCACCTCCTCTACCTCATAGATTGTAAGCTCTTGTGTCACCCTCTACCTCATAGATTGTAAGCTCTTGTGTCACCTCCTCTACCTCATAGATTGTAAGCTCTTGTGTCACCTCCTCTACCTCATAGATTGTAAGCTCTTGTGTCACCTCCTCTACCTCATAGATTGTAAGCTCTTGTGTCACCTCCTCTACCTCATAGATTGTAAGCTCTTGTGTCACCTCCTCTACCTCATAGATTGTAAGCTCTTGTGTCACCTCCTCTACCTCATAGATTGTAAGCTCTTGTGTCACCTCCTCTACCTCATAGATTGTAAGCTCTTGTGTCACCTCCTACCTACATAGATTGTAAGCTCTTGTGTCACCTCCTCTACCTCATAGATTGTAAGCTCTTGTGTCACCTCCTCTACCTCATAGATTGTAAGCTCTTGTGTCACCTCCTCTACCTCATAGATTGTAAGCTCTTGTGTCACCTCCTCTACCTCATAGATTGTAAGCTCTTGTGTCACCTCCTCTACCTCATAGATTGTAAGCTCTTGTGTCACCTCTACTACCTCATAGATTGTAAGCTCTTGTGTCACCTCCTCTACCTCATAGATTGTAAGCTCTTGTGTCACCTCCCTACCTCATAGATTGTAAGCTCTTGTGTCACCTCCTCTACCTCATAGATTGTAAGCTCTTGTGTCACCTCTACCTCATAGATTGTAAGCTCTTGTGTCACCTCCTCTACCTCATAGATTGTAAGCTCTTGTGTCACCTCCTCTACCTCATAGATTGTAAGCTCTTGTGTCACCTCCTACCTCATAGATTGTAAGCTCTTGTGTCACCTCCTCTACCTCATAGATTGTAAGCTCTTGTGTCACCTCCTCTACCTCATAGATTGTAAGCTCTTGTGTCACCTCTACACTCATAGATTGTAAGCTCTTGTGTCACCTCCTCTACCTCATAGATTGTAAGCTCTTGTGTCACCTCCTCTACCTCATAGATTGTAAGCTCTTGTGTCACCTCCTCTACCTCATAGATTGTAAGCTCTTCTGTCACCTCTACCTCATAGATTGTAAGCTCTTGTGTCACCTCCTCTACCTCATAGATTGTAAGCTCTTGTGTCACCCCTCTACCTCATAGATTGTAAGCTCTTGTGTCACCTCCTCTACCTCATAGATTGTAAGCTCTTGTGTCACCTCCTCTACCTCATAGATTGTAAGCTCTTGTGTCACCTCCCTACCTCATAGATTGTAAGCTCTTGTGTCACCTCCTCTACCTCATAGATTGTAAGCTCTTGTGTCACCTCTACCTCCCATAGATTGTAAGCTCTTGTGTCACCTCCTCTACCTCATAGATTGTAAGCTCTTGTGTCACCTCCTCTACCTCATAGATTGTAAGCTCTTGTGTCACCTCCTCTACCTCATAGATTGTAAGCTCTTGTGTCACCTCCTCTACCTCATAGATTGTAAGCTCTTGTGTCACCTCCTCTACCTCATAGATTGTAAGCTCTTGTGTCACCTCCTCTACCTCATAGATTGTAAGCTCTTGTGTCACCTCTATACCTCATAGATTGTAAGCTCTTGTGTCACCTCCTCTACCTCGGGTTGTGTCACCTCTACCTCATAGATTGTAAGCTCTTGTGTCACCTCCTCTACCTCATAGATGTCCCTCTACCTCTAGATTGTAAGCTCTTGTGTCACCTCACTCTACCTCATAGATTGTAAGCTCTTGTGTCACCTCTACCTCATAGATTGTAAGCTCTTGTGTCACCTCCACTACCTCATAGATTGTAAGCTCTTGTGTCACCTCCTCTACCTCATAGATTGTAAGCTCTTGTGTCACCTCTACCTCATAGATTGTAAGCTCTTGTGTCACCTCCTCTACCTCATAGATTGTAAGCTCTTGTGTCACCTCCTACCTCATAGATTGTAAGCTCTTGTGTCACCTCCTCTACCTCATAGATTGTAAGCTCTTGTGTCACCTCTACCTCATAGATTGTAAGCTCTTGTGTCACCTCCTCTACCTCATAGATTGTAAGCTCTTGTGTCACCTCCTCTACCTCATAGATTGTAAGCTCTTGTGTCACCTCCTCTACCTCATAGATTGTAAGCTCTTGTGTCACCTCTACCTCATAGATTGTAAGCTCTTGTGTCACCTCTACCTCATAGATTGTAAGCTCTTGTGTCACCTCTCTACCTCATAGATTGTAAGCTCTTGTGTCACCTCCTCTACCTCATAGATTGTAAGCTCTTGTGTCACCTCTTCTACCTCATAGATTGTAAGCTCTTGTGTCACCTCTTACCTCATAGATTGTAAGCTCTTGTGTCACCTCTACCTCATAGATTGTAAGCTCTTGTGTCACCTCTTACCTCATAGATTGTAAGCTCTTGTGTCACCTCCTCTACCTCATAGATTGTAAGCTCTTGTGTCACCTCCTCTACCTCATAGATTGTAAGCTCTTGTGTCACCTCTACCTCATAGATTGTAAGCTCTTGTGTCACCTCTTCTACCTCATAGATTGTAAGCTCTTGTGTCACCCCTCTACCTCATAGATTGTAAGCTCTTGTGTCACCTCCTCTACCTCATAGATTGTAAGCTCTTGTGTCACCTCCTCTACCTCATAGATTGTAAGCTCTTGTGTCACCTCTACACCTCATAGATTGTAAGCTCTTGTGTCACCTCTCCCTCTACCTCATAGATTGTAAGCTCTTGTGTCACCTCCTCTACCTCATAGATTGTAAGCTCTTGTGTCACCTCTTACCTCATAGATTGTAAGCTCTTGTGTCACCTCCTCTACCTCATAGATTGTAAGCTCTTGTGTCACCTCCCTACCTCATAGATTGTAAGCTCTTGTGTCACCTCCTCTACCTCATAGATTGTAAGCTCTTGTGTCACCTCCTCTACCTCATAGATTGTAAGCTCTTGTGTCACCTCCTCTACCTCATAGATTGTAAGCTCTTGTGTCACCCCTCTACCTCATAGATTGTAAGCTCTTGTGTCACCTCCACTACCTCATAGATTGTAAGCTCTTGTGTCACCTCCTCTACCTCATAGATTGTAAGCTCTTGTGTCACCTCTACCTCATAGATTGTAAGCTCTTGTGTCACCTCCACTACCTCATAGATTGTAAGCTCTTGTGTCACCTCCAACCTCATAGATTGTAAGCTCTTGTGTCACCTCCTCTACCTCATAGATTGTAAGCTCTTGTGTCACCTCTCTACCTCATAGATTGTAAGCTCTTGTGTCACCTCCTCCTACCTCATAGCTCTTGTGTCACCCTCTACCTCATAGATTGTAAGCTCTTGTGTCACCTCCTCTACCTCATAGATTGTAAGCTCTTGTGTCACCTCTACCTCATAGATTGTAAGCTCTTGTGTCACCTCCTTACCTCATAGATTGTAAGCTCTTGTGTCACCTCTCCCTCATAGATTGTAAGCTCTTGTGTCACCTCCTCTACCTCATAGATTGTAAGCTCTTGTGTCACCTCCTCTACCTCATAGATTGTAAGCTCTTGTGTCACCTCTACCCTCATAGATTGTAAGCTCTTGTGTCACCTCCTCTACCTCATAGATTGTAAGCTCTTGTGTCACCTCCTCTACCTCATAGATTGTAAGCTCTTGTGTCACCTCCTCTACCTCATAGATTGTAAGCTCTTGTGTCACCTCCTCTACCTCATAGATTGTAAGCTCTTGTGTCACCTCTTACCTCATAGATTGTAAGCTCTTGTGTCACCTCTTACCTCATAGATTGTAAGCTCTTGTGTCACCTCCTCTACCTCATAGATTGTAAGCTCTTGTGTCACCTCTACCTCATAGATTGTAAGCTCTTGTGTCACCTCCTCTACCTCATAGATTGTAAGCTCTTGTGTCACCTCCTCTACCTCATAGATTGTAAGCTCTTGTGTCACCTCCTCTACCTCATAGATTGTAAGCTCTTGTGTCACCTCCTCTACCTCATAGATTGTAAGCTCTTGTGTCACCTCCTCTACCTCATAGATTGTAAGCTCTTGTGTCACCACCTCTACCTCATAGATTGTAAGCTCTTGTGTCACCTCCTACCTCATAGATTGTAAGCTCTTGTGTCACCTCCTCTACCTCATAGATTGTAAGCTCTTGTGTCACCTCTACCTCATAGATTGTAAGCTCTTGTGTCACCTCCTCTACCTCATAGATTGTAAGCTCTTGTGTCACCTCCTCTACCTCATAGATTGTAAGCTCTTGTGTCACCTCTACCTCATAGATTGTAAGCTCTTGTGTCACCTCCTCTACTCATAGATTGTAAGCTCTTGTGTCACCTCCTCTACCTCATAGATTGTAAGCTCTTGTGTCACCTCTACCTCATAGATTGTAAGCTCTTGTGTCACCTCCTCTACCTCATAGATTGTAAGCTCTTGTGTCACCTCTTACCTCATAGATTGTAAGCTCTTGTGTCACCTCCTCTACCTCATAGATTGTAAGCTCTTGTGTCACCTCTACTACTCATAGATTGTAAGCTCTTGTGTCACCTCCTCTACCTCATAGATTGTAAGCTCTTGTGTCACCTCCTCTACCTCATAGATTGTAAGCTCTTGTGTCACCCTCTACCTCATAGATTGTAAACTCTTGTGTCACCTCTACCTCATAGATTGTAAGCTCTTGTGTCACCTCCTCTACCTCATAGATTGTAAGCTCTTGTGTCACCTCCTCTACCTCATAGATTGTAAGCTCTTGTGTCACCTCCTCTACCTCATAGATTGTAAGCTCTTGTGTCACCTCCTCTACCTCATAGATTGTAAGCTCTTGTGTCACCTCCTCTACCTCATAGATTGTAAGCTCTTGTGTCACCTCTACCTCATAGATTGTAAGCTCTTGTGTCACCTCCTCTACCTCATAGATTGTAAGCTCTTGTGTCACCTCCTCTACCTCATAGATTGTAAGCTCTTGTGTCACCTCCTCTACCTCATAGTTACTTGTGTAGCTCCTTGTGTAACCTCCTCTACCTCATAGATTGTAAGCTCTTGTGTCACCTCCTCTACCTCATAGATTGTAAGCTCTTGTGTCACCTCTACCTCATAGATTGTAAGCTCTTGTGTCACCTCCACCTCATAGATTGTAAGCTCTTGTGTCACCTCCTCTACCTCATAGATTGTAAGCTCTTGTGTCACCTCCTCTCCTCATAGATTGTAAGCTCTTGTGTCACCTCCTCTACCTCATAGATTGTAAGCTCTTGTGTCACCTCCTCTACCTCATAGATTGTAAGCTCTTGTGTCACCTCCACTACCTCATAGATTGTAAGCTCTTGTGTCACCTCCTCTACCTCATAGATTGTAAGCTCTTGTGTCACCTCTACCTCATAGATTGTAAGCTCTTGTGTCACCTCCTCTACCTCATAGATTGTAAGCTCTTGTGTCACCCCCTCTACCTCATAGATTGTAAGCTCTTGTGTCACCTCTACCTCATAGATTGTAAGCTCTTGTGTCACCTCTACCTCATAGATTGTAAGCTCTTGTGTCACCTCCTCTACCTCATAGATTGTAAGCTCTTGTGTCACCTCCTCTACCTCATAGATTGTAAGCTCTTGTGTCACCTCCTCTACCTCATAGATTGTAAGCTCTTGTGTCACCTCTACCTCATAGATTGTAAGCTCTTGTGTCACCTCCTCTACCTCATAGATTGTAAGCTCTTGTGTCACCTCCTCTACCTCATAGATTGTAAGCTCTTGTGTCACCTCCTCTACCTCATAGATTGTAAGCTCTTGTGTCACCTCCTCTACCTCATAGATTGTAAGCTCTTGTGTCACCTCCTCTACCTCATAGATTGTAAGCTCTTGTGTCACCTCCTACCTCATAGATTGTAAGCTCTTGTGTCACCTCTACCTCATAGATTGTAAGCTCTTGTGTCACCTCCTCTACCTCATAGATTGTAAGCTCTTGTGTCACCTCTACCTCATAGATTGTAAGCTCTTGTGTCACCTCTACCTCATAGATTGTAGCTCTTGTGTCCCCTCTACCTCATAGATTGTAAGCTCTTGTGTCACCTCCTCTACCTCATAGATTGTAAGCTCTTGTGTCACCTCTTACCTCATAGATTGTAAGCTCTTGTGTCACCTCCTCTACCTCATAGATTGTAAGCTCTTGTGTCACCTCCTCTACCTCATAGATTGTAAGCTCTTGTGTCACCTCCTCTACCTCATAGATTGTAAGCTCTTGTGTCACCTCTACCTCATAGATTGTAAGCTCTTGTGTCACCTCCTCTACCTCATAGATTGTAAGCTCTTGTGTCACCTCCTCTACCTCATAGATTGTAAGCTCTTGTGTCACCTCCTCTACCTCATAGATTGTAAGCTCTTGTGTCACCTCTACCTCATAGATTGTAAGCTCTTGTGTCACCTCCTCTACCTCATAGATTGTAAGCTCTTGTGTCACCTCCTCTACCTCATAGATTGTAAGCTCTTGTGTCACCTCCTCTACCTCATAGATTGTAAGCTCTTGTGTCACCTCCTCTACCTCATAGATTGTAAGCTCTTGTGTCACCTCCTCTACCTCATAGATTGTAAGCTCTTGTGTCACCTCCCTACCTCATAGATTGTAAGCTCTTGTGTCACCTCCTCTACCTCATAGATTGTAAGCTCTTGTGTCACCTCCTACCTCATAGATTGTAAGCTCTTGTGTCACCTCCTCTACCTCATAGATTGTAAGCTCTTGTGTCACCTCTACCTCATAGATTGTAAGCTCTTGTGTCACCTCCTCTACCTCATAGATTGTAAGCTCTTGTGTCACCTCCTCTACCTCATAGATTGTAAGCTCTTGTGTCACCTCCTCTACCTCATAGATTGTAAGCTCTTGTGTCACCTCTACACCTCATAGATTGTAAGCTCTTGTGTCACCTCCACCACCATAGATTGTAAGCTCTTGTGTCACCTCCTCTACCTCATAGATTGTAAGCTCTTGTGTCACCTCCTCTACCTCATAGATTGTAAGCTCTTGTGTCACCTCCCTACCTCATAGATTGTAAGCTCTTGTGTCACCTCCCCTCATAGATTGTAAGCTCTTGTGTCACCTCCTCTACCTCCTCTACCTCATAGATTGTAAGCTCTTGTGTCACCTCCTACCTCATAGATTGTAAGCTCTTGTGTCACCTCCTCTACCTCATAGATTGTAAGCTCTTGTGTCACCTCTTACCTCATAGATTGTAAGCTCTTGTGTCACCTCCTCTACCTCATAGATTGTAAGCTCTTGTGTCACCTCCTCTACCTCATAGATTGTAAGCTCTTGTGTCACCTCCTCTACCTCATAGATTGTAAGCTCTTGTGTCACCTCCTCTACCTCATAGATTGTAAGCTCTTGTGTCACCTCCTCTACCTCATAGATTGTAAGCTCTTGTGTCACCTCCCTACCTCATAGATTGTAAGCTCTTGTGTCACCTCCTCTACCTCATAGATTGTAAGCTCTTGTGTCACCTCCTCTACCTCATAGATTGTAAGCTCTTGTGTCACCTCCTCTACCTCATAGATTGTAAGCTCTTGTGTCACCTCTTACCTCATAGATTGTAAGCTCTTGTGTCACCTCCTCTACCTCATAGATTGTAAGCTCTTGTGTCACCTCCTCTACCTCATAGATTGTAAGCTCTTGTGTCACCTCTACCTCATAGATTGTAAGCTCTTGTGTCACCTCCTACCTCATAGATTGTAAGCTCTTGTGTCACCTCCTCTACCTCATAGATTGTAAGCTCTTGTGTCACTCCTCTACCTCATAGATTGTAAGCTCTTGTGTCACCTCCTCTACCTCATAGATTGTAAGCTCTTGTGTCACCTCCTCTACCTCATAGATTGTAAGCTCTTGTGTCACCTCTACCTCATAGATTGTAAGCTCTTGTGTCACCTCCTCTACCTCATAGATTGTAAGCTCTTGTGTCACCTCCTCTACCTCATAGATTGTAAGCTCTTGTGTCACCTCTACCTCATAGATTGTAAGCTCTTGTGTCACCTCCTCTACCTCATAGATTGTAAGCTCTTGTGTCACCTCCTCTACCTCATAGATTGTAAGCTCTTGTGTCACCTCCTCTACCTCATAGATTGTAAGCTCTTGTGTCACCTCCTCTACCTCATAGATTGTAAGCTCTTGTGTCACCTCCTCTACCTCATAGATTGTAAGCTCTTGTGTCACCTCCTCTACCTCATAGATTGTAAGCTCTTGTGTCACCTCTACCTCATAGATTGTAAGCTCTTGTGTCACCTCTCTACCTCATAGATTGTAAGCTCTTGTGTCACCTCCTCTACCTCATAGATTGTAAGCTCTTGTGTCACCTCCTCTACCTCATAGATTGTAAGCTCTTGTGTCACCTCCTCTACCTCATAGATTGTAAGCTCTTGTGTCACCTCCTCTACCTCATAGATTGTAAGCTCTTGTGTCACCTCCTCTACCTCATAGATTGTAAGCTCTTGTGTCACCTCCTCTACCTCATAGATTGTAAGCTCTTGTGTCACCTCCTCTACCTCATAGATTGTAAGCTCTTGTGTCACCTCCTCTACCTCATAGATTGTAAGCTCTTGTGTCACCTCCTCTACCTCATAGATTGTAAGCTCTTGTGTCACCTCCTCTACCTCATAGATTGTAAGCTCTTGTGTCACCTCCTCTACCTCATAGATTGTAAGCTCTTGTGTCACCTCCTCTACCTCATAGATTGTAAGCTCTTGTGTCACCTCCTCTACCTCATAGATTGTAAGCTCTTGTGTCACCTCTACCTCATAGATTGTAAGCTCTTGTGTCACCTCCTCTACCTCATAGATTGTAAGCTCTTGTGTCACCTCTACCTCATAGATTGTAAGCTCTTGTGTCACCTCCTCTACCTCATAGATTGTAAGCTCTTGTGTCACCTCTACTCCTCATAGATTGTAAGCTCTTGTGTCACCTCCTCTACCTCATAGATTGTAAGCTCTTGTGTCACCTCCACACCTCATAGATTGTAAGCTCTTGTGTCACCTCCTCTACCTCATAGATTGTAAGCTCTTGTGTCACCTCTACCTCATAGATTGTAAGCTCTTGTGTCACCTCTACCTCATAGATTGTAAGCTCTTGTGTCACCTCTACCTCATAGATTGTAAGCTCTTGTGTCACCTCCTCTACCTCATAGATTGTAAGCTCTTGTGTCACCTCCTCTACCTCATAGATTGTAAGCTCTTGTGTCACCTCCCTACCTCATAGATTGTAAGCTCTTGTGTCACCTCCCTACCTCATAGATTGTAAGCTCTTGTGTCACCTCTACCTCATAGATTGTAAGCTCTTGTGTCACCTCCTCTACCTCATAGATTGTAAGCTCTTGTGTCACCTCCTCTACCTCATAGATTGTAAGCTCTTGTGTCACCTCTACCTCATAGATTGTAAGCTCTTGTGTCACCTCCTCTACCTCATAGATTGTAAGCTCTTGTGTCACCTCCTCTACCTCATAGATTGTAAGCTCTTGTGTCACCTCCTCTACCTCATAGATTGTAAGCTCTTGTGTCACCTCCTACCTCATAGATTGTAAGCTCTTGTGTCACCTCCTCTACCTCATAGATTGTAAGCTCTTGTGTCACCTCCTCTACCTCATAGATTGTAAGCTCTTGTGTCACCTCCTCTACCTCATAGATTGTAAGCTCTTGTGTCACCTCCTCTACCTCATAGATTGTAAGCTCTTGTGTCACCTCCTCTACCTCATAGATTGTAAGCTCTTGTGTCACCTCTACCTCATAGATTGTAAGCTCTTGTGTCACCTCTACCTCATAGATTGTAAGCTCTTGTGTCACCTCCTCTACCTCATAGATTGTAAGCTCTTGTGTCACCTCTACCTCATAGATTGTAAGCTCTTGTGTCACCTCCTCTACCTCATAGATTGTAAGCTCTTGTGTCACCTCCTCTACCTCATAGATTGTAAGCTCTTGTGTCACCTCCTCTACCTCATAGATTGTAAGCTCTTGTGTCACCTCTACCTCATAGATTGTAAGCTCTTGTGTCACCTCCTCTACCTCATAGATTGTAAGCTCTTGTGTCACCTCCTCTACCTCATAGATTGTAAGCTCTTGTGTCACCTCCTCTACCTCATAGATTGTAAGCTCTTGTGTCACCTCTACCTCATAGATTGTAAGCTCTTGTGTCACCTCCTCTACCTCATAGATTGTAAGCTCTTGTGTCACCTCCTCTACCTCATAGATTGTAAGCTCTTGTGTCACCTCCTCTACCTCATAGATTGTAAGCTCTTGTGTCACCTCCTCTACCTCATAGATTGTAAGCTCTTGTGTCACCTCCTCTACCTCATAGATTGTAAGCTCTTGTGTCACCTCCACTACCTCATAGATTGTAAGCTCTTGTGTCACCTCCACCTCTCATAGATTGTAAGCTCTTGTGTCACCTCCCTACCTCATAGATTGTAAGCTCTTGTGTCACCTCCTCTACCTCATAGATTGTAAGCTCTTGTGTCACCTCTCCCTCATAGATTGTAAGCTCTTGTGTCACCTCCTCTACCTCATAGATTGTAAGCTCTTGTGTCACCTCCTCTACCTCATAGATTGTAAGCTCTTGTGTCACCTCCTCTACCTCATAGATTGTAAGCTCTTGTGTCACCTCCTCACCTCATAGATTGTAAGCTCTTGTGTCACCTCCTCTACCTCATAATTGTAAGCTCTTGTGTCCCCTCTACCTCATAGATTGTAAGCTCTTGTGTCACCTCCTCTACCTCATAGATTGTAAGCTCTTGTGTCACCTCTACCTCATAGATTGTAAGCTCTTGTGTCACCTCCACCCTCATAGATTGTAAGCTCTTGTGTCACCTCCTCTACCTCATAGATTGTAAGCTCTTGTGTCACCTCCTCTACCTCATAGATTGTAAGCTCTTGTGTCACCTCCTCTACCTCATAGATTGTAAGCTCTTGTGTCACCTCCTCTACCTCATAGATTGTAAGCTCTTGTGTCACCTCTTACCTCATAGATTGTAAGCTCTTGTGTCACCTCTACCTCCTCATAGATTGTAAGCTCTTGTGTCACCTCCTCTACCTCATAGGGCTGTGTCACCTCCTCTACCTCATAGATTGTAAGCTCTTGTGTCACCTCTACCTCATAGATTGTAAGCTCTTGTGTCACCTCCTCTACCTCATAGATTGTAAGCTCTTGTGTCACCTCCACTCCTCATAGATTGTAAGCTCTTGTGTCACCTCCTCTACCTCATAGATTGTAAGCTCTTGTGTCACCTCTACCTCCCATAGATTGTAAGCTCTTGTGTCACCTCCTCTACCTCATAGATTGTAAGCTCTTGTGTCACCTCCTCTACCTCATAGATTGTAAGCTCTTGTGTCACCTCTACCTCATAGATTGTAAGCTCTTGTGTCACCTCCTCTACCTCATAGATTGTAAGCTCTTGTGTCACCTCCTCTACCTCATAGATTGTAAGCTCTTGTGTCACCTCCTCTACCTCATAGATTGTAAGCTCTTGTGTCACCTCCTCTACCTCATAGATTGTAAGCTCTTGTGTCACCTCCTCTACCTCATAGATTGTAAGCTCTTGTGTCACCTCTACCTCATAGATTGTAAGCTCTTGTGTCCCTCCTCCCTCATAGATTGTAAGCTCTTGTGTCACCTCCTCTACCTCATAGATTGTAAGCTCTTGTGTCACCTCCTCTACCTCATAGATTGTAAGCTCTTGTGTCACCTCCTCTACCTCATAGATTGTAAGCTCTTGTGTCACCTCCTCTACCTCATAGATTGTAAGCTCTTGTGTCACCTCTACCTCATAGATTGTAAGCTCTTGTGTCACCTCCTCTACCTCATAGATTGTAAGCTCTTGTGTCACCTCTACCTCATAGATTGTAAGCTCTTGTGTCACCTCCTCTACCTCATAGATTGTAAGCTCTTGTGTCACCTCCTCTACCTCATAGATTGTAAGCTCTTGTGTCACCTCCTCTACCTCATAGATTGTAAGCTCTTGTGTCACCTCCTCTACCTCATAGATTGTAAGCTCTTGTGTCACCTCCTCCACCTCATAGATTGTAAGCTCTTGTGTCACCTCTACCTCATAGATTGTAAGCTCTTGTGTCACCTCTACCTCATAGATTGTAAGCTCTTGTGTCACCTCCTCTACCTCATAGATTGTAAGCTCTTGTGTCACCTCCTCTACCTCATAGATTGTAAGCTCTTGTGTCACCTCCTCTACCTCATAGATTGTAAGCTCTTGTGTCACCTCCTCTACCTCATAGATTGTAAGCTCTTGTGTCACCTCCTACTCTCATAGATTGTAAGCTCTTGTGTCACCTCTTACCTCTACCTCATAGATTGTAAGCTCTTGTGTCACCTCCTCTACCTCATAGATTGTAAGCTCTTGTGTCACCTCTACCTCATAGATTGTAAGCTCTTGTGTCACCTCCTCTACCTCATAGATTGTAAGCTCTTGTGTCACCTCCTCTACCTCATAGATTGTAAGCTCTTGTGTCACCTCCTCTACCTCATAGATTGTAAGCTCTTGTGTCACCTCCTCTACCTCATAGATTGTAAGCTCTTGTGTCACCTCCTCTACCTCATAGATTGTAAGCTCTTGTGTCACCTCCTCTACCTCATAGATTGTAAGCTCTTGTGTCACCTCCTCTACCTCATAGATTGTAAGCTCTTGTGTCACCTCCTACTCTCATAGATTGTAAGCTCTTGTGTCACCTCCTCTACCTCATAGATTGTAAGCTCTTGTGTCACCTCCTACTCCTCATAGATTGTAAGCTCTTGTGTCACCTCCTACCTCATAGATTGTAAGCTCTTGTGTCACCTCCTCTACCTCATAGATTGTAAGCTCTTGTGTCACCTCCTCTACCTCATAGATTGTAAGCTCTTGTGTCACCTCTACCTCATAGATTGTAAGCTCTTGTGTCACCTCCTCTACCTCATAGATTGTAAGCTCTTGTGTCACCTCTACCTCATAGATTGTAAGCTCTTGTGTCACCTCCTCTACCTCATAGATTGTAAGCTCTTGTGTCACCTCTACCTCATAGATTGTAAGCTCTTGTGTCACCTCTCTACCTCATAGATTGTAAGCTCTTGTGTCACCTCCTCTACCTCATAGATTGTAAGCTCTTGTGTCACCTCCTCTACCTCATAGATTGTAAGCTCTTGTGTCACCTCTACCTCATAGATTGTAAGCTCTTGTGTCACCTCTACCTCATAGATTGTAAGCTCTTGTGTCACCTCCTCTACCTCATAGATTGTAAGCTCTTGTGTCACCTCTA
This sequence comes from Leptodactylus fallax, assembly GCA_947044405.1. Classification (NCBI taxonomy): domain Eukaryota; kingdom Metazoa; phylum Chordata; class Amphibia; order Anura; family Leptodactylidae; genus Leptodactylus; species Leptodactylus fallax. Next base: position 493,257 of record CAMRHE010000717.1, on the reverse strand, counting down.
CCTCATAGATTGTAAGCTCTTGTACCCTCTACCTCATAGATTGTAAGCTCTTGTGTCACCTCCCTACCTCATAGATTGTAAGCTCTTGTGTCACCTCCTCTACCTCATAGATTGTAAGCTCTTGTGTCACCTCTCCCTCATAGATTGTAAGCTCTTGTGTCACCTCCTCTACCTCATAGATTGTAAGCTCTTGTGTCACCTCTACCTCATAGATTGTAAGCTCTTGTGTCACCTCCTCTACCTCATAGATTGTAAGCTCTTGTGTCACCTCCACTACCTCATAGATTGTAAGCTCTTGTGTCACCTCCTCTACCTCATAGATTGTAAGCTCTTGTGTCACCTCCTCTACCTCATAGATTGTAAGCTCTTGTGTCACCTCCTCTACCTCATAGATTGTAAGCTCTTGTGTCACCTCCACTACCTCATAGATTGTAAGCTCTTGTGTCACCTCCTCTACCTCATAGATTGTAAGCTCTTGTGTCACCTCCTCTACCTCATAGATTGTAAGCTCTTGTGTCACCTCCTCTACCTCATAGATTGTAAGCTCTTGTGTCACCTCCTCTACCTCATAGATTGTAAGCTCTTGTGTCACCTCCTCTACCTCATAGATTGTAAGCTCTTGTGTCACCTCCTACTCCTCATAGATTGTAAGCTCTTGTGTCACCTCTCTACCTCATAGATTGTAAGCTCTTGTGTCACCTCTACCTCTCATAGATTGTAAGCTCTTGTGTCACCTCCTCTACCTCATAGATTGTAAGCTCTTGTGTCACCTCCTCTACCTCATAGATTGTAAGCTCTTGTGTCACCTCCTCTACCTCATAGATTGTAAGCTCTTGTGTCACCTCCTCTACCTCATAGATTGTAAGCTCTTGTGTCACCTCCTCTACCTCATAGATTGTAAGCTCTTGTGTCACCTCCTCTACCTCATAGATTGTAAGCTCTTGTGTCACCTCCTCTACCTCATAGATTGTAAGCTCTTGTGTCACCTCCTCTACCTCATAGATTGTAAGCTCTTGTGTCACCTCCTCTACCTCATAGATTGTAAGCTCTTGTGTCACCTCCTCTACCTCATAGATTGTAAGCTCTTGTGTCACCTCTTACCTCATAGATTGTAAGCTCTTGTGTCACCTCTTACCTCATAGATTGTAAGCTCTTGTGTCACCTCCTCTACCTCATAGATTGTAAGCTCTTGTGTCACCTCTACCTCATAGATTGTAAGCTCTTGTGTCACCTCCTCTACCTCATAGATTGTAAGCTCTTGTGTCACCTCCTCTACCTCATAGATTGTAAGCTCTTGTGTCACCTCCTCTACCTCATAGATTGTAAGCTCTTGTGTCACCTCTCTACCTCATAGATTGTAAGCTCTTGTGTCACCTCCTCTACCTCATAGATTGTAAGCTCTTGTGTCACCTCCTCTACCTCATAGATTGTAAGCTCTTGTGTCACCTCCTACCTCATAGATTGTAAGCTCTTGTGTCACCTCCTCTTACCTCATAGATTGTAAGCTCTTGTGTCACCTCCTCTACCTCATAGATTGTAAGCTCTTGTGTCACCTCCTCTACCTCATAGATTGTAAGCTCTTGTGTCACCTCTACCTCATAGATTGTAAGCTCTTGTGTCACCTCCTCTACCTCATAGATTGTAAGCTCTTGTGTCACCTCCTCTACCTCATAGATTGTAAGCTCTTGTGTCACCTCCTCTACCTCATAGATTGTAAGCTCTTGTGTCACCTCCTCTACCTCATAGATTGTAAGCTCTTTGTGTCACCTCCTTACCTCATAGATTGTAAACTCTTGTGTCACCTCCTCTACCTCATAGATTGTAAGCTCTTGTGTCACCTCCTCTACCTCATAGATTGTAAGCTCTTGTGTCACCTCCTCTACCTCATAGATTGTAAGCTCTTGTGTCACCTCCTCTACCTCATAGATTGTAAGCTCTTGTGTCACCTCTAACCTCATAGATTGTAAGCTCTTGTGTCACCTCCTCTACCTCATAGATTGTAAGCTCTTGTGTCACCTCCTCTACCTCATAGATTGTAAGCTCTTGTGTCACCTCCTCTACCTCATAGATTGTAAGCTCTTGTGTCACCTCCTCTACCTCATAGATTGTAAGCTCTTGTGTCACCTCCTCTACCTCATAGATTGTAAGCTCTTGTGTCACCTCCTCTACCTCATAGATTGTAAGCTCTTGTGTCACCTCCTCTACCTCATAGATTGTAAGCTCTTGTGTCACCTCCTCTACCTCATAGATTGTAAGCTCTTGTGTCACCTCCTCTACCTCATAGATTGTAAGCTCTTGTGTCACCTCCTCTACCTCATAGATTGTAAGCTCTTGTGTCACCTCCTCTACCTCATAGATTGTAAGCTCTTGTGTCACCTCCTCTACCTCATAGATTGTAAGCTCTTGTGTCACCTCTACTCTACCTCATAGATTGTAAGCTCTTGTGTCACCTCTTACCCTCATAGATTGTAAGCTCTTGTGTCACCTCCTCTACCTCATAGATTGTAAGCTCTTGTGTCACCTCCTCTACCTCATAGATTGTAAGCTCTTGTGTCACCTCCTCTACCTCATAGGCTGTGTCACCTCTTGTGTCACCTCCTCTACCTCATAGATTGTAAGCTCTTGTGTCACCTCTACTACCTCATAGATTGTAAGCTCTTGTGTCACCTCTCTACCTCATAGATTGTAAGCTCTTGTGTCACCTCTACCTCATAGATTGTAAGCTCTTGTGTCACCTCCTCTACCTCATAGATTGTAAGCTCTTGTGTCACCTCCACTACCTCATAGATTGTAAGCTCTTGTGTCACCTCACCCTCTACCTCATAGATTGTAAGCTCTTGTGTCACCTCTTACCTCATAGATTGTAAGCTCTTGTGTCACCTCCTCTACCTCATAGATTGTAAGCTCTTGTGTCACCTCCACTACCTCATAGATTGTAAGCTCTTGTGTCACCTCCTCTACCTCATAGATTGTAAGCTCTTGTGTCACCTCCTCTACCTCATAGATTGTAAGCTCTTGTGTCACCTCCTCTACCTCATAGATTGTAAGCTCTTGTGTCACCTCCTCTACCTCATAGATTGTAAGCTCTTGTGTCACCTCCTCTACCTCATAGATTGTAAGCTCTTGTGTCACCTCCTCTACCTCATAGATTGTAAGCTCTTGTGTCACCTCCTCTACCTCATAGATTGTAAGCTCTTGTGTCACCTCCTCTACCTCATAGATTGTAAGCTCTTGTGTCACCTCTACCTCATAGATTGTAAGCTCTTGTGTCACCTCCTCTACCTCATAGATTGTAAGCTCTTGTGTCACCTCCTCTACCTCATAGATTGTAAGCTCTTGTGTCACCTCTCTCTACCTCATAGATTGTAAGCTCTTGTGTCACCTCCTCTACCTCATAGATTGTAAGCTCTTGTGTCACCCCCTCTACCTCATAGATTGTAAGCTCTTGTGTCACCTCCACTTCATAGATTGTAAGCTCTTGTGTCACCTCTACCTCATAGATTGTAAGCTCTTGTGTCACCTCCTCTACCTCATAGATTGTAAGCTCTTGTGTCACCTCTTACCTCATAGATTGTAAGCTCTTGTGTCACCTCTTACCTCATAGATTGTAAGCTCTTGTGTCACCTCCTCTACCTCATAGATTGTAAGCTCTTGTGTCACCTCCTCTACCTCATAGATTGTAAGCTCTTGTGTCACCTCCTCTACCTCATAGATTGTAAGCTCTTGTGTCACCTCCTCTACCTCATAGATTGTAAGCTCTTGTGTCACCTCCTCTACCTCATAGATTGTAAGCTCTTGTGTCACCTCCTCTACCTCATAGATTGTAAGCTCTTGTGTCACCTCTACCTCATAGATTGTAAGCTCTTGTGTCACCTCTACCTCATAGATTGTAAGCTCTTGTGTCACCTCCTCTACCTCATAGATTGTAAGCTCTTGTGTCACCTCTACCTCATAGATTGTAAGCTCTTGTGTCACCTCCTCTACCTCATAGATTGTAAGCTCTTGTGTCACCTCCTCTACCTCATAGATTGTAAGCTCTTGTGTCACCTCCTCTACCTCATAGATTGTAAGCTCTTGTGTCACCTCCTCTACCTCATAGATTGTAAGCTCTTGTGTCACTTCCTCTTCACCTTCTACCTCATAGATTGTAAGCTCTTGTGTCACCTCCTCTACCTCATAGATTGTAAGCTCTTGTGTCACCTCTACCTCATAGATTGTAAGCTCTTGTGTCACCTCCTCTACCTCATAGATTGTAAGCTCTTGTGTCACCTCCTCTACCTCATAGATTGTAAGCTCTTGTGTCACCTCCACACCTCATAGATTGTAAGCTCTTGTGTCACCTCCTCTACCTCATAGATTGTAAGCTCTTGTGTCACCTCCTCTACCTCATAGATTGTAAGCTCTTGTGTCACCTCCTCACCTCATAGATTGTAAGCTCTTGTGTCACCTCCTCTACCTCATAGATTGTAAGCTCTTGTGTCACCTCCTCTACCTCATAGATTGTAAGCTCTTGTGTCACCTCTACCTCATAGATTGTAAGCTCTTGTGTCACCTCTACCTCATAGATTGTAAGCTCTTGTGTCACCTCCTCTACCTCATAGATTGTAAGCTCTTGTGTCACCTCCTCTACCTCATAGATTGTAAGCTCTTGTGTCACCTCCTCTACCTCATAGATTGTAAGCTCTTGTGTCACCTCTACCTCATAGATTGTAAGCTCTTGTGTCACCTCCTCTACCTCATAGATTGTAAGCTCTTGTGTCACCTCCTCTACCTCATAGATTGTAAGCTCTTGTGTCACCTCTACCTCTTATAGATTGTAAGCTCTTGTGTCACCTCTACCTCATAGATTGTAAGCTCTTGTGTCACCTCCTACACCTCATAGATTGTAAGCTCTTGTGTCACCTCTTACCTCATAGATTGTAAGCTCTTGTGTCACCTCCTCTACCTCATAGATTGTAAGCTCTTGTGTCACCTCTACCTCATAGATTGTAAGCTCTTGTGTCACCTCTACCTCATAGATTGTAAGCTCTTGTGTCACCTCCTCTACCTCATAGATTGTAAGCTCTTGTGTCACCTCTACCTCATAGATTGTAAGCTCTTGTGTCACCTCCTCTACCTCATAGATTGTAAGCTCTTGTGTCACCTCTACCTCATAGATTGTAAGCTCTTGTGTCACCTCTACCTCATAGATTGTAAGCTCTTGTGTCACCTCCTCTACCTCATAGATTGTAAGCTCTTGTGTCACCTCCTACCTCATAGATTGTAAGCTCTTGTGTCACCTCCTCTACCTCATAGATTGTAAGCTCTTGTGTCACCTCCTCTACCTCATAGATTGTAAGCTCTTGTGTCACCTCCTCTACCTCATAGATTGTAAGCTCTTGTGTCACCTCCTCTACCTCATAGATTGTAAGCTCTTGTGTCACCTCTACCTCATAGATTGTAAGCTCTTGTGTCACCTCCTCTACCTCATAGATTGTAAGCTCTTGTGTCACCTCCTCTACCTCATAGATTGTAAGCTCTTGTGTCACCTCCTCTACCTCATAGATTGTAAGCTCTTGTGTCACCTCTACCTCATAGATTGTAAGCTCTTGTGTCACCTCCCTACCTCATAGATTGTAAGCTCTTGTGTCACCTCTCTACCTCATAGATTGTAAGCTCTTGTGTCACCTCCTCTACCTCATAGATTAACTTGTCACCTCTACCTCATAGATTGTAAGCTCTTGTGTCACCTCTACCTCATAGATTGTAAGCTCTTGTGTCACCTCCTCTACCTCATAGATTGTAAGCTCTTGTGTCACCTCCTCTACCTCATAGATTGTAAGCTCTTGTGTCACCTCTACCTCATAGATTGTAAGCTCTTGTGTCACCTCCTCTACCTCATAGATTGTAAGCTCTTGTGTCACCTCCTCTACCTCATAGATTGTAAGCTCTTGTGTCACCTCTACACCTCATAGATTGTAAGCTCTTGTGTCACCTCCTCTACCTCATAGATTGTAAGCTCTTGTGTCACCTCCTTACCTCATAGATTGTAAGCTCTTGTGTCACCTCCTCTACCTCATAGATTGTAAGCTCTTGTGTCACCTCCTCTACCTCATAGATTGTAAGCTCTTGTGTCACCTCTTACCTCATAGATTGTAAGCTCTTGTGTCACCTCCTCTACCTCATAGATTGTAAGCTCTTGTGTCACCTCTACCTCATAGATTGTAAGCTCTTGTGTCACCTCCACTACCTCATAGATTGTAAGCTCTTGTGTCACCTCCTCTACCTCATAGATTGTAAGCTCTTGTGTCACCTCCTCTACCTCATAGATTGTAAGCTCTTGTGTCACCTCCTCTACCTCATAGATTGTAAGCTCTTGTGTCACCTCCTACCTCATAGATTGTAAGCTCTTGTGTCACCTCCTCTACCTCATAGATTGTAAGCTCTTGTGTCACCTCCTACTCCTCATAGATTGTAAGCTCTTGTGTCACCTCCTCTACCTCATAGATTGTAAGCTCTTGTGTCACCTCTACCTCATAGATTGTAAGCTCTTGTGTCACCTCCTCTACCTCATAGATTGTAAGCTCTTGTGTCACCTCCTCTACCTCATAGATTGTAAGCTCTTGTGTCACCTCCTCTACCTCATAGATTGTAAGCTCTTGTGTCACCCCCTCTACCTCATAGATTGTAAGCTCTTGTGTCACCTCCTCTACCTCATAGATTGTAAGCTCTTGTGTCACCTCTACCTCATAGATTGTAAGCTCTTGTGTCACCTCTACCTCATAGATTGTAAGCTCTTGTGTCACCTCCTCTACCTCATAGATTGTAAGCTCTTGTGTCACCTCCTCTACCTCATAGATTGTAAGCTCTTGTGTCACCTCTACCTCATAGATTGTAAGCTCTTGTGTCACCTCCTCTACCTCATAGATTGTAAGCTCTTGTGTCACCTCCTCTACCTCATAGATTGTAAGCTCTTGTGTCACCTCCTCTACCTCATAGATTGTAAGCTCTTGTGTCACCTCCTCTACCTCATAGATTGTAAGCTCTTGTGTCACCTCCACTACCTCATAGATTGTAAGCTCTTGTGTCACCTCCTCTACCTCATAGATTGTAAGCTCTTGTGTCACCTCCACACCTCATAGATTGTAAGCTCTTGTGTCACCTCCTCTACCTCATAGATTGTAAGCTCTTGTGTCACCTCCTCTACCTCATAGATTGTAAGCTCTTGTGTCACCTCTACCTCATAGATTGTAAGCTCTTGTGTCACCTCCTCACCTCATAGATTGTAAGCTCTTGTGTCACCTCCCTACCTCATAGATTGTAAGCTCTTGTGTCACCTCCTCACCTCATAGATTGTAAGCTCTTGTGTCACCTCCTCTACCTCATAGATTGTAAGCTCTTGTGTCACCTCCTCTACCTCATAGATTGTAAGCTCTTGTGTCACCTCCTCTACCTCATAGATTGTAAGCTCTTGTGTCACCTCTACCTCATAGATTGTAAGCTCTTGTGTCACCTCCTCTACCTCATAGATTGTAACTCTTGTGTCACCCCTCTACCTCATAGATTGTAAGCTCTTGTGTCACCTCCACTACCTCATAGATTGTAAGCTCTTGTGTCACCTCCTCTACCTCATAGATTGTAAGCTCTTGTGTCACCTCCTCTACCTCATAGATTGTAAGCTCTTGTGTCACCTCCTCTACCTCATAGATTGTAAGCTCTTGTGTCACCTCCACTACCTCATAGATTGTAAGCTCTTGTGTCACCTCTACCTCATAGATTGTAAGCTCTTGTGTCACCACCTCTACCTCATAGATTGTAAGCTCTTGTGTCACCTCCTCTACCTCATAGATTGTAAGCTCTTGTGTCACCTCCTCTACCTCATAGATTGTAAGCTCTTGTGTCACCTCCTCTACCTCATAGATTGTAAGCTCTTGTGTCACCTCCTCTACCTCATAGATTGTAAGCTCTTGTGTCACCTCCTCTACCTCATAGATTGTAAGCTCTTGTGTCACCTCTACCTCATAGATTGTAAGCTCTTGTGTCACCTCCTCTACCTCATAGATTGTAAGCTCTTGTGTCACCTCCACCCTCATAGATTGTAAGCTCTTGTGTCACCTCCTCTACCTCATAGATTGTAAGCTCTTGTGTCACCTCTACCTCATAGATTGTAAGCTCTTGTGTCACCTCTACCTCATAGATTGTAAGCTCTTGTGTCACCTCCTCTACCTCATAGATTGTAAGCTCTTGTGTCACCTCCTCTACCTCATAGATTGTAAGCTCTTGTGTCACCTCCTCTACCTCATAGATTGTAAGCTCTTGTGTCACCTCCTCTACCTCATAGATTGTAAGCTCTTGTGTCACCTCTACCTCATAGATTGTAAGCTCTTGTGTCACCTCCTCTACCTCATAGATTGTAAGCTCTTGTGTCACCTCTACCTCATAGATTGTAAGCTCTTGTGTCACCTCCTCTACCTCATAGATTGTAAGCTCTTGGTCACCTCTACCTCATAGATTGTAAGCTCTTGTGTCACCTCCTCACCTCATAGATTGTAAGCTCTTGTGTCACCTCCTCTACCTCATAGATTGTAAGCTCTTGTGTCACCTCTACCTCATAGATTGTAAGCTCTTGTGTCACCTCCTCTACCTCATAGATTGTAAGCTCTTGTGTCACCTCCTACCTCATAGATTGTAAGCTCTTGTGTCACCTCTACCTCATAGATTGTAAGCTCTTGTGTCACCTCCTCTACCTCATAGATTGTAAGCTCTTGTGTCACCTCTTACCTCATAGATTGTAAGCTCTTGTGTCACCTCCTCTACCTCATAGATTGTAAGCTCTTGTGTCACCTCCTCTACCTCATAGATTGTAAGCTCTTGTGTCACCTCTACCTCATAGATTGTAAGCTCTTGTGTCACCTCCTCTACCTCATAGATTGTAAGCTCTTGTGTCACCTCCTCTACCTCATAGATTGTAAGCTCTTGTGTCACCTCCTCTACCTCATAGATTGTAAGCTCTTGTGTCACCTCTTTACCTCATAGATTGTAAGCTCTTGTGTCACCTCCTCTACCTCATAGATTGTAAGCTCTTGTGTCACCTCCTCTACCTCATAGATTGTAAGCTCTTGTGTCACCTCCTCTACCTCATAGATTGTAAGCTCTTGTGTCACCTCTACCTCATAGATTGTAAGCTCTTGTGTCACCTCTCTACCTCATAGATTGTAAGCTCTTGTGTCACCTCCTACCTCATAGATTGTAAGCTCTTGTGTCACCTCCTCTACCTCATAGATTGTAAGCTCTTGTGTCACCTCCTCTACCTCATAGATTGTAAGCTCTTGTGTCACCTCTACCTCATAGATTGTAAGCTCTTGTGTCACCTCCTCTACCTCATAGATTGTAAGCTCTTGTGTCACCTCCTATACCTCATAGATTGTAAGCTCTTGTGTCCACCTCTACCTCATAGATTGTAAGCTCTTGTGTCACCTCTACCTCATAGATTGTAAGCTCTTGTGTCACCTCCTCTACCTCATAGATTGTAAGCTCTTGTGTCACCCCTCTACCTCATAGATTGTAAGCTCTTGTGTCACCTCCTCTACCTCATAGATTGTAAGCTCTTGTGTCCTCCTCTACCTCATAGATTGTAAGCTCTTGTGTCACCTCCTCTACCTCATAGATTGTAAGCTCTTGTGTCACCTCTACCTCATAGATTGTAAGCTCTTGTGTCACCTCCCTCCTCATAGATTGTAAGCTCTTGTGTCACCTCCTCTACCTCATAGATTGTAAGCTCTTGTGTCACCTCCTCTACCTCATAGATTGTAAGCTCTTGTGTCACCTCTACCTCATAGATTGTAAGCTCTTGTGTCACCTCCACACCTCATAGATTGTAAGCTCTTGTGTCACCTCTACCTCATAGATTGTAAGCTCTTGTGTCACCTCCTTACCTCATAGATTGTAAGCTCTTGTGTCACCTCCTCTACCTCATAGATTGTAAGCTCTTGTGTCACCCTCTACCTCATAGATTGTAAGCTCTTGTGTCACCTCCTCTACCTCATAGATTGTAAGCTCTTGTGTCACCTCCTCTACCTCATAGATTGTAAGCTCTTGTGTCACCTCCTCTACCTCATAGATTGTAAGCTCTTGTGTCACCTCCACTACCTCATAGATTGTAAGCTCTTGTGTCACCTCTACCTCATAGATTGTAAGCTCTTGTGTCACCTCCTACCTCCCATAGATTGTAAGCTCTTGTGTCACCTCCTCTACCTCATAGATTGTAAGCTCTTGTGTCACCTCTTACCTCATAGATTGTAAGCTCTTGTGTCACCTCTTACCTCATAGATTGTAAGCTCTTGTGTCACCTCCTCTACCTCATAGATTGTAAGCTCTTGTGTCACCTCCTCTACCTCATAGATTGTAAGCTCTTGTGTCACCTCTACCTCATAGATTGTAAGCTCTTGTGTCACCTCCTCTACCTCATAGATTGTAAGCTCTTGTGTCACCTCCTCTACCTCATAGATTGTAAGCTCTTGTGTCACCTCTACCTCATAGATTGTAAGCTCTTGTGTCACCTCTTACCTCATAGATTGTAAGCTCTTGTGTCACCTCCTCTACCTCATAGATTGTAAGCTCTTGTGTCACCTCTACCTCATAGATTGTAAGCTCTTGTGTCACCTCCTCTACTCATAGATTGTAAGCTCTTGTGTCACCTCTACCTCATAGATTGTAAGCTCTTGTGTCACCTCCTCTACCTCATAGATTGTAAGCTCTTGTGTCACCTCCTCTACCTCATAGATTGTAAGCTCTTGTGTCACCTCTACCTCCTCATAGATTGTAAGCTCTTGTGTCACCTCCTCTACCTCATAGATTGTAAGCTCTTGTGTCACCTCCTCTACCTCATAGATTGTAAGCTCTTGTGTCACCTCCTCTACCTCATAGATTGTAAGCTCTTGTGTCACCTCTACCTCATAGATTGTAAGCTCTTGTGTCACCTCCTCTACCTCATAGATTGTAAGCTCTTGTGTCACCTCTACTCCCTCATAGATTGTAAGCTCTTGTGTCACCTCTCTGTTTCTTTTACCTCTACCTCATAGATTGTAAGCTCTTGTGTCACCTCCTCTACCTCATAGATTGTAAGCTCTTGTGTCACCTCTACCTCATAGATTGTAAGCTCTTGTGTCACCTCCTCACCTCATAGATTGTAAGCTCTTGTGTCACCTCCTCTACCTCATAGATTGTAAGCTCTTGTGTCACCTCCTCTACCTCATAGATTGTAAGCTCTTGTGTCACCTCTACCTCATAGATTGTAAGCTCTTGTGTCACCTCTACCTCATAGATTGTAAGCTCTTGTGTCACCTCCTCTACCTCATAGATTGTAAGCTCTTGTGTCACCTCCTCTACCTCATAGATTGTAAGCTCTTGTGTCACCTCCACCTCTATAGATTGTAAGCTCTTGTGTCACCTCCTCTACCTCATAGATTGTAAGCTCTTGTGTCACCTCTACCTCATAGATTGTAAGCTCTTGTGTCACCTCCTCTACCTCATAGATTGTAAGCTCTTGTGTCACCTCCTCTACCTCATAGATTGTAAGCTCTTGTGTCACCTCTACCTCATAGATTGTAAGCTCTTGTGTCACCTCCTCTACCTCATAGATTGTAAGCTCTTGTGTCACCTCTACCTCATAGATTGTAAGCTCTTGTGTCACCTCCTCTACCTCATAGATTGTAAGCTCTTGTGTCACCTCTACCTCATAGATTGTAAGCTCTTGTGTCACCTCTACCTCATACCTCATGTCCCTCTACTCATAGATTGTAAGCTCTTGTGTCACCTCTCTACCTCATAGATTGTAAGCTCTTGTGTCACCTCTTCTACCTCATAGATTGTAAGCTCTTGTGTCACCTCTACCTCATAGATTGTAAGTCTGGGCCCTCTACCTCATAGATTGTAAGCTCTTGTGTCACCTCCTCTACCTCATAGATTGTAAGCTCTTGTGTCACCCCCTCTACCTCATAGATTGTAAGCTCTTGTGTCACCTCCTCTACCTCATAGATTGTAAGCTCTTGTGTCACCTCCTCTACCTCATAGATTGTAAGCTCTTGTGTCACCTCTACCTCATAGATTGTAAGCTCTTGTGTCACCTCCTCTACCTCATAGATTGTAAGCTCTTGTGTCACCTCTCTACCTCATAGATTGTAAGCTCTTGTGTCACCTCTACCTCATAGATTGTAAGCTCTTGTGTCACCTCCTCTACCTCATAGATTGTAAGCTCTTGTGTCACCTCCTCTACCTCATAGATTGTAAGCTCTTGTGTCACCTCCTCTACCTCATAGATTGTAAGCTCTTGTGTCACCTCCTACTCCTCATAGATTGTAAGCTCTTGTGTCACCTCTACCTCATAGATTGTAAGCTCTTGTGTCACCTCCTCTACCTCATAGATTGTAAGCTCTTGTGTCACCTCCTCTACCTCATAGATTGTAAGCTCTTGTGTCACCTCCTCTACCTCATAGATTGTAAGCTCTTGTGTCACCTCCTACCTCATAGATTGTAAGCTCTTGTGTCACCTCTACCTCATAGATTGTAAGCTCTTGTGTCACCTCCTCTACCTCATAGATTGTAAGCTCTTGTGTCACCTCCTCTACCTCATAGATTGTAAGCTCTTGTGTCACCTCTACCTCATAGATTGTAAGCTCTTGTGTCACCTCCTCTACCTCATAGATTGTAAGCTCTTGTGTCACCCCTCTACCTCATAGATTGTAAGCTCTTGTGTCACCTCCTCTACCTCATAGATTGTAAGCTCTTGTGTCACCCCTCTACCTCATAGATTGTAAGCTCTTGTGTCACCTCCTACTCCTCATAGATTGTAAGCTCTTGTGTCACCTCCTCTACCTCATAGATTGTAAGCTCTTGTGTCACCTCCTCTACCTCATAGATTGTAAGCTCTTGTGTCACCTCCTCTACCTCATAGATTGTAAGCTCTTGTGTCACCTCCTCTACCTCATAGATTGTAAGCTCTTGTGTCACCTCCTCTACCTCATAGATTGTAAGCTCTTGTGTCACCTCTACCTCATAGATTGTAAGCTCTTGTGTCACCTCCTCACCTCATAGATTGTAAGCTCTTGTGTCACCTCCTCTACCTCATAGATTGTAAGCTCTTGTGTCACCTCCTCTACCTCATAGATTGTAAGCTCTTGTGTCACCTCCACTACCTCATAGATTGTAAGCTCTTGTGTCACCTCACCTCATAGATTGTAAGCTCTTGTGTCACCTCTACCTCATAGATTGTAAGCTCTTGTGTCACCTCTACCTCATAGATTGTAAGCTCTTGTGTCACCTCCACCTCCATAGATTGTAAGCTCTTGTGTCACCTCCTCTACCTCATAGATTGTAAGCTCTTGTGTCACCTCCTTACCTCATAGATTGTAAGCTCTTGTGTCACCTCCTCTACCTCATAGATTGTAAGCTCTTGTGTCACCTCCTCTACCTCATAGATTGTAAGCTCTTGTGTCACCTCCTCTACCTCATAGATTGTAAGCTCTTGTGTCACCTCCTCACCTCATAGATTGTAAGCTCTTGTGTCACCTCCTCTACCTCATAGATTGTAAGCTCTTGTGTCACCTCCTCTACCTCATAGATTGTAAGCTCTTGTGTCACCTCCTCTACCTCATAGATTGTAAGCTCTTGTGTCACCTCCTCTACCTCATAGATTGTAAGCTCTTGTGTCACCTCCTACCTCATAGATTGTAAGCTCTTGTGTCACCTCTACCTCATAGATTGTAAGCTCTTGTGTCACCTCCTCTACCTCATAGATTGTAAGCTCTTGTGTCACCTCCCCTACCTCATAGATTGTAAGCTCTTGTGTCACCTCCTCTACCTCATAGATTGTAAGCTCTTGTGTCACCTCTACCTCATAGATTGTAAGCTCTTGTGTCACCTCCTCTACCTCATAGATTGTAAGCTCTTGTGTCACCTCCTCTACCTCATAGATTGTAAGCTCTTGTGTCACCTCCTCTACCTCATAGATTGTAAGCTCTTGTGTCACCCCTCTACCTCATAGATTGTAAGCTCTTGTGTCACCTCCTCTACCTCATAGATTGTAAGCTCTTGTGTCACCTCTACCTCATAGATTGTAAGCTCTTGTGTCACCTCTCTCTAGATTGTAGTCTTGTGTCACCTCCTCTACCTCATAGATTGTAAGCTCTTGTGTCACCTCTACCTCATAGATTGTAAGCTCTTGTGTCACCTCCTCTACCTCATAGATTGTAAGCTCTTGTGTCACCTCCTCTACCTCATAGATTGTAAGCTCTTGTGTCACCTCTACCTCATAGATTGTAAGCTCTTGTGTCACCTCTACCTCATAGATTGTAAGCTCTTGTGTCACCTCCTCTACCTCATAGATTGTAAGCTCTTGTGTCACCTCCTCTACCTCATAGATTGTAAGCTCTTGTGTCACCTCCATAGATGTACTCTTGTGATTCTCAGCTCTTGTGTCACCTCTACCTCATAGATTGTAAGCTCTTGTGTCACCTCCTCTTACCTCATAGATTGTAAGCTCTTGTGTCACCTCTACCTCATAGATTGTAAGCTCTTGTGTCACCTCCTCTACCTCATAGATTGTAAGCTCTTGTGTCACCTCCTCTACCTCATAGATTGTAAGCTCTTGTGTCACCTCTACCTCATAGATTGTAAGCTCTTGTGTCACCTCCCTCCTCATAGATTGTAAGCTCTTGTGTCACCTCCTCTACCTCATAGATTGTAAGCTCTTGTGTCACCTCCTCTACCTCATAGATTGTAAGCTCTTGTGTCACCTCCTCTACCTCATAGATTGTAAGCTCTTGTGTCACCTCCTCTACCTCATAGATTGTAAGCTCTTGTGTCACCTCTACACCTCATAGATTGTAAGCTCTTGTGTCACCTCCTCTACCTCATAGATTGTAAGCTCTTGTGTCACCTCTACCTCATAGATTGTAAGCTCTTGTGTCACCTCCTCTACCTCATAGATTGTAAGCTCTTGTGTCACCTCCCTACCTCATAGATTGTAAGCTCTTGTGTCACCTCCTCTACCTCATAGATTGTAAGCTCTTCTGTCATACCCTCATAGATTGTAAGCTCTTGTGTCGTAAGCTCTTGTGTCACCTCCATCTACCTCATAGATTGTAAGCTCTTGTGTCACCTCCTCTACCTCATAGATTGTAAGCTCTTGTGTCACCTCCTCTACCTCATAGATTGTAAGCTCTTGTGTCACCTCCTCTACCTCATAGATTGTAAGCTCTTGTGTCACCTCCTCTACCTCATAGATTGTAAGCTCTTGTGTCACCTCCTCTACCTCATAGATTGTAAGCTCTTGTGTCACCTCCTCTACCTCATAGATTGTAAGCTCTTGTGTCACCTCCTCTACCTCATAGATTGTAAGCTCTTGTGTCATCCTCTACCTCATAGATTGTAAGCTCTTGTGTCACCTCTACCTCATAGATTGTAAGCTCTTGTGTCACCTCTACTACCTCATAGATTGTAAGCTCTTGTGTCACCTCCTCTACCTCATAGATTGTAAGCTCTTGTGTCACCTCTACCTCATAGATTGTAAGCTCTTGTGTCACCTCCTCTACCTCATAGATTGTAAGCTCTTGTGTCACCTCTACCTCATAGATTGTAAGCTCTTGTGTCACCTCCTCTACCTCATAGATTGTAAGCTCTTGTGTCACCTCCTCTACCTCATAGATTGTAAGCTCTTGTGTCACCTCCTCTACCTCATAGATTGTAAGCTCTTGTGTCACCTCTCCCTCATAGATTGTAAGCTCTTGTGTCACCTCCTCTACCTCATAGATTGTAAGCTCTTGTGTCACCTCCTCTACCTCATAGATTGTAAGCTCTTGTGTCACCTCCTCTACCTCATAGATTGTAAGCTCTTGTGTCACCTCCTCTACCTCATAGATTGTAAGCTCTTGTGTCACCTCCTCTACCTCATAGATTGTAAGCTCTTGTGTCACCTCTACCTCATAGATTGTAAGCTCTTGTGTCACCTCCTCTACCTCATAGATTGTAAGCTCTTGTGTCACCTCCTCTACCTCATAGATTGTAAGCTCTTGTGTCACCTCCTCTACCTCATAGATTGTAAGCTCTTGTGTCACCTCCTCTACCTCATAGATTGTAAGCTCTTGTGTCACCTCCTCTACCTCATAGATTGTAAGCTCTTGTGTCACCTCCTCTACCTCATAGATTGTAAGCTCTTGTGTCACCTCTACCTCATAGATTGTAAGCTCTTGTGTCACCTCCTCTACCTCATAGATTGTAAGCTCTTGTGTCACCTCCTACCTCATAGATTGTAAGCTCTTGTGTCACCTCTACCTCATAGATTGTAAGCTCTTGTGTCACCTCCTCTACCTCATAGATTGTAAGCTCTTGTGTCACCTCCTCTACCTCATAGATTGTAAGCTCTTGTGTCACCTCCTCTACCTCATAGATGTAAGCTCTTGTGTCACCTCCTCTACCTCATAGATTGTAAGCTCTTGTGTCACCTCCTCTACCTCATAGATTGTAAGCTCTTGTGTCACCTCCTCTACCTCATAGATTGTAAGCTCTTGTGTCACCCCTCTACCTCATAGATTGTAAGCTCTTGTGTCACCTCTACCTCATAGATTGTAAGCTCTTGTGTCACCTCCTCTACCTCATAGATTGTAAGCTCTTGTGTCACCTCCTCTACCTCATAGATTGTAAGCTCTTGTGTCACCTCCTCTACCTCATAGATTGTAAGCTCTTGTGTCACCTCTACTACCTCATAGATTGTAAGCTCTTGTGTCACCTCCTCTACCTCATAGATTGTAAGCTCTTGTGTCACCTCCTCTACCTCATAGATTGTAAGCTCTTGTGTCACCTCCTCTACCTCATAGATTGTAAGCTCTTGTGTCACCTCTTACCTCATAGATTGTAAGCTCTTGTGTATCCTCTACCTCATAGATTGTAAGCTCTTGTGTCATCCTCTACCTCATAGATTGTAAGCTCTTGTGTCACCTCCTCTACCTCATAGATTGTAAGCTCTTGTGTCACCTCCACTCCTCATAGATTGTAAGCTCTTGTGTCACCTCCTCTACCTCATAGATTGTAAGCTCTTGTGTCACCTCTTACCTCATAGATTGTAAGCTCTTGTGTCACCTCCTCTACCTCATAGATTGTAAGCTCTTGTGTCACCTCCTCTACCTCATAGATTGTAAGCTCTTGTGTCACCTCCTACCTACTCATAGATTGTAAGCTCTTGTGTCACCTCTAGGCTCTTGTGTCCTCTCTACCTCATAGATTGTAAGCTCTTGTGTCACCTCCTCTACCTCATAGATTGTAAGCTCTTGTGTCACCTCTACCTCATAGATTGTAAGCTCTTGTGTCACCTCCTACTACCTCATAGATTGTAAGCTCTTGTGTCACCTCCTCTACCTCATAGATTGTAAGCTCTTGTGTCACCTCCTCACCCTCATAGATCTGTTCATCTCTATAGATTGTAAGCTCTTGTGTCACCTCCTCTACCTCATAGATTGTAAGCTCTTGTGTCACCTCCTCTACCTCATAGATTGTAAGCTCTTGTGTCACCTCTACCTCATAGATTGTAAGCTCTTGTGTCACCCCTCTACCTCATAGATTGTAAGCTCTTGTGTCACCTCCTCTACCTCATAGATTGTAAGCTCTTGTGTCACCTCCTCTACCTCATAGATTGTAAGCTCTTGTGTCCCCCTCTACCTCATAGATTGTAAGCTCTCGTCACCTCTACCTCATAGATTGTAAGCTCTTGTGTCACCTCCTCTACCTCATAGATTGTAAGCTCTTGTGTCACCTCTACCTCATAGATTGTAAGCTCTTGTGTCACCTCCTCTACCTCATAGATTGTAAGCTCTTGTGTCACCTCCTCTACCTCATAGATTGTAAGCTCTTGTGTCACCTCCTACCCTCATAGATTGTAAGCTCTTGTGTCACCTCCTCTACCTCATAGATTGTAAGCTCTTGTGTCACCTCTCTACCTCATAGATTGTAAGCTCTTGTGTCACCTCCTCTACCTCATAGATTGTAAGCTCTTGTGTCACCTCTACTCCTCATAGATTGTAAGCTCTTGTGTCACCTCCTCTACCTCATAGATTGTAAGCTCTTGTGTCACCTCTACCTCATAGATTGTAAGCTCTTGTGTCACCTCCTCTACCTCATAGATTGTAAGCTCTTGTGTCACCTCTACCTCATAGATTGTAAGCTCTTGTGTCACACCTCTACCTCATAGATTGTAAGCTCTTGTGTCACCTCCTCTACCTCATAGATTGTAAGCTCTTGTGTCACCTCCTCTACCTCATAGATTGTAAGCTCTTGTGTCACCTCTACCTCATAGATTGTAAGCTCTTGTGTTCCTCTCCTCCTTTCCTCCTCTACCTCATAGATTGTAAGCTCTTGTGTCACCTCCTCTACCTCATAGATTGTAAGCTCTTGTGTCACCTCCTCTACCTCATAGATTGTAAGCTCTTGTGTCACCTCTACCTCATAGATTGTAAGCTCTTGTGTCACCTCCTCTCCCTCATTGTAGCTCTTGTTCACCTCTACCTCATAGATTGTAAGCTCTGTGCCTCACCTCTACCTCATAGATTGTAGCTCTTGTGTCACCTCCTCTACCTCATAGATTGTAAGCTCTTGTGTCACCTCTACCTCATAGATTGTAAGCTCTTGTGTCACCTCCTCTACCTCATAGATTGTAAGCTCTTGTGTCACCTCCACTACCTCATAGATTGTAAGCCCTTGTGTCACCTCTACCTCATAGATTGTAAGCTCTTGTGTCACCTCCTCTACCTCATAGATTGTAAGCTCTTGTGTCACCTCCTCTACCTCATAGATTGTAAGCTCTTGTGTCCCTCCTCTACCTCATAGATTGTAAGCTCTTGTGTCACCTCTACCTCATAGATTGTAAGCTCTTGTGTCACCTCCTCTACCTCATAGATTGTAAGCTCTTGTGTCACCTCCCTCCTCATAGATTGTAAGCTCTTGTGTCACCCTCTACCTCATAGATTGTAAGCTCTTGTGTCACCTCCTCTACCTCATAGATTGTAAGCTCTTGTGTCACCTCCTCTACCTCATAGATTGTAAGCTCTTGTGTCACCTCTTACCTCATAGATTGTAAGCTCTTGTGTCACCTCTACCTCATAGATTGTAAGCTCTTGTGTCACCTCACCTCATAGATTGTAAGCTCTTGTGTCACCTCCTCTACCTCATAGATTGTAAGCTCTTGTGTCACCTCCTCTACCTCATAGATTGTAAGCTCTTGTGTCACCTCTACTACCTCATAGATTGTAAGCTCTTGTGTCACCTCCTCTACCTCATAGATTGTAAGCTCTTGTGTCCCCCTCTACCTCATAGATTGTAAGCTCTTGTGTCACCTCCTCTACCTCATAGATTGTAAGCTCTTGTGTCACCTCTACTACCTCATAGATTGTAAGCTCTTGTGTCACCTCCTCTACCTCATAGATTGTAAGCTCTTGTGTCACCCCCTCTACCTCATAGATTGTAAGCTCTTGTGTCACCTCCTCTACCTCATAGATTGTAAGCTCTTGTGTCACCTCCAACCTCATAGATTGTAAGCTCTTGTGTCACCTCCTCTACCTCATAGATTGTAAGCTCTTGTGTCACCTCCTCTACCTCATAGATTGTAAGCTCTTGTGTCACCTCCTCTACCTCATAGATTGTAAGCTCTTGTGTCACCTCTACCTCATAGATTGTCACCTCTCTCTGCTCTGTGTCACCTCCTCTACCTCATAGATTGTAAGCTCTTGTGTCACCTCCTCTACCTCATAGATTGTAAGCTCTTGTGTCACCTCCTCTACCTCATAGATTGTAAGCTCTTGTGTCACCTCCTCTACCTCATAGATTGTAAGCTCTTGTGTCACCTCCTCTACCTCATAGATTGTAAGCTCTTGTGTCACCTCCTCTACCTCATAGATTGTAAGCTCTTGTGTCACCTCCTCTACCTCATAGAGTGTAAGCTCTTGTCTCACCTCTACCTCATAGATTGTAAGCTCTTGTGTCACCTCCTCTACCTCATAGATGTAAGCCTGGTGTCCCCTCTCTACCTCATAGATTGTAAGCTCTTGTGTCACCTCCTCCCTCATAGATTGTAAGCTCTTGGTCCCGTCCCCTCTACCTCATAGATTGTAAGCTCTTGTGTCACCTCCTCTACCTCATAGATTGTAAGCTCTTGTGTCACCTCCTCTACCTCATAGATTGTAAGCTCTTGTGTCACCTCTACCTCATAGATTGTAAGCTCTTGTGTCACCTCCTCTACCTCATAGATTGTAAGCTCTTGTGTCACCTCTACCTCATAGATTGTAAGCTCTTGTGTCACCTCTACCTCATAGATTGTAAGCTCTTGTGTCACCTCTATCTACCTCATAGATTGTAAGCTCTTGTGTCACCTCCTCTACCTCATAGATTGTAAGCTCTTGTGTCACCTCCTCTACCTCATAGATTGTAAGCTCTTGTGTCACCTCCTCTACCTCATAGATTGTAAGCTCTTGTGTCACCTCCTCTACCTCATAGATTGTAAGCTCTTGTGTCACACCCTCTACCTCATAGATTGTAAGCTCTTGTGTCCCCCCTCTACCTCATAGATTGTAAGCTCTTGTGTCACCTCCTCTACCTCATAGGTTGTAAGCTCTTGTGTCACCTCCTCTACCTCATAGATTGTGAGCTCTTGTGTCACCTCTACCTCATAGATTGTAGTCTTGTGTCACCTCTACCTCATAGATTGTAAGCTCTTGTGTCACCTCCTCTACCTCATAGATTGTAAGCTCTTGTGTCACCTCCACTACCTCATAGATTGTAAGCTCTTGTGTCACCTCCTCTACCTCATAGATTGTAAGCTCTTGTGTCACCTCCTCTACCTCATAGATTGTAAGCTCTTGTGTCACCTCCTCTACCTCATAGATTGTAAGCTCTTGTGTCACCTCCTCTACCTCATAGATTGTAAGCTCTTGTGTCACCTCCTCTACCTCATAGATTGTAAGCTCTTGTGTCACCTCCTCTACCTCATAGATTGTAAGCTCTTGTGTCACCCTCTACCTCATAGATTGTAAGCTCTTGTGTCACCTCCCCTACCTCATAGATTGTAAGCTCTCCTCTTGTGTAACTCTTGTGTCACCTCTACCTCATAGATTGTAAGCTCTTGTGTCACCTCCTCACCTCATGTGTCCTCCTCTACCTCATAGATTGTAAGCTCTTGTGTCACCTCCTACCTCATAGATTGTAAGCTCTTGTGTCACCTCCACTACCTCATAGATTGTAAGCTCTTGTGTCACCTCCTCTACCTCATAGATTGTAAGCTCTTGTGTCACCTCCTCTACCTCATAGATTGTAAGCTCTTGTGTCACCTCCTTACCTCATAGATTGTAAGCTCTTGTGTCACCTCCTCTACCTCATAGATTGTAAGCTCTTGTGTCACCTCTACCTCATAGATTGTAAGCTCTTGTGTCACCTCCTCTACCTCATAGATTGTAAGCTCTTGTGTCACCCCCTCTACCTCATAGATTGTAAGCTCTTGTGTCACCTCCTCTACCTCATAGATTGTAAGCTCTTGTGTCACCCCCTCTACCTCATAGATTGTAAGCTCTTGTGTCACCTCCTCTACCTCATAGATTGTAAGCTCTTGTGTCCCCCCTCTACCTCATAGATTGTAAGCTCTTGTGTCACCTCCTCTACCTCATAGATTGTAAGCTCTTGTGTCACCTCTACCTCATAGATTGTAAGCTCTTGTGTCACCTCCTACTACCTCATAGATTGTAAGCTCTTGTGTCACCTCTACCTCATAGATTGTGCTCTGGTGTCCCCTCTTCTACCTCATAGATTGTAAGCTCTTGTGTCACCTCCTCTACCTCATAGATTGTAAGCTCTTGTGTCACCTCTCTCTCCCTCATAGATTGTAAGCTCTTGTGTCACCTCCTCTACCTCATAGATTGTAAGCTCTTGTGTCACCTCCTCTACCTCATAGATTGTAAGCTCTTGTGTCACCTCTCTCCTCATGTGTCCCTCTATCTCCTCATAGATTGTAAGCTCTTGTGTCACCCCTCACTTCTCTTGTGTCCTCCTCTACCTCATAGATTGTAAGCTCTTGTGTCACCTCCTCCACCTCAGGTGTCCTCTCCTCTCCTCATAGATTGTAAGCTCTTGTGTCACCTCTACCTCATAGATTGTAAGCTCTTGTGTCACCTCTATCTACCTCATAGATTGTAAGCTCTTGTGTCACCTCCTCTACCTCATAGATTGTAAGCTCTTGTGTCACCTCCTACCTCATAGATTGTAAGCTCTTGTGTCACCTCCTCTACCTCATAGATTGTAAGCTCTTGTGTCACCTCCTCTCTCCTCATGTGTCCCTCTATCTCCTCATAGATTGTAAGCTCTTGTGTCACCTCCCTCATAGTCGTAAGCTCTTGTGTCACCTCCTCTACCTCATAGATTGTAAGCTCTTGTGTCAGGCCCCCTCTACCTCATGTGTCCTCCTCTACCTCATAGATTGTAAGCTCTTGTGTCCCTCCTCTACCTCATAGATTGTAAGCTCTTGTGTCACCTCTATCTACCTCATAGATTGTAAGCTCTTGTGTCACCTCTACCTCATAGATTGTAAGCTCTTGTGTCACCCCCTCTACCTCATAGATTGTAAGCTCTTGTGTCACCTCCTCTACCTCAAAGAATGTAAGCTCTTGTGTCCTCCTCTACCTCATAGATTGTAAGCTCTTGTGTCACCGTCCTCTACCTCATGAATGTAAGCTCTGGTGTCCCCTCCTCTCCTCATAGATTGTAAGCTCTTGTGTCACCTTCTACCTCATCGATTGTAGCCCTTGTCTCACCTCTACCTCATAGATTGTAAGCTCTTGTGTCAGCTCCTCATAGATCTTGTGTCCTCCTCTACCTCATAGATTGTAAGCTCTTGTGTCACCGTCCTCTACCTCATAGATTGTAAGCTCGTGTGTCACCCTCTACCTCATAGATTGTAAGCTCTTGTGTCACCTCCTCTACCTCATAGATTGTAAGCTCTTGTGTCACCTCCTCTACCTCATAGATTGTAAGCTCTTGTGTCACCTCCTCTACCTCATAGATGTGCTCTTCTCTCACCTCTACCTCATAGATTGTAAACTCTTGTGTCACCTCCTCTACTCGATTGTAAGCTCTTGTGTCCCCTCTACCTCATAGATTGTAAGCTCTTGTGTAGCGTCCTCACTCCTCTTGTGTCCCCTCTACCTCATAGATTGTAAGCTCTTGTGTGCAGCTCCTCTACCTCATAGATTGTAAGCTCTTGTGTCCCCTCTACCTCATAGATTGTAAGCTCTTGTGTAGCGGTCCTCACTCGTGTCTCTTGTGTCCTCCTCCTACTCCTCATAGATTGTAAGCTCTTGTGTAGCTCCTCACCTCGTGGCTCTTGTGTCCCCTCTATCCTCATAGATTGTAAGCTCTTGTGTCACCACCTCTACCTCGATTTTAGCTCTTGTGTCTTCCTCTCTACCTCATAGATTGTAAGCTCTTGTGACCGCCCTCGCTCGCTCTTGTGTCCTCCTCTCTACCTCATAGATTGTAAGCTCTTGTGTAGCGTCCTCACCTCAAAGATTGTACTCTTGTGTCCTCCTACTCCTCATAGATTGTAAGCTCTTGTGAGCGGGTCCTCACTCGTAAGCTCTTGTGTCCCCTCCTACTCCTCATAGATTGTAAGCTCCTGTGAGCGGGTCCTCACTCGTGCTCTTGTGTCCTCCTCTCTACCCTCATAGATTGTAAGCTCTTGTGGTGGGCACCTCACTCCTCTTGTGTCCTGCTCTCTATCTCCTCATAGATTGTAAGCTCTTGTGAGCGGGGCCCTCACCTCGATGTAGCTCTTGTGTCCTCCTCTCTACCCTCATAGATTGTAAGCTCTTGTGAGCGGGGTCCTCACCTCGATTGTAAGCTCTTGTGTCCTCTCTATCTCCTCATAGATTGTAAGCTCTTGTGAGCGGGGTCCTCTACCTCTAGATTGTAAGCTCTTGTGTCCTCTCTATCTCCTCATAGATTGTAAGCTCTTGTGTCAGCGGGGTCCTCACTTCTCTTGTGTCTCCTCCTATCTACCTCATAGATTGTAAGCTCTTGTGAACGGGGTCCTCACTCGATTGTAAGCTCTGGTGTCCTCTCTATCTCCTCATAGATTGTAAGCTCTTGTGAGAGGGGCCTTCACCTCTAGATTGTAAGCTCTTGTGTCCTCTCTATCTCCTCATAGATTGTAAGCTCTTGTGAGCGGGGTCCTCACCTCGGGCTCCTGTGTCCTCCTACTCCTCATAGATTGTAAGCTCTTGTGAGCGGGGCCCTCTACCTCTAGGTTGTAAGCTCTTGTGTCCTCCTCTCTATCTCCTCGTAGATTGTAAGCTCTTGTGAGCGGGGCCCTCACTCGTGTAAGCTCTTGTGTCCTCTCTATCTCCTCATAGATTGTAAGCTCTTGTGAGCGGGGTCCTCTACTCCTCAGTTGTATCCTCCTCTCTATCTCCTCATAGATTGTAAGCTCTTGTGAGCGGGGTCCTCACCTCTCTCTTGTGTCCTCTCTATCTCCTCATAGACTGTAAGCTCTTGTGAGCGGGGTCCTCACTCCTCTTGTGTCCTGTTTATCTCCTCATAGATTGTAAGCTCTTGTGAGCGGGGTCCTCTACCTCGATGTAAGCTCTTGTGTCTCCTCCTATCTCCTCATAGATTGTAAGCTCTTGTGAGCGGGGCCCTCACTCCTCTTGTGTCCTCTTATCTCCTCCTAGAGAAGAGGCTTCATACTTGACAGGTGAGCCACAAGAGGCATATTTTGATCTCACCTTGCAGGAGTCAAAGGACTATAACAGATTGAAGGCTAATATACTTGCTCGCATGGGGGTCAGTTTAGCAGTCCAGGTCCAGTGAATACATCAATGGACTTTCTGCAAATAAAACCCCCCATGGTCACAGATGTATGATCTCTTCCACCTGGTACGTAAATCGTTGCAACCAGAGTCTGTTACACCAGAGTAGATGACAGAAAGTGTGGTGATGGATCGCTGTACAGTATATGTGCTCTTCCTATGCCAGTGCAGCGCAGGGGTTTCCAAGGAGGCCCACAAAATGCAGACAGTCGGGTAAACCTTGTGGAGAGTTATTCCACAGCCGAGAACTTCCTCTTGTTACCAAATGAGAAGAAATCTTCTCTGGTGAACACCAAAGTTCATGCTGAATCCAATAGAAGGTTGTTTAACCCAAGGGGAGAGCGGAGACAAGTGCCAGTTGACAAGAAAATGGAGGATCTGGAAAACAATTCCAAAATTCAGCCCCGCCAAATAGTCTGCTGGAAATGTCATACCCAGGGGCACATTGTCCTGTGATGGCAGAGCTCATGGACTGTAGTGTGTCTCGCCAGTGCTTCTTGTTTGCACACCCTGTCTACAATGCTGTACCATCTCAATCTGGCAGACCACAGATGTGTCAGGTGTCTGTGAATGGCCACATTGTGACTGCGCTTCTGGACTCCGGAAGTCTGATAACTCTTGTTAGGGATGAACTTCCCCATCTGTTAGGTGTTCCTGTAAAAGCTATGGGCATTATGTGTGTATCGGGGATGTTAACGCTATCCCATTGCTCAAGTGAGCATAGAGACTATGTGTGGTCATGTCTCCTACAAAGTGGGCATTGTAAAGAACCTGTTGTATGAAGTTATAATAGGACAGGACTCTCCTTTGTTCTGGGAGCTGTGGGATAGAGTGACATGTACACATGGTAATAAGCCTACCACTTCTGATAGCATGCCTCCTGGGGGTGAACCTGTGGAAAATGGTCTGCACACTAAAATGGTAGCCAAAAACACACATATGCCTGATACTCTTCCTCTGGTAGAAGATGAGGCTGACTCTACAGGCTCTGAATCAGCCTTGTCAGACCTCGAGGTGTCGAGGGTTAATTTTGGGGCTGCTCATTTGCACAATCTCACCTTTAAAACTGCATTAGAAAATGTGACTGTTCTAAATTGTGTTCCCCAGGGGCCGACAAGCGGTATCCTTTCTTTGAAGTACATAATCTGTTATATGGGGTTAACAAAAATAATAATGAAATTGTGGCTCAGTTGGTGGTTTCTGGGACCTACAGGAAAATGGTTTTAAATACGGCTCATTCTCATGCTACCAGGTAGCCAGAGGCAATCCCTTTGAGAAACCCCTCAACTAAGTGAATTGCTAGAGACTTATCCCATAATGTATTAGGGTGAGAAAGACCAATGTGCACCATTTATGTCTTTCAGGCAGCTGAGAACGTCTGTATACCATCCACAAACTGACCGGCCTGTAGAAAGGTTTAATAAGACCTTGAAAGCAATGTTATAAAGGGTTGTTGTTATAAGGGTCTGCTGTTCTCAGTCCTCTGGCTTCTACAGGGTTTTACCCATTTGAGTTGCTATATTGGAGACATCCCCGTGGTCTGCCTGACGTGGCTAAAGAGACCTGGGAATCCGAAGCCACCCCATATAAAAGTGTAAATGATCATATTGCACACATGCAGGAAAGAATCTCCACGGTGATGCCAATAGTGAAGGAACATTTATAGAGGGCGCAAGAAGCTCAAAGAAATGTGGCAGGGACCTTCTGTAATCCTGGAAAAAGTTGGGGAGGTAAATTATATAGTGCACCAGCCAGGCACAAGAAAGCCACTGCAAATATATCATGTACATGTGATTAAGCCTTGGAGAGAAAGGGAGTTGCTGGCGGCACTAGTCCGCCCTCCTGCAGTTACTGAATCACAGTTCCATAAGATGACAATTGCTGATTCCCGACGCCCGTCAACAGGTTGTCTCAGAAGAGGTCCAGAGAATGTCTTAAAGAGAATTGTCTTCAGGAGTTATTGAAAAATGAAAATGTGCATAGTCTAGGCCAATTGTACTAGTCCCCAAACCAGATGGAACTTGGCTCTTCTGTAGTGATTTTTGGAAACTTAATGAGGTTTCAAAAATGGATGCCTACCCTATGCCCCGGGTGGATGAACTCATTGTAAGGCTAGGACCAGCCAGATATATAACAACTCTGGATCTCACAAAAGGATGTAGGCAAATATCTATGGTAAAAGAGGCTCAAAAGAACACTGCCTTTTCTACTCCCGAGGGCTGTTTTCACTATGTTAGGATGCTCTTTGGCTTTGGCTGCCTTCCGGAGTGCCATGGATGAAATTTTGATTCCACATAAGGAACATGCAGCGACCTATTTAGAGGACATTGTTATCTTTAGCCTAGATTGGAACAGCCATTTAAGTAAAGGGTTTACTGTCATCCCAGAAAAGTGTGTCCTAGGCATGGAACAAACTCAGCAGAGAAGAGCAACCAGTCACGTACCTAAGCCGAAAACTGAACGCATCTGAGAAAAACTACTCTATTATACAAAGAGAGTGTCTGGCACTAAAGTGGGCACTAGACTCTCTAAAATATTAGTACAGAATAGGAAGTACAGGCTTGTCTCCGACCATGCCCCATTGAAATGAATGAATAAGAATAAGAGAGATACTGCGAGGGTAACATGTTTGTTCCTGGCACAGGGACACAATGTATGATACTGTCTGGACTCCTAGGACTATGTATCTATAATACATAGTGTATGACACTGTCAGGACTCCTAGGACTAAATATCTATAATACATAGTGTATGACACTGTCAGGGCTCCTAGGACTAAATATCTATAATACATAGTGTATGACACTGCAGGACTCCTAGGACTATATATCTATAAAACATAGTGTATGACACCACTGTCAGGACTCCTAGGACTATATATCTATAATACATAGTGTATGACACTGTCAGGACACCTAGGACTATATATCTATAATACATAGTGTATGACACTGTCAGGACTCCTAGGACTATATATCTATAATACATAGTGTATGACACCACTGTCAGGACTCCTAGGACTATATATCTATAATACATAGTGTATGACACTGTCAGGACACCTAGGACTATATATCTATAATACATAGTGTATGACACTGTCAGGACTCCTAGGACTATATATCTATAAAACATAGTGTATGACACTGTCAGGGCTCCTAGGACTATATATCTATAATACATAGTGTATGACACTTTCAGAACTACTAGGACCATATATCTATAATACATAGTGTATGACACCACTGTCAGGACTCCTAGGACTATATGTATATAATACATAGTGTATGACACTGTCAGGACACCTAGGACTATATATCTATAATACATAGTGTATGACACTGTCAGGACTCCTAGGACTATATATCTATAAAACATAGTGTATGACACTGTCAGGGCTCCTAGGACTATATATCTATAATACATAGTGTATGACACTCTCAGAACTACTAGGACTATATATCTATAATACATAGTGTATGACACTGCCAGGGCTCCTAGGACTATATATATATAATACATAGTGTATGACACTGTCAGAACTACAAGGACTATATATATATAATACATAGTGTATGACACTCTCAGGGCTCCTAGGACTATATATCTATAATACATAGTGTATGACACTGTCAGGGCTCCTAGGACTAAATATCTATAATACATAGTGTATGACACTGCAGGACTCCTAGGACTATATATCTATAAAACATAGTGTATGACACTGTCAGGACTCCTAGGACTATATATCTATAATACATAGTGTATGACACCACTGTCAGGGCTCCTAGGACTATATATGTATAATACATAGTGTATGACACTGTCAGGGCTCCTAGGTCTATATATCTATAATACATAGTGTATGACACTGTCAGGGCTCCTAGGACTATATGTCTATAATACATAGTGTATGACACTGTCAGGACTCCTAGGACTATATCTATAATACATAGTGTATGACACTGTCAGGACTCCTAGGACTATATATCTATAATACATAGTGTATGACACTGTCAGGACACCTAGGACTATATATCTATAATACATAGTGTATGACACTGTCAGGACTCCTAGGACTATATATCTATAAAACATAGTGTATGACACTGTCAGGGCTCCTAGGACTATATATCTATAATACATAGTGTATGACACTTTCAGAACTACTAGGACTATATATCTATAATACATAGTGTATGACACCACTGTCAGGACTCCTAGGACTATATGTATATAATACATAGTGTATGACACTGTCAGGACACCTAGGACTATATATCTATAATACATAGTGTATGACACTGTCAGGACTCCTAGGACTATATATCTATAAAACATAGTGTATGACACTGTCAGGGCTCCTAGGACTATATATCTATAATACATAGTGTATGACACTGTCAGAACTACTAGGACTATATATCTATAATACATAGTGTATGACACTGCCAGGGCTCCTAGGACTATATATATATAATACATAGTGTATGACACTGTCAGAACTACAAGGACTATATATATATAATACATAGTGTATGACACTCTCAGGGCTCCTAGGACTATATATCTATAAAACATAGTGTATGACACTGTCAGGGCTGCTAGGACTATATATCTATAATACATAGTGTATGACACTGTCAGGACACCTAGGACTATATAACTATAATACATAGTGTATGACACAGTCAGGGCTCCTAGGACTATATAATACATAGTATATTACACTGCCAGGGCTCCTAGGACTATATATCTATAATACATAGTGTATGACACTGTCAGGGCTGCTAGGACTATATATCTATAATACATAGTGTATGACACTGTCAGGACATCTAGGACTATATATATATAATACATAGTGTATGACACTGTCAGGGCTGCTAGGACTATATATCTATAATACATAGTGTATGACACTGCCAGGACACCTAGGACTATATAACTATAATACATAGTGTATGACACTGTCAGGACTCCTAGGACTATATATCTATAATACATAGTGTATGACACTGTCAGGGCTCCTAGGACTATATATCTATAATACATAGTGTATGACACTGTCAGGGCTGCTAGGACTATATATCAATAATACATAGTGTATGACACTGTCAGGGCTCCTAGGACTATATATCTATAATACATAGTGTCTGACACTGTCAGGGCTCCTAGGACTATATATCTATAATACATAATGTATGACACTGTCAGGACTCCTAGGACTATATATCTATAATACATAGTGTATGACACTGTCAGGGCTCCTAGGACTATATATCTATAATACATAGTGTATGACACTGTCAGGACTCCTAGGACTATATATCTATAATACATAGTGTATGACACTGTCAGGACATCTAGGACTATATATCTATAAAACATAGTGTATGACACTGTCAGGATTCCTAGGACTATATATCTATAAAACATAGTGTATTACACTGTCAGGGCTCCTTGGACTATATATCTATAAAACAGTGTATGACACTGTCAGGGCTCGTAGGACTATATATCTATAATACATAGTGTATGACACTGTCAGTGCTCCTAGGACTATATATCTATAATACATAGTGTATGACACTGTCAGAACTACTAGGACTATATATCTATAATACATAGTGTATGACACTGTCAGGGCTCCTAGGACTATATATCTATAATAGATAGTGTATGACACTGTCAGGGCTCCTAGGACTATATATCTATAAAACATAGTGTATGACACTGTCAGGGCTCCTAGGACTATATATCTATAAAAAATAGTGTATGACACTGTCAGGGCTCCTAGGACTATATATATCTATAAAAAATAGTGTATGACACTGACAGGGCTCCTAGGACTATATATATATCTATAAAAAATAGTGTATGACACAGTCAGGGCTCCTAGGACTAAATAATACATAGTGTATGACACTGCCAGGGCTCCTAGGACTATATATCTATAAAAAATAGTGTATGACACTGTCAGGGCTCCTAGGACTGTATATCTATAATATATAGTGTATGACACTGTCAGGACTCCTAGGACTGTATATCTATAATACATAGTGTATGACACTGTCAGGGCTCCTAGGACTGTATATCTATAATACATAGTGTATGACACTGTCAGGATTCCTAGGACTATATATCTATAATACATAGTGTATGACACTGTCAGGGCTCCTAGGACTATATATCTATAATACATAGTGTATGACACTGTCAGGGCTCCTAGGACTATATCTCTATAAAACATAGTGTATGACACTGTCAGGAGTCCTAGGACTGTATATCTATAATACATAGTGTATGACACCACTGTCAGGACTCCTAGGACTATATGTATATAATACATAGTGTATGACACTGTCAGGACTCCTACGACTATATAGCTATAATACATAGTGTATGACACTGTCAGGGCTCCTAGGACTTTATATCTATCTATAATACATAGTGTATGACACTGTCAGGGCTCCTAGGACTATATATCTATAATACATAGTGTATGACACTGTCAGGACTCCTAGGACTGTATATCTATAATACAAAGTGTATGACACTGTCAGGGCTCCTAGGACTATATATCTATAATACATAGTGTATGACACTGTCAGGGCTCCTAGGACTATATATCTATAATACATAGTGTATGACACTGTCAGGGCTCCTAGGACTATATATCTATAATACATAGTGTGGAACATTCTTAGGGCTTACTCCTTCTAATTGTTTAGGGCTAACTGAAAGTTCGTAGGTGCTCCATTCATTGCGAACTGGCTTGCTCATCCCTATTTCGGACCAGAGCATGGACCACTTAATAGGCTACCACAGGATAAAGTAAGAATATCTGTTTGAAACACAATAGACTTATTAATCTGACCTAAAAAATACCAGGAAACCCACCAAGGAAAGGCTGGAGAAAATAATAAAATTTGCTTCCTGAAGTCCAGCGACATAACACCAATGGGTTAGTATCTATTATAGGCTGTAGAGATGACACCACAGTAGTATTGCATGTAGCAATGCAAATTATATATTTATGGGTTGAGACCTGTTGTGCTGTCTCCAGGAAATGAAAATTTTGGTAAGCAAATTTTACCATTCCCTTTAATCTGTTGACAAAACACCAGCGGGATTTGTATAGCAATGACCTGAGAAGCTTTTATTAGTACAGTAGTGTCAAAGACTGAATCCTCCACACCAGGCTATCCACTCCTTGAAGATGATGCCAGGTCGCTGATCTGCAGAACTGGTCCTAAGAGAAATAAAATGCTGGAAGTCTGGCCAAGACATCGGTATAAAGCACAGGTCTGAGCAGCATCTGCGACTCTTGTCCCTAAACAATACAAAGAGAGATCCCGAGCCTTAGAATGGTTTGGTGATCTAAAGATCGTTGCGTAAAGCAATCCTCACTGCAAGAGTTCCCGGACAATAGTCTTCTGCCTTTGGGAAGAAAGTTGGAAAAGAATATTTTAACCTTTATTGATGTTTTCCTGAAAAACTGAGGAATGGATAAGGGAGAAGATCCACGGTCTATGGCAGATGGATAGGCCAGATGTTACCACTAAGGCCTGGGCCATAAGATGAAGATTGTATGCCTGGCTCTTCTATTTGTATTAAGAGTGATATTAACCCATTGCTGTGCTACCGAATGCCAAATAGGAATGAAGGGTTCTATGATGCCCAGTCAAAACAAAATCTTCCATATGAGTAGACAGTAAGGTCTCGTTCACCCTTGGTATTTTTGTCGGTATTTATAAGCCAAACCTTGGAGTGGAAAATAAACAGGGAAAAATATCATGGAAAGGTCTGTACATCTTCCAAGTTTTGGCTTCAACAGAAGATCAGATATTAACAGGTCCACATATGTTATAGAACAGGGGTAGGCAACCTTTTTTATTTGGCGTGCCAATTTCGATTATAAAATCAAAGTTGAGGTACTCGGAGTGCCGATCAATAATTGTAAGTTTGACGACCGCTGCGCACGGTATCATGTCCCATAGCAGCCCCTGTACATGGTATTATGTCCCATAGTGGTCCCTGTAAACGGTATTATGTCCCATAGTGGCCTCTATACATGGTATTATGTCCCATAGTGGTCCCTGTACACGCTATTATGTCCCATAGTGGTCCCTGCACACTGTATATGTCCCATAGCGGCCCCTGTACACGGTATTATGTCCCATAGTGGCCCCTGCACACGGTATATGTCCCATAGTGGCCCCTGTACACGGTATATGTCCCATAGTGGCCCCTGTACACGGTATTATGTCCCATAGTGGCACCTGTACACGGTATTATGTCCCATAGTGGTCCCTGCACACTGTATATGTCCCATAGTGGCCCCTGTACACAGTATTATGTCCCATACTGGCACCTGTACACGGTATTATGTCCCATAGTGGTCCCTGCACACGGTATTATGTCCCATAGTGGCCCCTGTACACGGTATTATGTCCCATAGTGGCCCCTGCACACGGTATTATGTCCCATAGTGGCCCCTGTACACGGTATTATGTCCCATAGTGGTCCCTGCACATGGTATTATGTCCCATAGTGGCCCCTGCACACAGTATAATATTCTAACTTTTATAATATTCCAATTGTCGCCACTCACTAGATATTATTATGAGGTCTCTTCATACCGCATAGTATAATAAGTGGAGGGCTAAGGGAGATGATGAACATAAAAAACAATGTTAACTCATCTTTTCCTGCGCTCCGCGGTGGCTCTGTGCTCTTTGGGCGCTTCTGCCTGTAGTCAGTGACCGCTGATTGAGCCTCAGGGGTCACGTCGCGTCATTATGCATTACGACGTTGGACGTGATCCCTGAGGCCCTGTCACTGGTCTCTTACGTCAGGCAAAAGCACCCGCAGAGCACAGAGAGGCTGCGGAGCACAGGAAAAGGTGATTTAACATTATTTTTTATGTTTGATCACCACCCTGGGGGCTCTGCTTATTATACTCGGGGGTCTGAAGAGACCCCACAGTATAATAACAGCAGTTTCGTTTCGGCTGTGTTTGGTCCGATCGAAACTGCTGGGTGAGGATTCGGGATGCCCGTGCCAGGGAAATAAGCCTTGCGTGCCACTCTTGGCACGCGTGCTGGGGGTTGCCGACCCGTTCTAGAATACTGTATACAGTTTTTTGGTTTTTTTTCCAATTCAAAGTTGTTGTAGTTTTATATTAATACAACAAGGTCTGAAACAGACCAAGAGCACAAAAAGAAAAAAAAAATACAAACACTAACAAAGCAGGCCGGAGCCACCTGAGGAGACCCCTAGACGGACCCAGCCAACAAGGTTACAGGGATATTAAGAAAAGAAAAGGAGGAAAGAGTGAAAGTAGAAGAAAGGAGAACTAGAAAAAGGCAAGAAGGCATGAATATACAGGTTACATGCGGCGTCCTTCCTTATCACGGTCACTCTGGATTCTCCTGCAGTGTGGGGGAATGTATGAATCCAGTAAGAAGCAGCGAGGGTCATGGGAACAATTCAGCTTCATGGCTTTGGTAGTAAACAAGGATCTTCTCTTCTTCCTGATATCCAAAAGACTTTTCCTCCTTGGATCCCGTCCACATTGTCCTCAGGAATTGGAGGTTTAACAGAACCAAAATAAAGTCTCTTAGGCAGTATTCAGAGGAACAATTTTATTTATCATCTGTGGTACCCTCAGAACCCATAAAAAGTTAAAACAAAATGAATGCACGGTTGAAAAGCTTCAGTGTACAGTCCAAGGAAATCTGAGACAGCACATTGAAGTGTGGTATTCTGATCTAAGAAAAATGATCCAGAACATGAATATACTGTAGAATAGAACATGCTTTAATGTGCGAGTTCTACAATGAGTTTCAAAATTTGATTTCCGTGTAAAATATTTACAACATATTGTACTTAAAAATGGCTTCTCTCCTGTGTGACTTGTTTCGTATGACAAAACGTGATCTACGTGGAATGTGGCTTCTCTCCTATGTGAACTCTCTGATGTACAAGAGCTGATTTTTTTTTCCAGAAAAATTTCTCACATTACTGCTCATCGACTGTGACTAGTCTCATGTCTAACAAGATTTGATTTACGTGAAAAACATTTTCCACAATTTGAGCATGAGTATGGCTTCTCTCCTGTGTGACTTCTTTTATGTCTAATAAGATGTGAATTACTGTTAAAACACTTTCCGCATTCTGAACATGAATATGGCTTCTCTCCTGTGTGAATTCTCTCATGAGTACCAAGATATGATTTACTGTTAAAACATTTCCCACATTCCGAACATGAATATGGCTTCTCTCCTGTGTGAATTCTCTCATGTATAAGAAAATATGACTTCTTTGCAAAACATTTCCCACATTCCAAACATGAATATGGTTTCTCTCTTGTGTGAACTCTCTCATGATTAACAAGACTTGACTTATTTGTAAAACATTTCCCACATTTGGAACATGAATATGGCTTCTCTCCTGTGTGAATTCTTTTGTGTATACTAAGGCTTGAGTGGTGCGCAAACTCTTTTCCACATTCCCGACATTTAGACCTTTTCCCCTCTTTCTGGCTGGTACTTGTGGTCACAATCTGTGATTGATCAGAAGGTTCCTCATGATTCGGGGGATTATATGATGGATCTGTACTGTGATGTCCTGGATGTACATTAGGGGTAATGAGGTTTTCTCCTGAGCAGCGCTCCATCATATCTTCATCTTCTCCTTTATACTTTACTGATAACATGAAGTTTTCCTCAGAGATCTTACTGGGATTTTCTGTGCGGATTAAAAATAGATTGTCTTTTTATTTTTACACCACAAGTTTGGAAACACATATACAGTTTTTCATGCAGTTTTTGATTTAAAGCCAGAAGTGAATCCAGCAGGATGGACCAGTAAAAGTCCATGTTCACATCTACATTGGAGAGTCTGTTAGAATCTGCAATGGAAGCTCCTGTCTACGGCCATGCGTGTAGTGAGTGTGCTAGTTGTGTTTTTAACAGCAAGCACATTGATCCATTATTTTCTATGGCCTCATACACACACCCATGTATTATTACAGATCTGCGTAGTGGGCTGTGGGCCTGGGGCAAAACTCAGGACAGGTGATATTTCTGTCTATTTTCCAGCCTGGGCTCAATGCAGGAAATTCGAGTTCATGTAGCCTGCTCAGCCTCAGCAAAGTGAGAAACCTCAGCCATATAATACATGTGGTCTGTGTCGCTCTGCCCATTATTCCTGTAGGTATACTGAGTCAAATAAAACCAACTCTGCACATATAAATAACTACAAAAGATGTTCAAAGAAAGAAACTTAAATCATCGCGGTCACTGAGACCCGACAGGCCCAACATCTGACACTTCAAAATCCACTCTGCTTCCCATCTTCATAGGACATTATGTCTGTCTCCTCCTCCTACAGGGATACCCACATATACACCAGTGACAGTGAGGGACTTGGGATCCCCCTCGTGAATTTACCGCATATGATTCATCCATCATGGACAACCATTCCCCGACTCGGTGGAAGTTAAATGTTCCCTAAATCGCACTGACATGTGGAATAGTTTTCCTGATATGAGATCGGTTACAGGGACAGAATATCACATACACAACACAACTTACAGGAAATAAAGGGTTTCACATTATGGACAACTCCAGCGATGTGCAATACACCCGTCTAACAGCTCCTTACACTACTGGCGCCCACCACATTTATAGCTCCCTCTCGCTTTTATAGCTTTAAGCCAATCCCTCGGACAATCTGAAAATCTACTTTCGACGAATGGTCTTGGAAATTCCAACATCTCTTGGACACTACAATAGGTTTGTGTAATGTCACCTCTCGTAACCCAGGGTCAGCCTCAATATTGTGCCAAGTCCTGTGAATCGCAGCCCGAACAACAGAGGATGTTGCCCCATATTGGAAAGAGACAACAAACCTTTCTTCATTCTCTGCTGTCTCTTGTCCTTCTGTTCAGCTCTATCTTTGGATGTCCTCGCTCTATTAGATTATCTTACTCACGTCAGTACCAGGACAATTTCTGGTCAGGACCAGACACATTTTCGTGTTTTTTGTATGTGCGGTTTTGAGGGCTGTAACAATTTTATCATTTGCGTTATTCAACTAATTTCTGCGTCTTTTTTCGGTGACACATAGGGCTTTATTTTATACACTCGATACACTCACAGCACCCGGTTTGTTTCTGCTTAAAGACTACACAGCTATATTCATGGTCAGTAACTTTTCAGCAAGCTTTATGAAGATCAAAAAATAACAAACTATGACAAACTGACAAACTGGTACAAAAAATGACAAACTTTGTAAAATATCTTATTATAGAACAATGCTGCTTTCTCCACTCTCCAGGCTCTTTTCCTGCTCTCTACTCCCTGCTAAACTTTGGAATCTCTGCTGTGTTTCACACCTAACAAAATAAGTCTATGGAGAGGGAAGGGGGAGGAGGAAAATGAGCTGAGGGAAAAAAAAGACACACAGAGGCTGCTGCAGATAACAGTAAGTTTTATATCTCCCTCCAAGTGTTTTATTCACATCTGTACAGACCAAACCTTCTCTATAATGTCCTGTAAGATATAATCCATAAGAGAGTGTGGAGAGAATATCTCTGTTCATTCACAGATCACTGCACTACACGTAACACAGAGCTCTAAGGGGGAACCAAACATAAGAAACCTGTGAATTCTCCTTCTCCATTCATTACTCCGTACCTGTGGTAACACCTCCTGGAATTTCCTCCTCCACTTCCCTCTTACACAGGTGATGGCCCCTCATCCTCTCTTCTTCAGCCTCCGCTTTAATATTAGTCACATCTTCTCCCTGATTTGTCATAGGTCACAATTCAGTACAATCCAGCAGAAATACAGGTGGGAAATCTAACAGAGCAACATAAGAAAGCAGCAAAATCTCTGAGGCCATGTATGAGTGCAGGAGCGGCGAGCTCCACCCCCTATATAGATGTGCCCCAGGACTCAGCAGCGCCATCTACCTGCTGACTGTCTGGTACATGTATGAGTGCAGGAGCGGCGAGCTCCACCCCCTATATAGATGTGCCCCAGGACTCAGCAGCGCCATCTACCTGCTGACTGTCTGGTACATGTATGAGTGCAGGAGCGGCGAGCTCCACCCCCTATATAGATGTGCCCCAGGGCTCAGCAGCGCCATCTACCTGCTGACTGTCTGGTACATGTATGAGTGCAGGAGCGGCGAGCTCCACCCCCTATATAGATGTGTCCCAGGACTCAGCAGCGCCATCTACCTGCTGACTGTCTGGTACATGTATGAGTGCAGGAGCGGCGAGCTCCACCCCCTATATAGATGTGCCCCAGGACTCAGCAGCGCCATCTACCTGCTGACTGTCTGGTACATGTATGAGTGCAGGAGCGGCGAGCTCCACCCCCTATATAGATGTGCCCCAGGGCTCAGCAGCGCCATCTACCTGCTGACTGTCTGGTACATGTATGAGTGCAGGAGCGGCGAGCTCCACCCCCTATATAGATGTGCCCCAGGACTCAGCAGCGCCATCTACCTGCTGACTGTCTGGTACATGTATGAGTGCAGGAGCGGCGAGCTCCACCCCCTATATAGATGTGCCCCAGGACTCAGCAGCGCCATCTACCTGCTGACTGTCTGGTACATGTATGAGTGCAGGAGCGGCGAGCTCCACCCCCTATATAGATGTGCCCCAGGACTCAGCAGCGCCATCTACCTGCTGACTGTCTGGTACATGAGGCCATGTATGAGTGCAGGAGCGGCGAGCTCCACCCCCATATATGATGTGCCCCAGGGCTCAGCAGCGCCATCTACCTGCTGACTGTCTGGTACATGTATGAGTGCAGGAGCGGCGAGCTCCACCCCCTATATAGATGTGCCCCAGGACTCAGCAGCGCCATCTACCTGCTGACTGTCTGGTACATGTATGAGTGCAGGAGCGGCGAGCTCCACCCCCTATATAGATGTGCCCCAGGACTCAGCAGCGCCACCTACCTGCTGACTGTCTGGTACATGTATGAGAGCAGGAGCGGCGAGCTCCACCCCCTATATAGATGTGCCCCAGGGCTCAGCAGCGCCATCTACCTGCTGACTGTCTGGTACATGTATGAGTGCAGGAGCGGCGAGCTCCACCCCCCTATATAGATGTGCCCCAGGGCTCAGCAGCGCCATCTACCTGCTGACTGTCTGGTACATGAGGCCATGTATGAGTGCAGGAGCGGCGAGCTCCACCCCCTATATAGATGTGCCCCAGGACTCAGCAGCGCCATCTACCTGCTGACTGTCTGGTACATGTATGAGTGCAGGAGCGGCGAGCTCCACCCCCTATATAGATGTGCCCCAGGACTCAGCAGCGCCATCTACCTGCTGACTGTCTGGTACATGTATGAGTGCAGGAGCGGCGAGCTCCACCCCCTATATAGATGTGCCCCAGGGCTCAGCAGCGCCATCTACCTGCTGACTGTCTGGTACATGTATGAGTGCAGGAGCGGCGAGCTCCACCCCCTATATATAGATGTGCCCCAGGGCTCAGCAGCGCCATCTACCTGCTGACTGTCTGGTACATGTATGAGTGCAGGAGCGGCGAGCTCCACCCCCTATATAGATGTGCCCCAGGGCTCAGCAGCGCCATCTACCTGCTGACTGTCTGGGACATTCTCCTCCGGGTAGTCCTGGGAATACAGAGGACTCAGGGGACATCTCTCGGGGGGATTTCTCTTACTGGATCCATCTGTGGTAGATATGATAAACCTATATAAATATATAAATGGCCCATACAAGAAATATGAGGAAAAGCCGTTCATGTAAAATACCCTCAAAAGACAAGATGGCACTCCCTACATTTGGAAAAAAAAAAGGTGTGATTAAAGAAGCCCCAATTGTATATGTATCACTACTGAATTATATACAGTGCCTTGTGAAAGTATTCGGCCCCCTTGAACTTTTCAACCTTTTGCCACATTTCAGGCTTCAAACATAAAGATATAAAATTTTAATTTTTTGGTGAAGAATCAACAACAAGTGGGACACAATCGTGAAGTGGAACGAAATTTATTGGATATTTTAAACTTTTGTAAAAAATTAAAAACTGAAAAGTGGGGCGTGCAATATTATTCGGCCCCCTTAAGGTTAATACTTTGTAGCGCCCCCTTTTGCTGCGATTACAGCTACAAGTCGCTTGGGGTTGTCTCTATCAGTTCTTGCCCGTTCTTCCTTGGAAAACAGCTGGAGCTCAGTGAGGTTGGATGGAGAGCGTTTGTGAACAGCAGTTTTCAGCTCTTTCCACAGATTCTCGATTGGATTCAGGTCTGGACTTTGACTTGGCCATTCTAACACCTGGATACGTTTATTTGGGAACCATTCCATTGTAGATTTGGCTTTATGTTTGGGATCATTGTCTTGTTGGAAGATAAATCTCCGTCCCAGTCTCAGGTCTTTTGCAGACTCCAACAGGTTTTCTTCCAGAATGGTCCTGTATTTGGCTCCATCCATCTTCCCATCAATTTTAACCATCTTCCCTGTCCATGCTGAAGAAAAGCAGGCCCAAACCATGATGCTGCCACCACCATGTGTGACAGTGGGGATGGTGTGTTCAGGGGGATGAGCTGTGTTGCTTTTACGCCAAACATATCGTTTTGCATTGTGGCCAAGAAGTTGGATTTTGGTTTCCTCTGAGCAGAGCACCTTCTTCCACATGTTTGGTGTCTCCCAGGTGACGTTTTCTGGATATCTTTGAGAAATGGCTTTCTTCTTGCCACTCTTCCATAAAGGCCAGATTTGTGCAGTGTACGACTGATTGTTGTCCTATGGACAGACTCTCCCACCTCAGCTGTAGATCTCTGCAGTTCATCCAGAGTGATCATGGGCCTCTTGGCTGCATCTCTGATCAGTCTTCTCCTTGTTTGAGATGAAAGTTTAGAGGGACGGCCGGGTCTTGGTAGATTTGCAGTGGTCTGATACTCCTTCCATTTCAATATGATCGCTTGCACAGTGCTCCTTGGAATGTTTAAAGTTTGGGAAATCTTTTTGTATCCAAATCCGGCTTTAAACTTCTCCACAACAGTATCACGGACCTGCCTTGTGTGTTTCTTGGTCTTCATGATGCTCTCTTTGCTTTAAACAGAACCCTGAGCCTATCACAGAGCAGGTGCATTTATACGGAGACTTTGTTACACACACGTGGATTATATTTATCATCATCAGTCATTTAGGACAACATTGGATCATTCAGAGATCCTCACTGAACTTCTGAACTGAGTTTGCTGCACTGAAAGTAAAGGGGCCGAATAATATTGCACGCCCCACTTTTCAGTTTTTTATTTTTTACAAAAGTTTAAAATAACCAATAAATTTAGTTCCACTTCACGTTTGTGTCCCACTTGTTGTTGATTCTTCACCAAAAAATTAAAATTTTATATCCTTATGTTTGAAGCCTGAAATGTGGCAAAAGTTTGAAAAGTTCAAGGGGGCTGAATACTTTCGCAAGGCACTGTATTATAGTATTATCATTAGTGAATATAGTGTTTATGAACATGTCATCCATATATTACATGGGTATGTGTATATACCAGTAATGTCAGGGGGGTCAGAAGGGAAACTGTTTCTTCCTGCAATCACATGACCAGGCATCCTGTTTCATTACCCAGGACAAGCCAGGCTATTGCTTTACAACTTCTTGGCCCCATCAGAAATCAGTCAGGCATAGGAGAGGGGAATTTTTAACTGGAAAGCGACATCAGTCATCTGCAGGGCACTCACCTTTCCAAGATGCAGATGGAACAAGTTCATCTCCCAGGATGAGGAGAGGGGGAGGAGGGGGGGGGGCACCCTGGCACCGGGTGCATCTTCACCAGCCAAGAGCTTCACCTTACAAAAAACTGGGAATTCCTTGGAACTTTGTCACACCTTGGAAGCCAGCAAACAAGCCAGGTATACCCAACACATCTGAGAGATCAATCCAGAAAGTTCAGCAGGTGACCTTGTCCTAGATGTAACCTCCTGGAAGGGAGGAGCAGCCCTAGCCCTCTGGGGGTAAATGGAATTTTCTTTGCAAATGGCAATTCAACAGCTGGACCCCAGTGACTCTAGCACGTGCCTGCAGCTGATCCTCCAGAAACAACAGACAGAGAGAGAGTCTTCAGAACGCCAGGCTAAGAGAGACAGTCTGCAGAACGCCAGGCTGAGAGAGAGAGTCTGCAGAACGCCAGGCTGAGAGAGTCTGCAGAACGCCAGGCTGAGAGAGAGAGTCTGCAGAACGCCAGGCTGAGAGAGAGAGTCTGCAGAACGCCAGGCTGAGAGAGAGAGTCTGCAGAACGCCAGGCTGAGAGAGAGAGTCTGCAGAACGCCAGGCTGAGAGAGAGAGAGAGGTCTGCAGAACGCCAGGCTGAGAGAGAGAGAGAGTCTGCAGAACGCCAGGCTGAGAGAGAGAGTCTGCAGAACGCCAGGCTGAGAGAGAGAGTCTGCAGAACGCCAGGCTGAGAGAGAGAGAGAGTCTGCAGAACGCCAGGCTGAGAGAGAGAGTCTGCAGAACGCCAGGCTGAGAGAGAGAGTCTGCAGAACGCCAGGCTGAGAGAGAGAGAGTCTGCAGAACGCCAGGCTGAGAGAGGAGTAGCAGATATCCACAGACCCAAGTCCAGGATGTCAATCCAAACAGACCTCACCTGGAAAACTTCCCTGTTATGGAGAAGGATGTAGAAAGCCAGTCTGTGTGAGAGAGCCATGTGAACAAGAGGTTACTGTTATGTTTATTGTATAGTCGAGGCTGGAGAGGACAGGATTTTAATTTCTGCAAAACCTGGTAAGCAGCCTAAACCTATGTGGTGCCGATGGCCTGATTGGGATGCAAACACAGTGACCTGTGACCCCAGCAATGGTGACCCTGGATAAAAACCAATCTCACACATTAAACATGTGAATTGTGGACGATTCTGTTACATCAAGTCTATGGAGGACTCTCATTAAGACTGATCACTACTAATAGTGTATTACCAGGTGCAATAACTATGTTATATTACTACATGTGTATTATGTGTCATGTACAATTATATAATGTCATGTGTTAGCAAGGGGTGGACATCATCCAGCAGTCCCATGCAAAAAAACCTAAATTACACTGTATCTAATATATATGTCTATACCTAATGATATCGGGGGCCGGTGATCCTCCATCATGACCTCCTTGTACCGATCCTTGTGTCCTTCTAAATACTCCCACTCCTCCATGGAGAAATAGACAGCGACATCCTGACACCTTATAGGAACCTGACAACACAATGATACAGTCATCACCCAGACCCCTCCAGTGCTGTTACTGGAGAATTTCCCAGCATTCCCAGCAGTGTCACCTCTCCAGTCAGCAGCTCAATCATCTTGTTGGTGAGTTCTAGAATCTTCTGCTCATGTATCAGGGAGAGAGGGGAGGGGGGCTCTGTGATGGGGCCCCGGCTCCTGCCCATGCGGGGGGCCCCGGCTCCTGCTCCATCCTCCTCCTGGCCCTGTGATGGGGCCCCGGCTCCTGCTCCATCCTCCTCCTGGCTCTGTGATGGGGCTCCGGCTCCTGCTCCATCCTCCTCCTGGCCCTGTGATGGGGCTCCGGCTCCTGCTCCATCCTCCTGACTCCTGGAGATGGCTGCTGGGGGCCACAGAGTCCTCCGATGTCTTCTTCACTAGTGAGTATTCCTGTGTATGGAGAGACAATGAGGGGTATAAATCCTTCCTGACTCCAATTCAGACAATCAGAATAAATCCCCGATCTCCAGTAATCTACTGACTATAACCTGGAGTATTATTACATTATTACAGAACACTCCTAGACACTTTTAGT
Source organism: Leptodactylus fallax (assembly GCA_947044405.1). Taxonomy (NCBI): domain Eukaryota; kingdom Metazoa; phylum Chordata; class Amphibia; order Anura; family Leptodactylidae; genus Leptodactylus; species Leptodactylus fallax. Next base: position 449,577 of record CAMRHE010000717.1, on the reverse strand, counting down.
AATATTTCCATCATACCTTCCTCTGGGGTAGACTCCATAGTCTCACTACTCTTACAGTAAAGAATCCCTTCTATGTTGTGTATAAACCTTCTTTCCTCTAGATGTAGTGGACGCCTCCTTGTTATAGGTACAGTCCATAGTCTCACTGCTCTTACAGTAAAGAATCCCTTCTATGTCGTGTATAAATCTTCTTTCCTCTAGATGTAGTGGACGTCTCCTTGTTATAGGTACAGTCCATAGTCTCACTGCTCTTACAGTAAAGAATCCCTTCTATGTTGTGTATAAACCTTCTTTCCTCTAGATGTAGTGGACGTCTCCTTGTTATAGGTACAGTCCATAGTCTCACTGCTCTTACAGTAAAGAATCCCTTCTATGTCGTGTATAAATCTTCTTTCCTCTAGATGTAGTGGACGTCTCCTTGTTATAGGTACAGTCCATAGTCTCACTGCTCTTACAGTAAAGAATCCCTTCTATGTTGTGTATAAACCTTCTTTCCTCTAGATGTAGTGGACGTCTCCTTGTTATAGGTACAGTCCATAGTCTCACTGCTCTTACAGTAAAGAATCCCTTCTATGTTGTGTATAAACCTTCTTTCCTCTAGATGTAGTGGTTGCTCCTTGTTATAGGTACAGTCCATAGTCTCACTGCTCTTACAGTAAAGAATCCCTTCTATGTTGTGTATAAACCTTCTTTCCTCTAGATGTAGTGGACGCCTCCTTGTTATAGGTACAGTCCATAGTCTCACTGCTCTTACAGTAGAGAATCCCTTCTATATTGTGTATAAACCTTCTTTCCTCTAGATGTAGTGGTTGCTCCTTGTTATAGGTACAGTCCATAGTCTCACTGCTCTTACAGTAAAGAATCCCTTCTATGTTGTGTATAAACCTTCTTTCCTCTAGATGTAGTGGACGCCTCCTTGTTATAGGTACAGTCCATAGTCTCACTGCTCTTACAGTAAAGAACCCCTTCTATGTTGTGTATAAACCTTCTTTCCTCTAGATGTAGTGGACGTCTCCTTGTTATAGGTACAGTCCATAGTCTCACTACTCTTACAGTAAAGAATCCCTTCTATGTTGTGTATAAACCTTCTTTCCTCTATATGTAGTGGACGTCTCCTTGTTATAGGTACAGTCCATAGTGTCACTGCTCTTACAGTAAAGAATCCCTTCTATGTTGTGTATAAACCTTCTTTCCTCTAGATGTAGTGGACGTCTCCTTGTTATAGGTACAGTCCATAGTCTCACCGCTCTTACAGTAAAGAATCCCTTCTATGTTGTGTATAAACCTTCTTTCCTCTAGATGTAGTGGACGCCTCCTTGTTATAGGTACAGTCCATAGTCTCACTGCTCTTACAGTAAAGAATCCCTTCTATGTTGTGTATAAACCTTCTTTCCTCTAGATGTAGTGGCCGCCTCCTTGTTATAGGTACAGTCCATAGTCTCACTGCTCTTACAGTAAAGAATCCCTTCTATGTTGTGTATAAACCTTCTTTCCTCTAGATGTAGTGGACGCCTCCTTGTTATAGGTACAGTCCATAGTCTCACTGCTCTTACAGTAAAGAATCCCTTCTATGTTGTGTATAAACCTTCTTTCCTCTAGATGTAGTGGACGCCTCCTTGTTATAGGTACAGTCCATAGTCTCACTGCTCTTACAGTAAAGAATCCCTTCTATGTTGGTGGAGATGATAGAAATGTAGTACACTTACCTCTCCGCTCAGCAGGTAGATGATCTCCAAGGTGAAGTCTAATATTCTTCTGGTGATCTCATTCCTGTCCTTGTCCATCCTTGGTGGGTCATTCAGGAGAAGGAGCGTTCTGGAGGAGAAGAGGAGGAAACTGGATGAGCTGGAGGATCTAGTACTGAGGAGGGGCCCGAAATCATACAGGGGCCACATGATGTGTGACATACAGGAGCTCCTCAGAGCCCCCAGCACATGGATACAGGAGGATTCCCACAGACACCAGCACCAGTGATGGGGCCCATTGTATGTCACTGCAGGATGGAACTAAGACTCTGTTCACACCTGTACCACAGACACCAGCACCAGTGATGGGGCCCAGAACCCCCTGATGTCATCTTACCTTATAGTGGGAGTTTTCTCCTAAATCCCCAGGTGTGAACGTGTCCTGAGAGCAGCCAGCGAGCCCCTGCTGTATATACAGTATATATATATCTACAGCCTGTGATAATGGCTGATAACAGAGAGAACAACACAACAGCAGTGACTTCCGACCAGGACCTGCTCTGTATCTGCTACACTGCAAGAGCTGAAGGACCTGTGATGATGTCACCACCATGTCACCAGTACATGAGGGGTGGAGCTCAGGAGAGGAGAAGTGCTGGATGAAGGACCTGTGATGATGTCACCATCATGTGACCAGTACATGAGGGGCAGAGCTCAGGAGAGGAGAAGTGCTGGATGAAGGACCTGTGATGATGTCACCATGATGTCACCAGTACATGAGGGGTGGAGCTCAGGAGAGAAGTCTTAGAGATGGTCCTGTGAAGAGCAGATAAGGGCAGAGTGGAGTAGGAGTGTAACATACTGTATACTTGGGTGATGATGTAATTCGTATAATTCTTACTCACACATGACATATTATATAGGAGGACTTGTCTTCTTATAAATACATGGAAATAGATACAGGAAAAACGTAAAGAATAATAGAAATATCAGTCAATGTCTCACATCATGGAAGAAGTTCTTAGTCAGCTTTCCTTCCTAGTATGGAGTTTATCAGCCTGGATCTTCATTGGGCCTTTGGATGGTCATCCGTGTCTCTGCACATGACAAGCCTCAATATGACAGGTGGACAGGCCCAGACGTGTCTATCAATCATTTCTATTCATTAGAGGGGGTGCACATATTTTAGCATTTACAAGCTCTTTGCCACTGTATATGGATAACACCAAAATAACGTATCCCCCTGACACACCCATGTGCATGAAGATAGAAGTGTCGTCAGCATAGTAATGGTAATGGAAGCCAAGGGATTCTATGAGTTGGCCAAGTCCTAGGGTGTAGATGGAGAACAGGAGGGGTTCTAGGACGGAGCATTGGGGGACACCTATAGAAAGAGGGCGTGGCAGGGAGGTGGTGTGCGAGTGGGAGACGCTGAATGTGCGGTTGGTGAGGTATGAGGAGATCCAGGAAAGGGCCAGGTCTGAGATGCCAAGGGATGAGAGCGTTTATAAGAAGAGGGAGTGGTAGACTGTGTCGAAGGAGGACCAAGTAGTGATGAATGACAGAAGAGTGACGGACGACAGGGCAGTGACGGAGGAGTGATTGAGAACAGAGGAGTGACCGGGGACAGAGGAGTGATGGAGGACAGGGCAGTGACCAGGGACAGAGGAGTGACGGAGGACAGGGCAGTGACCGGGGACAGAGGAGTGATGGAGGACAGGGGAATGACGGAGGACAGAGGAGTGATGGAGAACAGAGGAGTGACGGAGAACAGAGGAGTGACGGAGGACAGGGGAATGACGGAGGACAGAGGAGTGATGGAGGACAGAGGAGTGATGGATGACAGGGGAGTGACGGAGGAGTGATGGAGAACAGAGGAGTGACGGACAATAGAGGAGTGACCGGGGACAGAAGAGTGCCACTTGGCTTAGGCAGTTAGTAGGTCATTTGTGACTTTGGTTATGGCGATTTCTGTAGAGTGATGGGGTCTGTGGCCTGACTGTAGTCTGTCAAGGAGTACGTTGGACGAGAGATAGGAGGATAGTTCGGAGTGGACGTGTTGTTCAAGGAGTTCAGAGTCATACGGGAGCAATGAGATGGGGCGATAGTTGGTTGGAGAGAACAGGTTGATGGACGGTTTCTTAAGGATGGGTGTAAGAATAGCGTGTTTAAAGAAAGAAGGGAAGGAACCTCTGGTTAGAGACAGGCTGAAGAGATGGGTTAGAGCAGGAGTAAAGACTTCCTTCAGTGAGGTTGGGGATGAGATTAGATCAGTTCGAACACACAGATGGTGAGGAGGAGGGGAGGGTGAGAGCAGGTAGTGGTTGGGTTGGGTGAAGGAGCAGTTGTCAGACAGGAGAAAGCCAACACCTCCACCAGGTTTGTTGTCGAGGCGAGGAGTGTGTGAGAACTGGAGCCACCATAGAAAAGTGCAGCAGGGGAGGAAGTGTCTGAGGGTGTCAGCCGTGTTTTTGTGATCCCAAGAAAGTTTACGAGAAATGAAAAGATTGTGGGTGTAATCTAGTTTGTTACATGTAGAACAAGCATTCCATAGTGCACCGGAGAGGGGAGGAGAAGAGGCAGGAGCAAGGAAGATAAATTTAAGATTTAGGAGTTTCCATGTGGTGACAGCTAGAAGATCTGACAGTACGGATATGCTGATGTGACCCAGGATTAGCAGATATATCATTGGCAGTAAGGAGAAGCAGGGAGTGGGACAGCAGGTGTGAGTGTGAGGGGGTTGTGTGTCTGGGGCAAAAAGCAAGCAGGTGTAGAAGTAACTCTGCAGAGAGGGTCAGGTGGAAGGGTAGAGCAGGTGGAAGGGTAGAGCAGGTGGAAGGGTAGAGCAGGTGGAAGGGTAGAGCAGATGGAGAGATCAAGAGGTGGATGAGAAGTCACTTTTAGAAGTTGGGGAATAACAACAGTGCGTAAGATGATAAGCAGTCTAATATGTGACATTATGTAACTATAATTTAGGGTGAATTATGGGTAGTTTTTTAGCTGTTCCTTCTGTTCCAGTTCTGCGTAATTCTGGTCATGAATTCAACAATATAAAATCTTTGTAGAAATTGCCCAAGCCCGAGCAATAAATATAACACTCACTTGAATAAGTATAATATCACGATAGCCACAATGTTGCCAAACACTAGAGACACACAGGGGCTTCTCAATAAATCATCTCAGTAATACAATCCATAATCAGCGTCTTCCATGATTGTGTGTCCTACTGAACCAGACTGAGGGACCATTTAAAGGCTGAGGAAACCTTGGCAGGTGACGCTGAATTTACAAGACTGAACTGAACTTACAATATTCTCATTTTCTTAGATTTGGGTTTTCATTCCCTGTAATCCATAATCAACATTTACAGAAATAAAACACTTGAAATAGAAGACTCTGTGTGTAAAGAATCTAGAAAATATAGGAGGAACTTTATTAATGGAATTACTGAAAGAAAGAAATGTTTCCCAGATATTCTCATTTATGGAGATGCTCCTGTAGATAGATGTGAATCTGGTAGAAACCAAACCCCGCATAACAGCGCGATAAAATGTGATAAAAGTAAGAAACAAAAAATACACTATAAAAATATAATCATTATATAAACAAATAAATAAAGCCGGGAAATATTAGGTTTATTGTGTCTATTAACCAAGTATGAACCACTCTTGTAGTCTTTGCCCTCCCCACGATAAGACGTTACTTATGCACAACGTATATGTTTATCATCTCCTCTGGATGACGCTTTGTCAGTACGGTGGTTTCCTTATTGTATACCATCATATATATCTCTGATCCAGACCATTCGGTCATTTCTACCTTGTAATTTAATGTTCTACCATTTGTCGATATATGGGACTATGGATTATGTATATGATGGTACATAAGGATTTATTGCTACTTATTATCATTTTGGCATCATATATTTGCACTTTGTGTAGTGTCTGAGGAAGGTCACTGCGTCGGCCGAAACGTCACTCTGAATTTACTCTACTTGAGCACTATCACGTGCGAGGAATAAAACGCATGATAATATATCTGCAAGTTTGGAGTGTGAAATCTTTTTCCTACTACACTGTATGGCTTGGGACCCTATTTCTACACTTAGTATTAGAAGTGGAGCGTAGCCTACACTTTCGACTACTAGACTTACGCTAGGTTCACATTTGCGCTTGGGTTTCCATTCTTCAAGTCTGTTTGAGGACCTGAAAAACGGAATCCTAATCCACTTAAAAAGTGGTTACCCTCACACCCCATAGACTATAATGAGGTCTGCCGGGTTTCCGCCCAAAAAATGTGGAGAGAAATGTCTTACTTGCCGGACTTCTGTGCATTTTTAAAGCAAAATGGGGAACGGAATCCCCAAGCGCTCACCAAGAACCTACCCTTACCCATAAACAGTACAAAGAGAGATCCCGAGCCTTAGAATGGTTTGGTGACCTGAAGATGGTGGAGTAAAGCAATCCTCAGTGCAAGAGGTCCTGGACAATAGTCTACTGGATTTGGGAAGAAAGTTGGGAAAGAATCTTTATTGAAAAATGGATGAGAGAAAGTCCATGGTCTATGGCAGATGGATAGACCGGAGTCTATCACAGGTTCCCAATCAGACTCCGGGTCATAACAGGAAAACTGTTATTAATGATAATGAAAATAAAAAAAAGGAACTAAGAGGAACTCAGGAGAGTCAAACCTGCCCCTGATGAGACAATAAGATACAAGTGTTGTCTCTTCAGCATTTTATAGCTGGTCCACAGTTAATTTATTATTGTTAATTATTGCTTATTAACCTCTCTCTTCTCATCGTACCCAGAGAGATATTAACCCATTGGTGTGGTACCCATGGACAAACAAGAATGGAGGGTTCTCAGATGCCCAGTCAAACCCGGGTTCTAGCCCATCAAGATGCTGGAGAGATGTAGAACTGGCTGTGGATGTTCTCACGACTAGTAGACAATAAGGCCTCATTCACACTTGTGGATTTTAGTCAGTATCTTGCATCAGTATTTATAATCCAAAACATGGAGTGGAACATAAACAGAATAGTATAATAGAAAGATCTGCACATCTTCCAAGTTTGGAATCTACCCCTGGTTGATAGGTTCACATATGTTATAGAATATACAGGTTACACGCGGTGTCCTTCCTTATCACGGTCACTCCGGGTTCTCCTGCAGTGTGGGGGAATGTATGAATCCAGTAAGAAGAAGCGAGGGTCATGGGGACAATTCAGCTTCACGGCTCTTCTCTTCGTCCACAAGACATATGGGAATATCCTGATGGGCTGTTTTTGCTCTTAGAGCATTTCGCACATTCTTAACATGAATATGGTTTCTTCCTGGTGTGAATTCTCTGATGAGTTTCAGAATTTGATTTCCTTGTTAAACATTTTTTCTCTCGTGTGAATTCTCTCATGCTTAACAAGATGTGATTTACGTGAAAAACACTTCCCACATTCTGAACATGAATATGGCTTCTCTCCTGTGTGACTTGTCTCATGTCTAATAAGATGTGACTTCTGAGAATAACATTTCCCACATTCTAAACATGAATATGGCTTCTCTCCTGTGTGACTTGTCTCATGTCTAACAAGACGTGATTTCTTTGTAAAACACTTTCCACACAATGAACATGAATATGGCTTCTCTCCTGTGTGAATTCTCATATGTATAACAAGTGTTGACTTATTACTAAAACACTTCCCACATTCTGAACATGAATATGGTTTCTCTCCTCTGTGACTTGTCTCATGTCTAACAAGATTTGACTTATTTGTAAAAGACTTTCCACACAATAAACATGAATATGGCTTCTCTCCTGTGTGACTTCTTCTGTGTGCACTAAGGCTTGAGACATGTGCAAACTGTTTTCCACATTCACCACACTGATACCTTTTCCCCCCTTTCTGGCTGGTAGTTGTGGTCACAATCTGTGATTGGTCAGAAGGTTCCCCATGATTCAGGGGATTATATGATGGATCTGTACTGTGATGTCCTGGATGTACATTAGGGGTAATGAGGTTTTCTCCTGGGGAGCGCTCCATCATATCTTCATCTTCTACTTTATACTTTACTGATAACATGAAGCTTCTTGCAGAGTTCTTACTGGGATTTTCTGTAGGATTAAAAATACATTTTGTCATTTTCTTATAACATCACAATTTTGGAAACAGACATGTTCAGTTTTTGATGCAGTTAAGATAAAGCCAGAAGTGGATCCAGCTGGACGGAGAAGTAAAAGGCCATGTTCACATCTGTGTTGGAGATTCTGTTAGAGGCCTCTATTGCAGATTCTGTCTAAGGCTCCATGTATATGGCCATGTGCTTAGTCAGTATGATAGTTATGTTTATAACAGCGAGCACACTGACCTATTATTTTCTATGGCCTCATACACACACCCATGTATTATTACAGATCTGCGTAGTGGGCTGTGGGCCTGGGGCAAAACTCAGGACAGGTGATATTTCTGTCTGTTTTCCAGCCCGGGCTCAATGCAGGAAATTCGAGTTCATGTAGCCTAAAATCTCAGACAAAAAACTCCTGCAAAATGATGGACAACATAACAAACACCCAACAGTCCGCATTATAATCAATGGTTATAATGTTTATAGTTGTTATTTCTGTTCCACATTTCTGTACCTAAACCAAGGCCAGAAATGCAAAAATCTGAAAAGCACAACCTTGTCTGGACTCCGGCCTGTCCTCTGCCCACATATATGGTCCGTCAATACCTACTGGGTGTCACTTTAATACAACTTAAAGACTACGGAGACATCTGATTTCACTTTTTTTTCGTTATTAACATCTACTCAGTTTGGTATTTTTCTAATAGATCTTTATTAAAATGTTTATCCTTTGCAGCCTCGAGCTTTCACATAGATGCCAGGCTGCTCCGACCTGTTCAGAGAGAAATAGTCAGAGAAGCCGTCTGATGGCTCAGTCTGCAGCCCCAGGGATCTAAATTAAAAAATACATATATCTCACAGCAGGATATGGCGTATACCTGGGACTTCTGATACTTTGCTTTGCTTCTGAGCACTAAAGTCCATCAAACAATCCAAGAAATAAGAACAGCTTTGGCACTCGCCATAAAAAGTCCATTATTTGCACTTGATCTGTTACAATCCATCATTGAATTGTCAGTAAAAACATCAGCAATGGCCATTTCACGTCACTGACGCTTCTTTCAGACCACAAATATCGAAGTGACAAACCTCAGCCATATAATACATGTGGTCTGTGTCGCTCTGCCCATTATTCCTGTAGGTATACTGAGTCACATAAAACCAACTCTGCACATATAAACTACAAAAGATGTTCAAAGAAAGGAACTTAAATCATCGGGGTCACTGAGACCCGACAGGCCCAACGTCTGACACTTCAAAATCCACTCTGCTCCCCGTCTTCATAGGACATTATGTCTGTCTCCTCCTCCTACAGGGATACCCACATATACAACACCAGTGACAGTGCGGGACTTGGGATCCCCCTCGTGAATTTACCACATATGATTCATCCATCATGGACAACCATTCCCCGACTCAGTGGAAGTTAAATGTTCCCTAAATCGCACTGACATGTGGAATAGTTTTCCTGATATGAGATCGGTTACAGGGACAGAATATCACATACACAACACAACTTACAGGAAATAAAGGGTTTCACATGATGGACAACTCCAGCGATGTGCAATACACTCGTCTAACAGCTCCTTACACTACTGGCGCCCACCACATTTATAGCTCCCTCTCGCTTTTATAGCTTTAAGCCAATCCCTCGGACAATCTGAAAATCTACTTTCGACAAATGGTCTCGGAAATTCCAACATCTCTTGGACACTACAATAGGTTTGTGTAATGTCACCTCTCGTAATCCAGGGTCAGCCTCAATATTGTGCCAAGTCCTGTGAATCGCAGCCCCAACAACAGAGGATGTTGCCCCATATTGGAAAGAGAGAACAAACCTTTCTTCCTTCTCTGCTGTCTCTTGTCCTTCTGTTCAGCTCTATCTTTGGATGCCCTCGCTCTATCATGGGCGAATTTTGGGTAATTGCCACCATGGCTATGGGAACACACTCCCTATTATCTGAGCTTGCTGCAGTACAGGTACAGCCCAGCAAGTTTGATCACCTTTAGGCTAAAGCCACGTGCGGCAAGAGGAAGTAGGGGCATCTTAATGCAGGATCCATATTGTTCTAAGTGCCAATATAATGCTCCCTATTTCCATATAGATTGTAAGCTCTTGTGTTCAGGGCCCCCGCTCCTATTGTGTGAACTGATCTCTCATTGTGCCTGTACTCCTACCCTAGGATTTGCTGGAATATGTTGGCACTAGATATCAATTATTTATTATTATTATGTTTTTCACAGCTTTTTCATTACAATTTTCATACTTGGCCCCACTTATAAGTCTGTGGTGAAAACTCAGCATTTCCGCAGGTAAAATCAACAGAAAACGAGGCTTTTATTCTGTGTTCAGTTTTTTTCTGTAAAATGTGGATGGAATTAAAGGAAATCTCATTCACTTTTCTAGGACGGTAAGACTCGGTGTTTTTGTCCTTTTCATTCACAGAACATGTGACCTCAGCCTTAGGCGCCATGAACACAAGCACAAACTTAAAAGTACGGACCCATACATTTCAGTGGGCCTATACACGCGGCTGTAGTTTTTGCTGCTGTGTGTCCGGGCTGCATTTAAGAGCTGCAAATAATGGAGTAGGTCCTATACCTGTCCTGTCCTTATACCTGTCCTGTCCTATATCTGTCATGTACCTTTCCTGTCCTGTATCTGTCCTTATACCTGTCATGTACCTGTCCTGTACTTGTGCTATACCTGTCCTATTCTTATCCTGTACCTGTCATGTACCTGTCCTGTACATGTCCTATAACTTATCCTGTCCCTGTCCAGTACCTGTCCTATATCTGTCCTATACCTGTCATGTACCTGTCCTATATCTGTCCCGTACCTGTCCCATAGCTGTCTTATACCTGTCTTATTCTTGTCCTGTACCTGTCCTATATCTGTCCTATACCTGTCATGTACCTGTCCTGTACTTGTCTTATACCTGTCCCATAGCTGTCTTAGACCTGTCCTACACCTATCCTGTATCTGTCCTGTTCTTGTCCTATACCTGACCTGTACTTGTCCTGTACCTGTCCTGTACATGTCCTATACCTGTCACATACCAGTCACATACCTGTCCTATTCTTGTCCTATACCTGTCCTGTCCTTATACCTGTCATGTACCTGTCCTGTACTTGTCTTATACCTGTCCCATAGCTGTCTTAGACCTGTCCTACACCTTTCCTGTACTTGTGCTATACCTGTCCTATTCTTATCCTGTACCTGTCCTGTACTTGTCTTATACCTGTCTCATAGCTGTCTTAGACCTGTCCTACACCTGTCCCCTGTACCTGTCCTGTTCTTGTCCTATACCTGTCATGTACCTGTCCTGTACTTGTCCTATACCTGTCCTATATCTGTCCCATAGCTGTCCTATACCTGTCCTGTACCTGTGCTATACCTGTCCTGTCCCTGTCCTGTCCCTGTCCTGTCCCTGTCCGTCCTATACCTGAGCGTATTCAATAGAATAGACGGCTGAGTGAAAGCCACGGATGACACCCGGATATCGCAGACTGCACATGGTCATGTGTGTGAGGTCTTAGTCTGGAATATTTCAGGGAATTTTGTTTACATCTTTTTAGTGTTTTGTAAATAAAGCTCAAAAACCCGTCTGAAAAAAAAACGCAGAAATAAACAAAGCAGCTGCGGAAAACCAAAGACACAGAAGGTTAATGATCAGACGCGGCACTAGTAATGTCTGCTGGGTGAGGCTGAGGTTATACTAATGCGGCAGCGACTACTTACAAATCACAGCAAGACTAACAAATCTGAGCATCATTTGTAAACTCTTGGTCGTAATGGATGTGAACCCTGATCTCTGTTCTCATGAACATTCATTTAAAGGGAGTCTGTCAGTAGTAAATTGGGTATAAACCTAATCCCAGCACCTTTTAGAGCTCTAGAGCTTCATTCTCATGTAAATTGAGTGGACAAGAGGCTTTGGGGCGTCACGTCTTACCTCACATGGGCTTAAATCTTAGCTCCAGCGTCTCAAGAAAAGCACTTCTGTACAAGGTATTGGTATTAGGTTTATGCCCAATTTACTGCTGACAGACTTTATCTAAGACCAATTCTTATATTTTGCCCCTGAGCTGGAGGCTGGAGACGAGCTGCCCTGATGTCTGCTATTTATATGGAGAATACAGGAGGTTCAGCTCCATAACTGTCACTCAGCAGCACCATATAGGACATTAGACAGAAGTGCTGGCCAGTATAGATGTAAATAAAGCACTTGGGGTGAGATAGAAAACATACTAGTAGCTGCAGCAGCATGTCTGTGTGTATGTGTCTCTGCTTCTCTAATTTACCTTCTAAGGGGTTAATCTGCCATAATCAGTTATCTGTAGCCGCAGCCTCACTCCTGACACTGATCCTGCCGATACACTCACAGCACCCAGTTTGTTTCTGCTTATAGACTACATAGCTATGTTCATGGTCAGTAACTTTTCAACAAGCTTTATGTAAATTAATGGTACAAAAAATGACAAACTTTGTAAAATACCTTATTATGGAAAAATGCTGCTTTCTCCACTCTCCAGACTCTTTTCCTGCTCTCAACTCCCTGCTAAACATTGGAATCTCTGCTGTGTTTCACACCTAAATAAAGAAGTCTATGGAGAGGGAAGGGGGAGGAGGAAGAATGAGCTGAGGGAAAGGAGAGACACAGACAGAGGCTGCTGCAGATAACACTGCACCCCCCCCAGAGTGTTACTGGAAGGAGCTCTAAGAGAGAACCAGCCGTAAGAAACCTGTGACTTCCCCTTCTCCATTCATTACTCCGTACCTGTGGTAACACCTCCTGGAATTTCCTCCTCCACTTCCGTATTATACTGCTGATCAGACCAGTAATCCGTCTCCTCTTCTGATTCACCTTTAACTTCAACCTTAATATCCAACAGATCTTCACCCTAAACAGGGAAGAAATTATGTAAAATGGCCTTTGCTTTGATCTCTTTATGGTCAGATGTTGGTGAGACTTTAGTGCTATCTACCTGCTGATTGTCCGGGCAGTCCTGGGAATACAGAGGACTTAGGAGACATCTCTCGGGGGGATTTATCCTACTGGATCCATCTGTAAAACACACACAGTGATAGAATAGATTGACATGTGATGATGAGATGATGGGAGTAGTAGTATCTAGATCAGGGGTAGGCAACCTTTTTTGTTCGGCGTGACGATTTCGATTAAAAAATCAAAGTTGAGGTACTCGGAGTGCCAGTCAATAATTATAAGTCTGACGACCCCTGCACACGGTATTATGTCCCATAGTGGCCACTGCAAATGGTATTATGTCCCATAGCAGCCCCTGCACACGGTATTATGTCCCATAATGGCCCCTGCACACGGTATTATGTCCCATTGCGGCTCCTGCACACGGTATTATGTCCCATAGTGGTCCCTGTACACGGTATTATGTCCCTGAACGGCCCCTGCACACGGTATTATGTCTCATAGCAGCCCCTGCACACAGTATTATGTCCCATAGTGGCCCCTGCACACCGTATTATGTCCCATAGCGGCCCCTGCACATGATATTATGTCCCATAGTGGCCCCTGCACACAGTATTATGCCCCATAGTGGCCCCTGCACATGGTATTATATCCATAGTGGCCCCTGCACAAAGTATAAAATTCTAACTTTTATAATATTCCAATTGTCACCACTAACTAGCTATTATTATACTGTGGGGTCTCTTCAGACCCCAGAATATAATAAGCGGAGGGCCAAGAGAGGTGACAAACATAAAAAACAATGTTACTCACCTTCTCCTGCACGCCGCAGCCGCTCTGTTCTCTTCGGCACTTCTGCCTGTAATCAACAACCGCTGATTGGGTCTCAGGGGTCATGTCATGTCATTATGTGTAATGACGTCGGACGTGACCCCTGAGGCCCTGTCAGTGATCTCTTATAGCAGGCAGAAGCGCCCGAAGTGCACAGACTGGCTGCGGATCCAGGGAAGGTGAGTTAACATTATTTTTTATGTTTGATCATCTCCCCGGGGGTCTGAAGACACCCCATAATATAATAATAGCAGTTTCGTTTTGGCTGTGTTTGGTCCGATTGAAACTGCTGGTTGAGGACTCTCCTGCCGTGCCAGGGAAATAAGCCTCGCGTGCCAGGGAAATAAGCCTCGCGTGCCAGGGAAATAAGCCTCGCGTGCCAGGGAAATAAGCCTCGCGTGCCAGGGTAATAAGCCTCGCGTGCCAGGGAAATAAGCCTCGCGTGCCAGGGAAATAAGCCTCGCGTGCCAGGGTAATAAGCCTCGCGTGCCAGGGGTTGCCGACCCCTGATCTAGATGATAAAGTCTCCCCTCCTTACACTTCTGATCAGACCAGTAATCCGTCTCCTCTTCTGCTTCTTCTTTAACCTCAGCCTTAATATCCATCAGATCTTCACCCTAAACAGGGAAGAAACAATGTAAAATGGCCTTTGGTTCGGTCACTTTATGGTCAGATGTTGGAGAGACTTTAGCGCCATCTACCTGCTGATTGTCTGGGACATTCTCCTCCGGGCAGTCCTGGGAATACAGAGGACTCAGGGGACATCTCTCGGGGGGATTTCTCCTACTGGATCCATCTGTGGAGACACAAACACACAGTGACGGAATACATGAGCTGCTGTACATCTGTCTGTACATCAGACACTTCTAGGGTTAGTTTTTGGTGATCTTCATAGGTGTTCATATAATAGACTAGTAGACAGTAAGGCCTCGGTCACACTCATGCACTTTGCATCAGTATTTATAAGCCAAAATAAGGAGTGGAGCATAAACAGAGAAAAGTATCATGGAAAGATCTGGACGTCTTCCAGGTTTTGGATCTACTACAAGTTTTGGCTTCAAAAGAAGATCAGATATTGACAAGTACACATATGATATAGAATATACAGGTTACACGCGGTGTCCTTCCTTATTCCGGTCACTCTGGATTCTCCTGCAGTGTGGGGGAATGTATGAATCCAGTAAGAAGAAGCAGCGAGGGTCATGGGGACAATTCATGGCTTTGTAAAGGATCTTCTCTTCTTGTAGTTTCTAACCAGGAAATCCGATCAGAATAGAAAGTGCTGCAAGGTTTCTTTCATGAAGGACAAGAATCCTGACGTATGTATGTATGTATGTATGGCTCCAACGGTTTCCACAGGTTTGTGAGTCTTTGTTCACTTTTTCAGAGTAAATAGAACATAGATAACATATAAGGAACATGTCCACAGAGACAGATCTAGCAGAATGTCTCTAGTGTAGTTAGATCCTCATGCAGGACGACTCGAGCACTGAAGAAGCCAGAAGCAGAGGGTGGATAGGAGGCCTTTATACACATGATATTGGAAGGTGGGGTTATTCTGTTATTTTGGTCAGCTTCATTCATACCACTGTGGGCCTTCCGGGGTCTGCACTCATGAAGTCAGTTTGTTGGGTTTGGTTAGGGAAATGATTCCTACCAAGTATGGTCAGAAGTTACATAGACTCCTTCTCTACTATGCAAAACCATCCTACAGACGTGGATAGATCCTGACACCCTTCATTGACACTATTTTTATCAAAACAGTTATGAAAATAGACTGGGTGGAAGCCTCAACCAAAAAGGAAAAAAGGAATCTTGGGTGGGAAAGTTCTTTGATAGTTGAGAAAGCTTTACAGGCTAAACAGTCAATAAAGGAGTGTTCTGAGTTGACCTCTTGGCACTTGAATTGTATTGTCAGGAGTATCAGTTCAGCTACTACACCTTTAAGGTTGCCATGTCAACCTGGGGAAGCTTCTGTAGCTCAGAAGTTTCTGGCTTGGCCAATTAGTGGACACATTTTTAAGAGCCCTCCTTCCTTACCTAGGTTGCCGACTAATTGTTGTGCTTCTTCCCGGTTTGGCTCTGTATCCTGTTGTCTTCATTTGTTTCATACTGACCCCTTGGCCTGTTTTCGGTTTGTCTTCTGATTTGGTCTCTGATGTCCACTCCTGGTTCTGACCCGTGTCTGTACGACTTTTCACCTGCTTCCACTCCGCTGTGTAGGTTATAGTGGGTTTTGTTTTGGTTCCAACCAGCAGTGCGTTTATTATTGGTACATCCTTCTGTTGAAAATTCAGATTCCCAGATCCAGCGAAAGTCCATCCAGCCTTGCGGCGAGCTCTGGGTGAAGGCATCTAGGGGTTTTTATTGGCTTGTAGTACTGTGCTGGTTTTAAATAGCTATATCTACTGCTCGATGTCAACAGCCAAACTCTTGCTGTTGCTTCTGTGAGTCCTTGTATCAAAACCATAGCAGCTGTACTGATAAATAACCCCCCGATCCGATTTAGCCTCATCAAGTCTTCGGATAGTGTCACCGTCTGCTTTCCGTAGTTCTCTTAATTCTTAAAATGCAAAAATAAAAATTATACATGCAGGGGGCGGGAACTTGGCAGTCCAAGATGTATTGAGCTCTCCTGTTACATTTTTACGTATATAGCAAAAACTAGTCATGTCAGCACTGTCTTGTTATTGACCCATATACGGTGTGCCGTGTGTATTCTTCTTTCGTCCTCTAATGTGACTTGTCTAACAAGATTTATGGAAAACATTTCCACACTTGGTACATGAATATGGCTTCTCTCCTGTGTGAATTCTCTGATGGCTAATAACACTGTATATCTGTGAAACACTCTCCGCATTCTGTTCATGGATATGGCTTCTCTCCTGTGTGAGTTCTCAAATGTATATAAAGATCTGTAAGAGCTTTTTTTAAATTCTTTTCCACATTTCCCACACTGAAATCTTTTCCCCCCTTTCTAGCTGGTACTTGTGGTCACAATCTGTGATTGGCCAGAATGTTCCTCCTGATTTGGGACACAGAGGCTCAGTGGTTAGCCCTGTTGCCTTGCAGCGCTGAAGTCCTGGATTCAAATCCAGCCAAGACCGACATCTACAAGGAGTTTGTATGTTCTCCCCGTGTTAGATGGGTTTCCCCCGGATACTTTGGCCTAGAGACATACTAATAGGGAATTTAGACTGTGAGCCCAATATGTGACAGTGACCGACAACATATCTGAAAAGCGCTGCGGAATATGATGGCGCTATATAAGTAAGAGAAATAAAATAATCTCCCTTCTTACTGGGATTTTCTATTAGGACTAAAAAAAAAAAAAAAAAAAAAAAAAAAAAAAGAAATTTGGTGATTTTCTTTTCACACCACATATTTGAGGACACGCATGTAGTTTGAATTTTGTGTTCTCTTCTGTGATAAGACATCTCGCTGCGGCAGTATAACCAATTGCAGAAGTTCAGGCTAACTCTGCTACATCTAGACGTCCTAGAGGAAGTAAAGCTGGGGAGTCACTGGTGGAGAAGGACTTGGATGTACTTGTAGATGACAGGTTATATAACAGCACAATGTCAGTCAGCTGCTTCTAAGGCCAGCAGGATATTGTCATGTATTATATTGGACATGGACTAGCGGGACAAGGATGTGATATTACCACTATATAAGTCATACCTGGTGATGTCCAGGGGGGCCGGAGATCCTCCATCATGACCTCCTTGTACCGATCCTTGTGTCCTTCTAAATACTCCCACTCCTCCATGGAGAAATAGACAGCGACATCCTGACACCTTATAGGAACCTGACAACACAATGATACAGTCATCACCCAGACCCCTCCAGTGCTGTTACTGGAGAATTTCCCAGCATTCCCAGCAGTGTCACCTCTCCAGTCAGCAGCTCAATCATCTTGTTGGTGAGTTCTAGAATCTTCTGCTCATGTATCAGGGAGAGAGGGGGAGGCTCTGTGATGGTGCCCCGGCTCCTGCTCCATCCTCCTCCTGGCTCTGTGATGGGGCCCCGGCTCCTGCTCCATCCTCCTCCTGGCTCTGTGATGGGGCCCCGGCTCCTGCTCCATCCTCCTCCTGGCTCTGTGATGGGGCCCCGGCTCCTGCTCCATCCTCCTCCTGGCTCTGTGATGGGGCCCCGGCTCCTGCTCCATCCTCCTCCTGACTCCTGGAGATGGCTGCTGGGGGATACACAGTCCTCCGATGTCTTCTTCACTAGTGAGTATTCCTGTGTATGGAGAGACAATTAGAGGTATAAATCCTTCCTGACTCCAAATCTGACAATCAGAATAAATCCCTGGATCATCGCCCAATCTCCAGTAATCTAGTCTCACTGCTCTTACAGTAAATAATCCCTTCTATGTTGTGTATAAACCTTCTTTCCTCTAGATGTAGTGGATGCCTCCTTGTTATAGGTACAGTCCATAGTCTCACTGCTCTTACAGTAAAGAATCCCTTCTATGTTGTGTATAAACCTTCTTTCCTCTAGATGTAGTGGACGTCTCCTTGTTATAGGTACAGTCCATAGTCTCACTGCTCTTACAGTAAAGAATCCCTTCTATGTTGTGTATAATCCTTCTTTCCTCTAGATGTAGTGGACGCCTCCTTGTTATAGGTACAGTCCATAGTCTCCCTGCTCTTACAGTAAAGAATCCCTTCTATGTTGTGTATAAACCTTCTTTCCTCTAGATGTAGTGGATGCCTCCTTGTTATAGGTACAGTCCATAGTCTCCCTGCTCTTACAGTAAAGAATCCCTTCTATGTTGTGTATAAACCTTCTTTCCTCTAGATGTAGTGGACGTCTCCTTGTTATAGGTACAGTCCAACCTATTCTTCAACAGATTTGATCACACACCAGCTCCTCCCACCCCAGCATGTCCTTCAGCTTCCCCCACAACAATGACTTCACCCCATGTGGCTACTTCCCAACAGACCAGTAAATACAGAAATCTGTCTTTATCTGACCACAGTCTGACCTTCACACGGGCCCAGGTGAGGAAAGAGATGAAAAAGATCAGTGCAAGGCTAATTAAGACTTGTGGGGACCAGCTGTGTGGTATAATTACATATATGTATAATATGAGCCTGAGGCAGGAAATAGTCCCTGAATTATGGAAATCTTTTTGTGTGGTACCAGTTCCAAAGAAACCTCACCCTTTGGACCTCAACGACTACAGACCTGTAGCACTGACATCCCACTTGATGAAGATCTTAGAGAGATTGGTTCTCACACATCTTCGCCCTCTAGTGAGCCCCGCTATGGACCCTCTCCAGTTTGCTTATCGACCGGGCATTGGGGTAGATGATGCCATCATCCACCTTCTGCACAGGGCTCTGTCTCACCTGGAAAAACCAGGGAACACGGTGAGAATAATGTTCTTTGATTTCTCCAGTGCTTTTAACACCATACAGCCCAGGTTACTGAGAGACAAGCTGGGCCTTGCTGGAGTGGACCACCACCTCTCCAACTGGATCCTAGACTACCTCACAAATCGACCTCAATAAGTGAGAGCCCAAGACTGTGTGTCAGGTACCGTGATCTGTAATACGGGGGCACCTCAGGGTACGGTTCTCGCCCCTTTCCTCTTCACACTGTACACTGCTGATTTTAGGTGCAACTCATCCAGCTGCTACCTACAGAAGTATTCTGACGACTCTACAATAGTAGGCCTCATCACAGACGATGATGACAGGGAGTACAGAGAACTGAACCGTTTTTTTGTGGACTGGTGCCACCGGAACCACCTGAAGATTAACGCGGGGAAAACCAAGGAGATGGTGGTGGACTTCCGTAAAGTCAGAAGCCCTCCTAAACCAGTGGACATCCTGGGGACGGGCATCGAGATTGTGAACACCTATAAGTACCTGGGTTTGCTCCTTAATAATAAGCTGGACTGGGCAGATCATATGGAGGCCCTGTACAGGAAGGGCCACAGCAGGCTCTACCTGCTTAGGAAACTGAGAGCCTTTGGAATCCGGGGGGCACTTCTTAGAACTTTCTTCAACTCGGTAGTGGCATCAGCCATCTTCTTTGGAGTGGCCTGCTGGGGGAGCAGTATATCAACCAGGGACAGAAATAAACTTGACAAGCTGATTAGAAGGGCCAGCTCTGTCCTGGGGAGCCCACTGGACCCAGTGCAGGTGGTGGGTGACAGAAGGATACTGTCCGTGGTGAGCTCCATGCAGAAGAAGAAGTCCCATCCCATGCATGAGACTGTGATTGCGCTGGTCAGTACTGTCAGTGACCGACTGCTCCACCCTAGGTGTGAGAAGGAGCGCTATCGGAAGTCTTTCCTTCCCACCGCGGTTAGGCTGTACAACCAACACCGACCTAAGCGGAGATCATTACACACAGAGAACTGAAATATCTCTCTGCCTGTTAAATCCCCCCACCCCCCCCTCTGCTACGTCCTATCTGTCTGTCTGCTATTAATGTAATGCCTCTTACCTTGGAACATTCCTGTACATGTTGTATTTGTATTTGTATCTGCTTATCTTATCTTATCTTTGCTGCTGTAACACACTGAATTTCCCCATTGTGGGACTATTAAAGGACTATTATTATCATTATTATTATTATTAGTCTCACTGCTCTTACAGTAAAGAATCCCTTCTATGTTGTGTATAATCCTTCTTTCCTCTAGATGTAGTGGACGCCTCCTTGTTATAGATACAGTCCATAGTCTCACTGCTCTTACAGTAAAGAATCCCTTCTATGTTGTGTATAAACCTTCTTTCCTCTAGATGTAGTGGACGCCTCCTTGTTATAGGTACAGTCCATAGTCTCACTGCTCTTACAGTAAAGAATCCCTTCTATGTTGTGTATAATCCTTCTTTCCTCTAGATGTAGTGGACGCCTCCTTGTTATAGGTACAGTCCATAGTCTCACTGCTCTTACAGTAAAGAATCCCTTCTATGTTGTGTATAAACCTTCTTTCCTCTAGATGTAGTGGACGCCTCCTTGTTATAGGTACAGTCCATAGTCTCCCTGCTCTTACAGTAAAGAATCCCTTCTATGTTGTGTATAAACCTTCTTTCCTCTAGATGTAGTGGACGCCTCCTTGTTATAGGTACAGTCCATAGTCTCACTGCTCTTACAGTAAAGAATCCCTTCTATGTTGTGTATAAACCTTCTTTCCCCTAGATGTAGTGGCCGCCTCCTTGTTATAGGTACAGTCCATAGTCTCACTGCTCTTACAGTAAAGAATCCCTTCTATGTTGTGTATAAACCTTCTTTCCTCTAGATGTAGTGGACGCCTCCTTGTTATAGGTCCAGTCCATAGTCTCACTGCTCTTACAGTAAAGAATCCCTTCTATGTTGTGTATAAACCTTCTTTCCTCTAGATGTAGTGGTCGCTCCTTGTTATAGGTACAGTCCATAGTCTCACTGCTCTTACAGTAAAGAATCCCTTCTATGTTGTGTATAAACCTTCTTTCCTCTAGATGTAGTGGTCGCTCCTTGTTATAGGTACAGTCCATAGTCTCACTGCTCTTACAGTAAAGAATCCCTTCTATGTTGGTGGAGATGATAGAAATGTAGTACACTTACCTCTCCGCTCAGCAGGTAGATGATCTCCAAGGTGAAGTCTAATATTCTTCTGGTGATCTCATTCCTGTCCTTGTCCATCCTTGGTGGGTCATTCAGGAGAAGGAGCGTTCTGGAGGAGAAGAGGAGGAAACTGGATGAGCTGGAAGATCTAGTACTGAGGAGGGGCCCGAAATCATACAGGGGCCACATGATGTGTGACATACAGGAGCTCCTCAGAGCCCCCAGCACATGGATACAGGAGGATTCCCACAGACACCAGCACCAGTGATGGGGCCCATTGTATGTCACTGCCGGATGGAACTAAGACTCTGTTCACACCTGTACCACAGACACCAGAACCAGTGATGGGGCCCAGAACCCCCTGATGTCATCTTACCTTGTAGCGGGAGTTTTCTCCTAAATCCCCAGGTGTGAACGTGTCCTGAGAGCAGCCAGCAAGTAGAATAGCTGTATGAAGGACCTGTGATGATGTCACCATCATGTGACCTGTACATGAGGGGCGGAGCTCAGGAGAGTAGAAGTACTGGATGAAGGACCTGTGATGATGTCATGTGGGGGGGCGGAGCTCAGAAGAGGAGAAGTGCTAGATGAAGGACCTGTGATGATGTCACCACATGTGACCAGTACATGGTTTTGTTCCGGATGGTTCTTCTCTTTGTACCATGTCAGGATGTTGTCAGTCAGAATCTCTAGATACTTTGCTGATGTCATTTTCACACCTTCAAGGACCCTAAAAGGGAAACAACCAACTCACCCCATGATTCAAAACATGACTGCTTGCTGACATGACAGCCTTGTTGGGACATGGTGGCCTCCACCAACCTTCCACTACTCCATCCAGGGTTGCCCGGCAGTTATCAGTAAACATCTTGTATCTATGAGCCTGCTGTAACCCTTTCTGCATGTGATCCCTCTATAGGGGTGGCCGTATAGTAGGTTTATGTACAGTTTCAGCCTCTGGAGGATCCTGCTCCTTGAGGTTCGCCGCTGCAGCTTCACATCCCTGTTTGCTGCTTTGTAATGGTATTTTAGCCGCCGCTCTCTTAATCCGATGAATCTGTCTAGTAGAAACCTTCAGTCTTCACAGTACGATGTTCAGGCTTCAGTTTTGGTGAAATATCTCATATTTTCTTATCTTATCCAGACATTGCAGTATTTGAGGCTTTTCGGCTGCAGAGAGATCCTTTTTCTTTCCCATATTGCTTGAAGTCTGAGGTTGCTAAATAATGTGGAACGTCCTTCTTAAGGAGGTTCCTTTAACCCCTTAAGGACCCAGCCCAAAAGTGTGTTAAGGACCAGGCCTCATTTTTCAAAACTGACATGTGTCACTTTATATGGCAATAACTTTGAGACGTCTTAACTTACACAAGTGATTTTGAGATTGTTTTTTCGTGACACATTGTACTTCATGTTAGTGGTAAACACTAATGAATATTTTTGTATTTATTTATAAAAAAATAGGAAATTTGATGGAAATTTGGAAAAAAAATCGCAATTTTCAAAATGTGAAATGCTCTGCTTTTCAGACAGATAGTCATACCACCCAAATACATTAATACATATTATCTACCATATCTCTGCTATATATCGGCATCATCTTTTAATCGTCCTGTAATTTATTTTGAATGTTAGAAGGCTTACAAGTGTAACAGCGATTTTGCAGATTTACAACAAAATTTCCCAAACTAATTTTTTTAGGGACCACTTCAGTTCTGAAGAGGATTATAATGGCCTATATATTAGAAACCCCCATAAATCACCCCATTTTCAAAACTGCACCCCTCAAATAATTCAAAATAACATTTGTGAAGTTTGTTAACCCTTTAAGCATTTCACTGGAATTAAAACAATATGGAGGTGAAATTTAGACATTTAATTTTTTCCCACTAATTCCTTAATTTAGCCCTAAAATTAACACATTCACAAAGGGTTAAAGGAGAAAATGCATCTCACAGTTTGTTATGCAATTTCTCCCGAGCACAGAAATACTCCACATGTGGGTGTAAACTGATGTTTGGGCGAATGGCAGCGCACGGAAGGGAGGGAGCGACACTGGGGGTATGAAAAGCAGATTTTGCTGGAATAGTTTTCAGGTGCCATGTCTCATTTACTGAGCCCCTAGAGTAGCAATACAAAGGAAAACCCCAAAAAGTGACCCCATTTTGGAAACTACACCCCTCACAGAATTCATCAAGGGGTATAGTGAGCATTTTGACCTTACAGCCATTTCACAGATTTTTCTAACACTGGGATGTATAAATGAAAAATTACTAAAACGTCACTTTATCCCCAAAGTTTTCATTTTCACAAGGGGTTAAAGGAGAAAAAGGACCCATAGTTTGTTAAACAATTTCTCCTGAACACAGCAATGCCCCATATGTGGTCGTAATCTGCTGTATGGGTACATGGCAGGGCTCAGAATGGAAAGAGCGCTATTTGGCTTTTGGAGAGCAGATTTTTCTGGAATAGTTCTCAGGTACCATGTCGCATTTGCAGAGCCCCCAATGTACCAATACAGTGGAAGCCCCCTAAAAGTGACCCCATTTTGAAAACTACACCCCTTGTGATGATTCTGCTTAAATATGGCTATAATTCAGAGCTGTATTTTGGTCTTTGGGTAGCGTATTTCTCTCTAGTTCCATTTACTCATACTGTGCGCAGCTATAAGCCTAGGTGTATATTGGCAGTAGTAGCAGCACTGGAACAATAGGGCTTTGTATCCATCACAGCAGGGCTCCATTGTATTCCTACACAGCTCTGAGTGATCAAAGAAACATGCATTGTGCAGGGAGATCAGATATGGCTGATAACATTGTATCCTTTCACTTGGATCGGCCATATACAAAGAATCTGGACTTGAGTGCATTATTCAATCAGACTTGCTGCCGCCGATTACCTCATTCTGGGAGGTGGCATAAAGGGTATAAAAGATGAGGTAAGAGTTCTGGGGGAGGAGATTATGCTATGGAGATTGGGCTGAGACTACAAGAGACTATTACTGAGAGACTATGACTGAAAGACTGTGATGAGAGCATGCAGGCGGGATTATTGTATTAATGCCACATGCCAAGAAGCCTCCACTGGTTAACTCCACATGCTGTGTGTGAGTGTTGGATTATAGAGCCACATCAAGGACATGTGTGGTAAAGTAACTATTTCAATGTTATTCCCTTTTTATTTTATTTGTACTGTATCTTGTAACTAGTAACTGTTAATGCTTGCATATATCTGCATATCTGTTCTGAACTGCATGTGTTAGATGTTAATACCGACCCATTTAGGGGTTAATAAATATATAAAATTTAGAAAGCTTGTCTTGTATTTATCGTGTGAACCCAACACTCGCTGGCGGTGAGTGTGGTTTTTATATGGAAGAAGACTCAGGTGTGGGCCAAAGCGGTGTTGGCGCACTGAGGATCTTTCACACCCCTCACAGAACATATCAAGGGGTATAATGAGCATTTTGACCCTACAGCTGTTTCACAGATTTTATTTACATTGGGACATTAAAATGAAAAATTACTTTTTTTCCAATAAACCGTCAATTTAGCCCCAAATTTTTCATTTTCACAACAGTACAAAGGAGAAAAAGCTCCCCAAAGTTCGTTACACAATTTATCCTGAACACAGAAATGCCCCATATGTGGTTGTAATCTGCTGCATGGGTAAATAGCAGGGCTCAAAATGGAAAGAGCGCTATTTAGCTTTTGGAGGGCAGATTTTGCTGGAATAGTTTTCAGGTGTCGCATTTGCAGAGCCCCTAAAGTACCAATACAATGGAAACCTCTCAAAAGTGACCCCATGTTAGAAACTACACCCCTCAAGGAATGTATCAAGGGGTATTATCATTTTGAGCCTAAAAATGCTTCCCAAAAATTAATGTGCAAAGTGAAAATTAAAGTTTTTAAAGAAATATCCAATTTCAGTGCCTAATACGTTGCGGCCACTTTGCAGCATCAGAGACATGAACTTCTAAAACTATTAAGTGGGCTATCCCGGGGACAAAAAAATTATATATGTGGGTATAAACTGCTGCTTGGGCACACAGCAGGGCTCAGAAGGGAAGGAGCACTGTGTTTTTTTAGCTTTTGGAGTACAGATTTAGAGGGACTTTCTGGTCGCCATGTTATTTTTGCAGAGCCCTGGAGGTGCCAGTAAATTGGAATTCCCCAAGAAGTGACCCCCATTTTGTAGGGGCGATTTTAGGGTCTCTGCAAATGTGACATGGCGTCCAAAAAAACAACAATCTAAATATGCGGTCCAAAAGCACATAGCGCTCCTTCACATCTGCCCCCTGCTGTGTGCCCAAATGACAGTTTATGCCCCCATGTATGACACTGGTGTACCCAGGATAACGTACTTACTGCCATATGTGGTATATACTGCTGTTTGGGTACATGTATGACACTGGTGTACCCAGGATAACGTACTTACTGCCATATGTGGTATATACTGCTGTGTGGGTACATGTATGACACTGGTGTACCCAGGATAATGTACTTACTGCCATATGTGGTATATACTGCTGTTTGGGTACATGTATGACACCGGTGTACCCGGGATAATGTACTTACTGCCATATGTGGTATATACTGCTGTTTGGGTACATGTATGACACTGGTGTACCCGGGATAATGTACTTACTGCCATATGTGGTATATACTGCTGTTTGGGTACATGTATGACACTGGTGTAACCAGGATAACGTACTTACTGCCATATGTGGTATATACTGCTGTTTGGGTACATGTATGACACTGGTGTAACCAGGATAACGTACTTACTGCCATATGTGGTATATACTGCTGTTTGGGTACATGTATGACACCGATGTACCCGGGATAATGTACTTACTGCCATATGTGGTATATACTGCTGTTTGGGTACATGTATGACACTGGTGTAACCAGGATAATGTACTTACTGCCATATGTGGTATATACTGCTGTTTGGGTACATGTATGACACTGGTGTAACCAGGATAACGTACTTACTGCCATATGTGGTATATACTGCTGTGTGGGTACATGTATGACACTGGTGTACCCAGGATAATGTACTTACTGCCATATGTGGTATATACTGCTGTGTGGGTACATGTATGACACTGGTGTACCCAGGATAACGTACTTAATGCCATATGTGGTATATACTGCTGCTTGGGCACAGCCGGGCACAGAAGGGAAGGAGCGCTATTTTGGTTTTTGGAGCACAGTTTTCTTTTTGGACACCATGCCACTTTTGCAGAGCCCATGAATTGCCAGTAAAGTGGAATCCGCAGACATGTCACCCCATTTTGGAAACTACACCCTTCAAGGGATTTAGCAAGTGGTGTAGCGAGCATTATTAACCCTTAAGTGTTGCATTCTTTTAATTTCCAGAAATGAATACGCAGCTGATAATGAAAAGTTAAAAATGAAATCTTTCTATAGATACGCCATTTCAGTGCCTGATATGTTGTGCCCAGCTTATGTCTGCACAGACACACACTCCAAAAACTAGTTAGCGGGGATCCCGGGCACAACAGCTTTTGGAGCATTGGTCTCTGATACAAGCCGGGCACAACATATTACGCACTGAAATTACTGGAAAAATTGTCATTTTCACCTTTCACCATCAGCTGCGTATTCATTTATGGATAATAAATTATAGCAACACTTGGGGGTTAAACATGCTCACTGTACCCCAGGATAAATTCCTTCAGGGGTGCAGTTTCCAAAATGGGGTGACATGTCAGGGGATTCCACTTTACTGGTGTTTCAGCTCTGCAAAAGTGCAATGGCGTCCAAAAACCAAACCGTCCAAGTCTGTGCTCCAAAAACCAAATAGCGCTCCTTCCCTTCTGTGCCCAGTTTATACCCACATATGACATTAAGTACGTTATCCTGGGTACACCAGTGTCATACATGGGGGTATAAATTGCAGTTTGGGCACCCAGCAGGGCACAGAAGGGAAGGAGCGCTATGTGGCTTTTGGAGCGCAGATTCAGATGTTTGGTATCTGGACGCCATGTCATGTTTGCATATGAGGGCTTGTTGTTTGCGGGGTGAGATGTATTTTTAATGACATCATTTTTAGTTGTCTACAACTTATTAAATAAATTTTATTAACTCTTTCTTGGTGGATTAAAAAACAACCCCATCAGTTCTGGCACTGCGTTTTACCTTTTAAATTTTTCACCATGCAGTGTAGAGCGTAAGTGTGATGATATTAGGGGCCTGTATGGCATGTATGTATCAAGATTAGTCTATACTGCTGCACAGCGGGGGTTGGTACCTGGAAAGTGGTCAAACTACTCTCTAGTTCAGGTCTATTGTCCTGTCCCTGAAGCAATCAGCCATTCGGTCAAAAGCCTTCATCTGCATAAGACTACAACCCTCACTAACCCAGCAGGGGTTCATTTAGACAGGATGCTTTATGCAAACGATCCGCACATATCTGCCAGGCACCCTGGCACCTTTATTAGTTCTAAGGAGTTATGGTTTTATGACAATATCTGGCCTGGGGAACATCTTATAGTCCCCCCGATAAATGCCCCAGATGCGTCCGGTCAAGGCGCACGCTCAGAATATACACATGTCACAGTTCAAAGCCCAAAAAAGGTGCAGGCACTGATCTCCTTACCCAAAGGGAGCTGGAGTGTCAAACTTGGAGTCTATGTATTGGGGATCTCTCCAGGAACCCCATTATACTACCAGCCAGACTCTATAAACATCATGCATAGACTTATACTGAAAAGTTATTATGAGAGATGTAGAGAGGGGGCGGGGCTTCTCCCCCTGGTGACCTCATTCAGGGAGGAGACCAGGGGAGACAAAAAGGCTCCGCCCAGGCTGAACGAGTCTCTGTTGGCTGGTGAATTTGGAGATGCACGCTTCTTGGAGGCGAGCTGTGGGGGAAGTCATGTGACCAACATGTGGCTGCCATGCGGCCTAGGGAGCCAAACTGGAGGCCATTTTGTGACTCTAACAGAGATGTCACTGCATGTAAGCAATACATGCTTTGCCCAAGACTGCTCTGAGCCTACCACATGGGCTCAGAGAAATGGACTAACTGCTTGTTCCAGATGTCTTCTGCCATTTTACCCGGTTAAGGTGCTGTGCTGCCGGTCGTCCCATAAGAAAGTGCCCTGGTACCCATTGGAAGCCAGAGATAACCTGCACAAGCTGGTGTTGGTAATATATATTCTTTTCTTTCGTTTATCCCCATTTTTATTTTTATGTACCGTGTTATGCTATTTCCACTTGTATCTGCTTGTTAACCGCTGCATGTATTCTATGTATGTGTTGAGAGTCTAGTATCGACCCATTTAGGGGTTAATAAATATATAAAATTTAGAAGGCTCGTTTGCGTACTACCCTCTGTTGACCCACCACACTCACGGAAAGTGGGTGTGAGGTAATCGAAGTGATCGCAGGTAAGGCCAGGTGCGGTCCCTGGTAAACTCGGATCCTTCACAGTAAGTAACATGTTACCTTTATTCTGCGGGTCGGTACGATTACGGCGATACCTCATTTATACTGTTTTTTTATGCGATACCAATTTTGCAGAACAAAAACCCATTTGGGGACATAAATCAATTTTTTTGCATCGCCATATTCTAAGATGCGTAGCATTTTTATTTTTCAGTTTAGAGAGTTGGTTTAGGGCTTATTTTTTGTGGGACAACCTGTGCTTTTTATTGGTACTGTTTTGGGGTACATATGACTTTTTGATCGCTTTTTATGGCATATTTTGTAAGGTGAGATGGCGAAAAATCATTACTTTTGGCGGGTTTTTTCCGTTTTTTTTTTCCCGACGTTCACCGTGTACATTAAATATGGTTTCATTTTTATTGTACAGGTTGTTACGGACACGGCGATACCAAATATGTATTGTTTTTATTAATTTTTAGGTTTATTTTTTATATAATTCATTTTATATAGGAAAAAGGAATTTTTGGGCTTTATTCTTTTATTAATTTTTTTCACATACTTTTTTTTTTTTACTTTTTCATGTGTCCCATTAGGACACCTGAGCCAAAGATGCTTTGATCTCTGGCTCAGTACTATAGACTGCAAGACACGAGCATGCAAGTGTCTTGCAGCCTATACAGGAAGTCATCACTATGGAGACGCATAGCGCTGACTTCCGCAAGTCTCGGCAGGATCAACCAGGTAGTGGGGGCTCCAGGCAGCCTAGGGTCACTTGGCAGACCCTGGGCTGCAGATTATACATATTGGCACCCCCCGATCTCGACAAAGGAGTGACGGAGGACAGAGGAGTAACGGAGGACAGAGGAATGGCGTAGGACAGAGGAGTGACGGAGAACAGAGGAGTGACGGAGAACAGAGGAGTGACAGAGGACAGAGGAGTGACGGAGGACAGAGGAGTGACGGAGGACAGAGGAGTGACGGAGGACAGAGGAGTGGCGGAGGACAGAGGAGTGGCGGAGGACAGAGGAGTGACGGAGAACAGAGGAGTGACAGAGGACAGAGGATTGACGGAGGACTGAGGATTGACGGAGAACAGAGGAGTGACGGAGGACAGAGGAGTGACGGAGGACAGAGGAGTGACGGAGGACAGGGGAGTGACGGAGGACAGGGGAGTGACGGAGGACAGGGGAGTGACAGAGGACAGAGGAGTGACGGAGGACAGGGGAGTGACGGAGGACAGGGGAGTGACGGAGAACAGAGGAGTGACGGAGAACAGAGGAGTGACGGAGGACAGAGGAGTGACGGAGGACAGAGGATTGACGGAGGACTGAGGATTGACGGAGAACAGAGGAGTGACGGAGGACAGGGGAGTGACGGAGGACAGAGGAGTGACGGAGGACAGAGGAGTGACGGAGGACAGAGGAGTGGCGGAGGACAGAGGAGTGCCGCTGGGCTTGTAGTAGGCTGTTTGTGACTTTGGTTAGGGCAGTTTCTGGGGAGTGATGGGGTCTGAAGCCTGACTGTAGTCTGTCAAAGAGTCAGCTGGATGAGAAATGGGGGATAATTCAGAGTGGACGTGTTGTTCAAGTTGAGAGATGGGGAGATATTTGGATGGAGAGGACGGGGTGAGGGATCTCTTAAAGATAGGTGTTACGGTATCATGTTTAAAGGAAGAAGGGAAGGAACGTCTGGTTAGAGATCGGATGAAGAGGTGGATTAGAGCAGGAGTAAAGACTTCAGTGAGGTTGGGGATGGGGTGTGATTGGATTAGGTGGGGAGGGTGAGAGCAGGTAGTGGTTGGGTTGGGTGAAGGAGCAGTTGTCAGACAGCAGAAGGCCAACACCTCCACCAGGTTTGTTGTCGAGGCGAGGAGTGTGTGAGAACTGGAGCCACCATAGAAAAGTGCAGCAGGGGAGGAAGTGTCTGAGGGTGTCAGCCGTGTGTCTGTGATCCCAAAAAAAGAAAGTTTATAAGAAATGAAAAGATCGTGGGTGTAATCTACTGTAGTTTGTTATATATGGATCGAGCATTCTATAGTGCACCGGAGAGTGGAGGAGTAGGAGAAGAGGCGCTGGTTGTGTGGTGAGAGCTAGAAGATCTGATAGTGGAGATATGCTGAGATGGTCCAGGATTAGGAGATGTCACCAGCAGTAAGGAGAAGCAGGGAGCAGGACAACAGGTGTAAGTAGGAGAGAGTGTGAGGGGGCCACATATCTAAGAGCCATGGACTTATTCTTGAAGGAGCATATAGAGTACAGAGCTGCTTATTTTTCAGATGACCACTTGTATCACTTGAAAAAGGTCATAGCACATTGAGAAAGCTGGATCCACAATTAATCCACGTAAATGTAGTTTGGGATTTCAAGAAACAAACTTCCTTGGATTTATTGTGGGTAATGGTAAAGTAAGGCCTGAAATATCAGAAGTCATTCAATCTGCTCCTATTCCAAACACAAAGATCATTTGTAGGTCTTGTTGGCTATTATAGACGTTTTATTCCAGAATTTGCTACCATAGTTACTCCCTTAACAGACCCAACTAAAAAGAACAGAAGAGAGGAAGTGGCACGGACAAGAGAATGTGAACTAGCTTTTCAAAAAATAAAGGAATTTTTTTCGTAAAGAACCGGTCTTACAAAGCCCAAACCTTGACAAACCCTTTATTGTACAGACTGATGCATCAGAGGTGGGACTTGGGGCAGTCCTAAGTCAAGAACAATGGGGAGGAACATCCTATTCTTTATGGGGATCAAAAATATCCCACTATTGAGAAAGAAGGGCCGGCAGTGACGTGGGCTTTGGAGACATTACACTATTTCTTACTAAGAAGCGTTTACTTTGGTAACAGATCATCGTCCCCGTACTTGGATTCATGCCATGAAGGACAAAAATGGCAGAATTACTCGGTGGTATTTAGAATTACAGCCATTAAGTATGAGATACAACATCGGTCAGGGACGAAGCACCAAAACCGATCACTTGTCTAGGTATGGAGCTGGAGTAAGACATGTCTGAGGAAGGACAAGCTTCCTCCTAAGGGGGGAGGAATGTGAAGAGGTGAAATGTTTTGCTTTATGTTTGTACCCTTAGTTATGGTCCAGGAGTCCCCAGGTCTGGTAAATCCTCTGTGTGAATGTTCTGTTACTACTTATTCCTTTCTGGTCTCATTGAGCCGGCCACCTAATGCTCGATTGTTCTACACTTTCTGGTCTTGTCACTTGGGAACAATGTACCAAAACTAAGAAAATATTCACAACAATATGGACTAATAAAGAAGGGTTTGGATTGACTTACCTGCAGTGGTGGAGCAGGGTCAGGGGGTGTCTGTGTCTGCCCTGACCTTAGAAGAGACAAGTCTGCAGCAACTCCAGTGTTTTATAGAGAAAACTGCAGAGCATTATGGGAAATGTCTGTGATACAAAAGGATTCCATTAGACAGCAAGCTGGGGGTTGTTGTTTTTTTCCCCTTTTTGGTGGACTTAACATAGTGAGAGTCTGTGAGACTGCATCAGCCTGAAATGTAAGGATTTTGTTGCACACAGTATGGATATTTTGTGCTGAATTCACTCCTTTGCATTTCTTTTCATCAATCAAGGCCGGATTGTTTTTTTTGGAAAATCCCATGCTTGACAGTGTGTGGGGCAGAAACCCGCAGGTTTAGAAGAAGTTTTGCAGAGAAGGTCAGATGGTGGGGTAGAACAGATGGAGATTTTGTTACTAACTGTGGTGGTCAGAGGGTGAGAAGTCACATTTAGAAGTGAGGTCTTCTGCTGGAATAAGACCCCGGGGAGCAGCAGGACCAGATTGCGGTGGGAACAGGTGAGTATGTTTTTTGGGTTTTTTTCACCTTCCCCAGCATTCTTGTGGAAAACTGTATATGCTGGACAACCCCTTTAAGGTACAGCTCTTGTGCAGATAGGGCCTGTATTTCTCCAACCTGGCGAACTAAGGTAATCGCTACCAGAAATGTCGTCTTCCAAGTTTGGAATCTGTTAGTCTGCCATAGGCTCAAAGGGTGGAAGAGTTAGGCCTTTTAGGACCACAATTCCCAAGGATGAAGAAGACTTCTCTTTTTTAGGGATAATCTATATGCAGCAGTAAAAAGTCTTTTGATCTATGTGTGAGAAGCCAAATCCTGATCAAAAAGACCTTAAGGCTGTGACCTGGACTTTTAATGTACTTGGTCTAAGACCTTGTCATGACCATCCTGAAGAAAGTCCAGAATTTTAGAAATATTGGGATATAATATGTCTAGCTTTTACTCTTTACGCCAAGAAATTAATTTCTTCCACACTTTACCATGTATGACATTAGTTGCCCCTTTCCTGCTTTGTTGTAAAGTATGTATCACTGAATCGGAAAGCCCTTTAGATTTTATGACAAGGACCTCAGAAGCCATCTTTGAGGTTCTGCATGGTAAATTGGGCCTTGGTATAGAAAGTCCTGGGAGACTGGAAATATCTACGCATCTGTTAGTTTTAGGCTGTTTAATGTTCCAAACCAAGCTCTTTTTGGCCAGGGAAGTTTTTCTGAATTTGAAATGAGAATCTTCTTATCTAGAGACGGGATTGATCTGTTCCATTGGGACAAAATTACTGACTGAAGGTCTCTTGAATGTACCTGAGCCCAGGCTACACTTTGTATGCAAGATGTTAGAGACCGGAGAACAGACATTGCTAGTCTGACGGACAGGAAATATCCTTCTGTCTTTAGAAGACCACCATTTTCACCATTATTTTTGTAAAAGTTCTGGGAACAGAAGAGATGCTGATTGTAAGAGCATTGAATACGTAGTGGAGGATCTCATGATCCTGGAGGATTGCAAACCTTAGGATTTTTCTGTATCTGGGATGGATTGGTACAGTCATGGCCAAAAGTTTTGAGAATGATACAAATATTAATTTTTACAAAGTCTACTGCTTCAGTTTTTCTAATAGCAATTTGCATATACTCCAGAATGTTATAAAGAGTGATCAGCTTAACAGCAATTACTTGCAAAGTCAATATTTGCCTAGAAAATGAACTTTATCCCCCAAAACACATTTCAACATCATTGCAGCCCTGCCTTAAAAGGACCACCTAACATCGTTTCAGTGATTGCTCCATTAACACAGGTGTGGGTGTTGATGAGGACAGGGCTGGAGATCAATCTGTCATGATTAAGTAAGAATGACACCACTGGACACTTTAAAAGGAGGCTGGTGCTTGCCATCATTGTTTCTCTTCTGTTAACCATGGTTATCTCTAAAGAAACACGTGCAGTCATCATTGCACTGCACAAAAATGGCCTAACTGGGAAGAGTATTGCAGCTAGAAAGATTGCACCTCAGTCAGCAATCTATCGCATCATCAAGAACTTCAAGGAGAGAGGTTCCATTGGTGCCAAAAAGGCTCCATGGCCCCCAAGAAAGACCAGCAAGCGGCAGGACCGTCTCTTAAAAGTGTTTCAGCTGTGGGATCGGGCTACCAGCAGTGCAGAGCTTGCTGAGGAATGGCAGCAGGCAGGTGTGAGTGCATCTGCACGCACTGTGAGGCGGAGACTCTTGGAGCAAGGCCTGGTCTCAAGAACGGCAGCAAAGAAGCCACTTCTCTACAGAAAAAACATCAGGGACAGACTGATATTCTGCAAAAGGTACAGGGAGTGGACTGCTGAGGACTGGGGTAAAGTCATTTTCTCTGATGAATCCCCTTTTCGATTGTTTGGAACATCTGGAAAACAGCTTATTCGGAGAAGAAGAGGTGAGCGCTACCACCAGTCTTGTCTCATGCCAACTGTAAAGCATCCTGAAACCATACATGTGTGGGGTTGCTTCTCAGCCAAGGGAATCGGCTCTCTCACAGTCTTGCCTAAAAACACAGCCATGAATAAAGAATGGTACCAGAATGTCCTCCAAGAGCAACTTCTCCCAACCGTCCAAGAGCAGTTTGGCGCTCAACAATGCCTTTTCCAGCATGATGGAGCACCTTGCCATAAAGCAAAGGTGATAACTAAATGGCTCAGGGAACAAAACATAGAGATTTTGGGTCCATGGCCTGGAAACTCCCCAGATCTTAATCCCATTGAGAACTTGTGGTCAATCATCAAGAGACGGGTGGACAAACAAAAACCAACAAATTCAGACGAAATTAAAGCATTGATTCTGCAAGAATGGACTGCTATCAGTCAGGATTTGGTCCAGAAGTTGATTGAGAGCATGCCAGGGAGAATTGCAGAGGTCCTGAAGAAGAAGGGTCAACACTGCAAATATTGACTTGCTGCATTAACTCATTCTAACTGTCAATATAAGCTTCTGTTACTCATAATATGAATGCAATTCTATTTCTGTATGTGATAAAAACATCTGACAAACACACATAAAAACCAGAGGGCAGCAGATCATGTGAAAATAGAATATTTGTGTCATTCTCAAAACTTTTGGCCATGACTGTACATGGTAATCTAAAGTGGTCATCATTAAATGTTTCCTATGAATGGAATAGTTGATTTTATGGATTCCATTCTGAGTTTATGACAGGTTACATACTTGTTTAAAGTTTTTAGGTTTATGATAAGAAGGAAACTTCTTCTTTTTTTTCACAAGGAACAGACGGGAGTAATGGCCATCATTTTTTTCTTCCTAAGGATATGACTCTCTGATGTAATAATTTTTGAGTGCCTTCTTTTAGAGTTATTTGAGGTGGAAAGGAGGATAAATGTGTGACAACCACATCTGTGGGGGAATAGGAGCAGCAGCCTTTTCTACCAGAATATCTAGATCTGGACCAAAAACATAATCCCCTTGAAAGGGAAAGACAATTTGGTTTTAGACACTTGGTCCCCAGACCACATGTTTAACCAGAGCGCCAGTCTGTGTTTCAAAGTACACCCGCTCTAGAAGAGATCTTAATAGATTCAGCGGAAGAATCAGCCAGAAACTCAGTAGGATGAGAGAAGAGGAATAGGTAACAGTCTCTTTCCTTGAAATGTCTCCTCTAATATTGGTCTCCAACTGATCCAGCCATCTATAGGTTAAGCAACAGAGGTGGCACCAATGTTAGTCTGTAGAAAGTCTGCTCACGTCTCCCAGAATTTTTTAAGGAGCCTTCCTATCGAATGTGTTTGTTTTTAATTGAGAATTGTTTTCTTCCCTAGTTTAGCATCTTGGATGTCGTTCTTCATCCAGGCTCTCTTCAAGCGGAAATCTTTACCTCATTTCTGCCAGGAAGGACAATTGTTTTTCAGGATGTTTACTTTCGTCCTTAATAAGTCCTAAAAGACGATCATGAACCGGAAATACGTCCTTTTTCTTACTTCTAAAGAACATTTTGTCCTGGATGGTTCGGGGTTCCTGCACATCCTACACCCTCATAGTATTTCTGACGGCAGAAAGTAATTCTTACAGAAATTCTGATTTATTATACTTTTATTATTAAAATATTTATTCATGGGTGTCAAAAAGGTGGAATTTGGCAGAATTCAATAGTTTTGGAAAACGTTTATATCTGAGATCAGGGCATGGACAACAAGCAAGCAAAATTTACCATTCCTTTTCCTCTGCTGGCAAAACTGGCTTTTTATAGAAGAGATAATTTAGGACGGGATCTGAGAAGCTTTTATTAGTACAGTACTGTCAAAGACTAAGCCTTCACGCTAGGCTATCCACTCTGTAAAGGTTGAACATGATGCCGAGTCGCTGAGATGCAGAACTGGTCCTAAGAGACGTAAATTACTGTTTGGCCAAGCCGTCGGTATAAAGCACAGGTCTGAGAGGAATCTGCGACTCTTGCCCATAACCAATACAAAGAGAGATACCAAGCCTTAGAATGGTTTGGAGACCTGAAGATAGTGGAGTAAAGCAATCCAAAGTGCAAGAGGTCCCGGACAATAGTCTTCTGGATTTGGGAAGAAAGCTGGGAAAGAATATTTCAACCTTTATTGGCCTTTTCCTGTAAAAACTGAGCAATGGATGAGAAAAGGTCCATGGCCTATGTCAGATGGATAGGTCTATCACATTTCTCCCTCAGACTCCAGTTATAAGGCCGTATTCATATCTGAGTTGGAGTCTCTGTAGGAGACTCCGCTGCAAATTTTGTCTAAAATTGGCAGAGAGAAAAGTCCAGAAAGGAGGACTTTTCTCTCTGCCAGTTTCAGTATAAAACCTGACGGACCCCTTTATAGTCTATGGAGTCTGCGGGTTTTGCGGGTAACCACGTTTTAAGCGGACAGGGTTTCCGTCTTTCGGGTCCTCATGCGACTTGAATGCTATTGTGAACATTAGCACAAGATGAAACTTGTAAATGAGAGTTAAAAAAAAAAACAAAACCCTGTCCCTGAAGAGACCATAAGATAATATTATAGCATTTTACAGCTATAGCTATAGCTGGTCCACAGGTAATTTATTATTGTTAATTATTGCTTATTAACCTCTCTCTTCTCATCGTAGCCAGATATTAACCCTTTGGTGTGGTACTGATGGACGAACAAGAATGGAGGATTCTCAGATGCCCAGTTAAACCCAGGTTCTAGCCCATCAAGATGCTGGAGATGCAGAACTGGCTGTGGATGTTCTCAATGGAATGGAAACAAAATATTCCAAATAAGAGACTAGTAGACAATAAGGCCTCATTCACACTTCTGGATTTTAGTCAGTATCTTGCATCAGTGTTTATAATCCAAAACTTGGAGTGGAACATAAACAGAGAAATGTATCATGGAAAGATCTGCATGTCTTCCAAGTTTGGAATCTACTCCTAATTGATACGTCCACATATGATATAGAATATACAGGTTACACGCTGCGTCCTTCCTTATCACGGTCACTCTGGATTCTCCTGCAGTGTGGGGGAATGTATGAATCCAGTAAGAAGAAGTGGAGACAATTCAGCTTCACTCTTCTTCTTCGTCATGTTCACAAGACATACGGGGACATATTCTCCAAGGATCCAAGGGAAATAGAATTTGGATGTTTATCAGGTCTGGACTAATTCCATCCAAAAATAAACTCCCTTAGGCTACATTCGGAAGAACTATTTTATTTATCATCGGTGGTGAATCTCAAGGATAAAAAAATGAATGCAGGGCTGAGAAGCTTCAGTGTAAGGTCCATGTAAATCTCAGATGACAAATCAAAATGTGGTGTTACTATCCAGGTCAAGCAAACGGGGTTTTCTTTTAACAAGTTAACGCAAAGATGGTGAAAGAATGAGAATAATCACCAGAATATAATAAAATAATAAGTGATTAATCCATGAGAAGAGATAATACTGAGCTGTGGTTACACATGATGTAATAGCTCACTGGATGGGGAGCCCCATTATATATCATGCACTGACATATACCCAGCGTTCCATAACTTCCAGAGGTGCACGGCGCGTATTCCTGGCCCAATGCTGAACTAAACAATAATTCCAGGGTCTTTATACCAATTTGAACTAGGGGGGCTTTCGGCTGTCTGTGTCTGGACAGCTGGACAAGAGTGACATGAAAGGCCCAAGATACAAAAGAATTAACATGAAAGGACCAAGATATTCACACCTTGTCCAAGGAATGTGTGCAAACAGGAAACGTAAGACCATAAAAAGGGTGACAAACGAATGAGCAGGAAAGACCTACAATAAACACACATGGTAAATAAAGGATACATGGATACTGTGTATATATATATATATATGTATATGTATATGTATATATATATATATATATATATATATATATATATATATATATATATATATAACACACTGTCTGTACATGTATGAGAATAACTATATATATATATACACACTGTCTGTACATGTATGAGAATAACTATATATAAACTGTACATGTATGACAATAAATATATATTATATTATATATATATATATATATATATATATATACTGTATATACTAGCAGAAGGACCCAGCTTTGCACGGGTATATTTCATTTTTTGATTGTGTAATGGCCCCATAAGAATTGGCCAGTTTTGCACTTGACATCCAGTATGGCAGTCCAGTATAGGTACAGTGTATTTATGGCTGTATTGCTATGGAAACCTGGTAAATTAAATGTGAACTTATATTGGCTGATACACGTCATATGACTGAATATTTAAGGACCTGTGAACTGCTATTGACTAATACAGGCCATAAATAG
The DNA here is from genome assembly GCA_947044405.1 of Leptodactylus fallax. Taxonomy (NCBI): domain Eukaryota; kingdom Metazoa; phylum Chordata; class Amphibia; order Anura; family Leptodactylidae; genus Leptodactylus; species Leptodactylus fallax. Next base: position 410,896 of record CAMRHE010000717.1, on the reverse strand, counting down.
CTTGGTTGCTATGGAAACCTGGTGTAAGCTGTGTGCCTGAGGAGACTAAGCACCTGCGGGCTTCTATTGGCTGATAAGGGACATGTGACCATGTGTATGGCAGTTGGAATATGAGTGAAAGACTTGCAGGCTTGTATTGGCTAAAGTAGGTCAATTTTTGGGAATACTGTATCTCAGGAACGGTACGTCCTAGAGAGCTAAAACCTTCCTGGACACCTGATGTACATGTGTGCCAAATTTGGTGAGTATCGGTCCAGTCGTTTGGTCACACATAAAGAACAAACAAACTCATTTTTATATGTATATATACAGTCATGGCCAAAAGTTTTGAGAATGACACAAATATTGTATTTTCACATGATCTGCTGCCCTCTGGTTTTTATGTGTGTTTGTCAGATGTTTTTATCACATACAGAAATAGAATTGCATTCATATTATGAGTAACAGAAGCTTATATTGACAGTTAGAATGAGTTAATGCAGCAAGTCAATATTTGCAGTGTTGACCCTTCTTCTTCAGGACCTCTGCAATTCTCCCTGGCATGCTCTCAATCAACTTCTGGACCAAATCCTGACTGATAGCAGTCCATTCTTGCAGAATCAATGCTTTCATTTTGTCTGAATTTGTTGGTTTTTGTTTGTCCACCCGTCTCTTGATGATTGACCACAAGTTCTCAATGGGATTAAGATCTGGGGAGTTTCCAGGCCATGGACCCAAAATCTCTATGTTTTGTTCCCTGAGCCATTTAGTTATCACCTTTGCTTTATGGCAAGGTGCTCCATCATGCTGGAAAAAGGGGGGTTGTTGGGGGCCAACCTGGTTTGGGGGGGTGGGGGGAAGTTGCTCTTGGAGGACATTCTGGTACCATTCTTTATTCATGGCAAGACTGTGAGAGAGCCGATTCCCTTGGCTGAGAAGCAACCCCACACATGAATGGTTTCAGGATGCTTTACAGTTGGCATGAGACAAGACTGGTGGTAGCGCTCACCTCTTCTTCTCCGAATAAGCTGTTTTCCAGATGTTCCAAACAATCGAAAAGGGGATTCATCAGAGAAAATGACTTTACCCCAGTCCTCAGCAGTCCACTCCCTGTACCTTTTGCAGAATATCAGTCTGTCCCTGATGTTTTTTCTGGAGAGAAGTGGCTTCTTTGCTGCCCTCCTTGAGACCAGGCCTTGCTCCAAGAGTCTCTGCCTCACAGTGCGTGCAGATGCACTCACACCTGCCTGCTGCCATTCCTCAGCAAGCTCTGCACTGCTGGTAGCCCGATCCTGCAGCTGAAACACTTTTAAGAGACGGTCCTGCCGCTTGCTGGTCTTTCTTGGGCGCCCTGGAGCCTTTTTGGCACCAATGCCCCCCCCCCCCCCCTCTAACTTTTAATTAAAAAATAAAAAATTAAATAAAAGAGAAACTTCCTATCTACCAACCACTCCCCACCCACCCAATCTTTTTTTATACAAAAAAAAAAAACACGCATTTTTTTAAAAAAAAAAAAAAAAAAAAAAAAAAAAAAAAAAAAAAAAAACCCCCCCCCCCCTCTTAAAAAAACCCCGGGGGGTTTTTTTTTTTTTAAAAAAAAAAATTTATCCCCCCCCCCCCCCCCCCACACCCCCCCCCCCAAAAAAAAAAAAAAAAAAAAAAAAAAAAAATAAGGCCCTTTAAAAAAGGGCGCCAAAAAAAAAAAAAAAAATTTTTTGGGGGGAAAAATTTTTTTTAAAAAAAAAATTAAAAATAAAAAAAATTTTTTTAAAAAACTCCACCTTTTAAACATTCTAGAATATATATAAAATACCCATAAAAAAAAAGAAACAAAAAACTTTATAGAAATTAATATTTATATCTTTCTCAAAACTTTTGGCCATGACTGTATATATACACACACACACACACACAACAGATACATATAGGTTGATCAGTAAGACATTAACCCTGTTACATCACATCAATAAGACACTATGATTTTGTGGAAAAACATGTCCTATTATACCAGGAAAACTAGAATAGAACATGCTTTAATGGTTTCTTTTACGGAGGCCAAGAATCTTCATGAAAAAAACAAATAAATATGGTCTGTGTGCAGTTCACGCTCAATCTGCCATTCCGTTTCTTCCTACTAGAAATGTTTCAATAGATAGATATCTGGGAGTTACTCCTTGGGGGCTGTCCCTGTTTGATATTAAACTGTTCAATCACTGCTAACATTGCCAGACTGTAGAGGGACATGCCCGTTTAACACAGGGCTTCTCTGATGAGTTTCAGAATTTGATTTCCTTGTTAAACATTTTCTGTCATGTGAATTCTCTCATGTTTAACAAGATGTGATTTCCGTGAAAAACACTTCCCACATTCTGAACATGAATATGGCTTCTCTCCAGTGTGACTTGTCTCATGTCTAATAAGATGTGATTTCTGAGTATAAAATTTCCCACATTCTGAACATGAATATGGCTTCTCTCCTGTGTGACTTATTGCATGTCTAATAAGACGTGATTTCTTTGAAAAACATTTCCCACATTCTGAACATGAATATGGCTTCTCTCCTGTGTGAATTCTCTCATGTATAACAAGTGTTGATTTATTAGTAAAACATTTCCCACATTCTAAACATGAATACGGCTTCTCTCCTGTGTGACTTGTCTCATGTCTAACAAGATTTGACTTATTTGTAAAACATTTCCCACATTCTGAACATGAATATGGCTTCTCTCCTGTGTGAATTCTCTCATGTTTAATAAGATCTGATTTAGTAGTTGTACATTTCCCACATTCTGAACATGAATATGGCTTCTCTCCTGTGTGAATTCTTCTGTGGGCAGTAAGGGTTGAGCTGTGTGCAAATTCTCTTCCACATTCACTACATTGAAACCTTTTTCCCCCTTTCTGGCTGGTACTTGTGGTCCCAATCTGTGATTGCTCAGAAGGTTCCTCATGATTCGGGAGATTATATGATGGATCTGTACTGTGACGTCCTGGATGTACATTAGGGGTAATGAGGTTTTCTCCTGAGCAGCGCTCCATCCTATCTTCATCTTCTCCTTTATCATTCACCAACAACATGAAGTTTCCCTCAGAGTTCTTACTGGGATTTTCTGTCAGGATTAAAAAATGGATATTACGATTTTTTTTTTTTCACACTATTTTAGAAACACACATGTAGTTATTGATGCAGTTTTTCAGATAAAGCCAGAAGTGGATCCAGCTGGACGGAGAAGTAAAAGGCCATGTTCACATCTGTGTTGGAGATTCTGTTAGAGGCCTCTATTGCAGATTCTGTCTAAGGCTCCATGTATCTGGCCATGTGCTTAGTCAGTATGATAGTTATGTTTATAACAGCGAGCACACTGACCTATTATTTTCTATGGCCTCATACACACACCCATGTATTATCACAGATCTGCGTAGTGGGCTGTGGGCCTGGGGCAAAACTCAGGACAGGTGATATTTCTGTCTGTTTTCCAGCCTGGGCTCAATGCAGGAAATTCGAGTTCATGTAGCCTAAAATCTCAGACAAAAAACTCCTGCAAAATGATGGACAACATAACAGACACCCAACAGTCCGCATTATAACCATTTCACCATATGATGGATCTCCATTTTTCTGTTCCTAAACCAAGGCCAGAAATGCAAAAATCTGAAAAGCACAACCTTGTCTGGACTCCGGCCTGTCCTCTGCCCACATATATGGTCCGTCAATACCTACTGGGTGTCACTTTAATACAACTTAAAGACTACGGAGACATCTGATTTCACTTTTTTTTTCGTTATTAACATCTACTCAGTTTGGTATTTTTCTAATAGATCTTTATTAAAATGTTTATCCTTTGCAGCCTCGAGCTTTCACATAGATGCCAGGCTGCTCCGACCTGTTCAGAGAGAAATAGTCAGAGAAGCCGTCTGATGGCTCAGTCTGCAGCCCCAGTGATCTAGAGATATACATATATATGTATGCTAATAATCTGAGCATAACCATCACTACTGTAACCACATATATCACACAGCAGGATAGAGAGTATACCTGGGACTTCTGGTACTTTAGTGCTCACCAGTAAGTCCATCAACCATCCCCCCATTATTCCTGTAGGTATACTGAGTCACATAAAACCAGCTCTGCACATATAAACAACTACAAAAGATGTTCAAAGAAAGGAACTTAAATCATCGCGGTCACTGAGACCCGACAGGCCCAACATCTGACACTTCAAAATCCACTCTGCTTCCCATCTTCATAGGACATTATGGCTGTCTCCTCCTCCTACAGGGATACCCACATATACACCAGTGACAGTGAGGGACTTGGGATCCCCCTCGTGAATTTACCGCATATGATTCATCCATCATGGACAACCATTCCCCGACTCGGTGGAAGTTAAATGTTCCCTAAACCGCACTGACATGTGGAATAGTTTTCCTGATATGAGATCGGTTACAGGGACAGAATATCACATACACAACACAACTTACAGGAAATAAAGGGTTTCACATTATGGACAACTCCAGCGATGTGCAATACACTCGTCTACCAGCTCCTTACACTACTGGCGCCCACCACATTTATAGCTCCCTCTCGCTTTTATAGCTTTAAGCCAATCCCTCGGACAATCTCAAAATCTACTTTCGACGAATGGTCTCGGAAATTCCAACATCTCTTGGACACTACAATAGGTTTGTGTAATGTCACCTCTCGTAACCCAGGGTCAGCCTCAATATTGTGCCAAGTCCTGTGAATCGCAGCCCCAACAACAGAGGATATTGCCCCATATTGGAAAGAGAGAACAAACCTTTCTTCATTCTCTGCTGTCTCTTGTCCTTCTGTTCAGTTCTCGCTCTATCAGCCTACCTTGCGGCTCAATAGTCTGCATCAAAAACATTCCCTATAATGTCCTATAACACATGATCTTCACGACAGCGTGAATTTCTCAAATTTGTCCATTCACAGCTTCCTCAGCTCCTGCACTACACGTAACAGCAGGTCACTGCCCTCACCTCCCGGAGCTCTAAGGGAGAACCAACCTTAAGAAACCTGTGAATTCTCCTTCTCCATTCATTACTCCGTACCTGTGGTAACACCTCCTGGAATTTCCTCCTCCACTTCCCTCTTACACAGGTGATGGCTCCTCATCCTCTCTTCTTCAGCCTCCGCTTTAATATTAGTCACATCTTCCCCCTGATTTCGGGCAATGGATCCATCTGTAGGAAACACACAGTGATGGAATAGATTGACATGTGATGATGAGATGATGGGAGTAGTAGTATCTAGATGATAAAGTCTCCCCTCCTTACACTGCTGATCAGACCAGTAATCCGTCTCCTCTTTTGATTCCTCTATAACCTCAATCTTAATATCCATCAGATCTTCATCCTAAACAGGGAAGAAAAAACATAAAGTCACCTTTGGTTCGGTCACTTTATGGTCAGATGTTGGAGAGACTTTAGCGCCATCTACCTGCTGACTGTCTGGGACATTCTCCTCCGGGCAGTCCTGGGAATACAGAGGACTCGGGGGACATCTCTCGGGGGGATTTCTCCTACTGGGTCCATCTGTGGAGACACAAACACACAGTGACGGAATACATGAGCTGCTGTAGATCTGTCTATACATCAGACACTTCTAGGGGTAGTTTTTGGTGATCTTCATAGGTGTTCATATAATAGACTAGTAGACAGTAAGGCCTCGTTCACACTCGTGCACTTTGCATCAGTATTTATAAGGCAAAATAAGGAGTGGAACATAAACAGAGAAAATTATCACGGAAAGATCTGGGCGTCTTCCAGGTTTTGGATCTACTACAAGTTTTGGCTTCAAAACAAGATCAGATATTGAAGGATCTGTGAAAGATCCTCAGTGCGCCAACACCGCTTTGGCTCACACCTGAGACTTCTTTCCTAAAAACCACACTCACCGCCAGTGAGTGCCGGGTCCACAAGATAAATACAAGACAAGCTTTCTAAATTTTATATATTTATTAACCACTAAATGGGTCGGTATTAACATCTAACACATGCAGTTCAGAACAGATATGCAGATATATACAAGCATTAACAGTTACTAGTTACAAGATACAGTGCTATAAAATAAAAGGGAATAAAATTGAAATAATTACTTTACCACGCATCTCCTTGATGTGGCTCTATAGTCCAACACTCACACATAGCATGTGGAGGTAACCAGTGGAGGCTCCTAGCAGCAGCATTCCAGCCTGCATGCTCATCCTAGTATGTCCTTGTTGTCTCTGCACAGTCTCATCATAGTATTCTCTTGTAGTCTCAGCCCAGTCTCCTCCCACTGACCTCTTACCTCATCTTTTATACCCCTGATTACACCACCCAGAATGAGGTCACCGGCGACGGCAAGTCTGATTGATTAATGCACTCAAGTCAAGATTCTTTGTAAGGAGATGGGACCAAGTGAAATGATACAATGTTATCAACCATCTCTGATCTAACAGCCCAGGCTAAACAATGCAAGTGTATTTGATCACCCAGGCCTATGTAGGAACTCAATGGAGCCATTCTGGGATGGATACAAAGCCCTATTGTTACAATGTTGCCAATACTAACAACATACACCTAGGATTAGAGCTGCGCACATTATGAATAAATGGAAGTAAGAGGGAGATACGCTACCCAGAGATCAAAATACATCTTTGAGTTATAGCCCTATTTAAGTGGTATCATCACAAGGTCCACATATGATATAGAATATACAGGTTACACGCGGCGTCTTTCCTTATCACGGTTGCTCTGGATTCTCCTGCAGTGTGGGGGAATGTATGAATCCAGTAAGAAGCAGCGAGGTTCATGGGGACAATTCATGGCTTTGTAAAGGATCTTCTCTTCTAGTAATTTCTAACCAGTAAAACCGATCAAACTAGAATGTGCTTCAAGGTTTCTTTCATGAAGGACAAGAATCCTGATGTATGTATGTATGGCTCCAACGGTTTCCATAGGTTCATGAGCAGTTCGCAACTTGTTAAAATCAGACGACGCAGGCGATTCATTAAGTCTTTGTTCACATTTTCAGAGTAAATAGAACATAGATAACATAAGGAACATGTCCACAGAGACAGATCTAGCAGAATGTCTCTAGTGTAGTTAGATCCTCATGCAGGATGACTCGAGCACTGAAGAAGCCAGAAGCAGAGGGCGGATAGGGGGCTTTATACACATGATATGGGAAGGTGGGGTTATTCTGTTATTTTGGTCAGCTTCATTCATACCGCTGTGGGCCTTTTGGGGTCTGCACTCATGAAGTCAGTTTGTTGGGTTTGGTTAGAGAAATGATTCCTATCAAGTATGGTCAGAAGTTACATAGACTCCTTCTGTACTATGCAAGGAAAATCGAAGTACTTAACTGGAAGCCTCTTAAGGCTCCATCACTGGATCAGTCTGATCGACTCGGACCTACTTAAATATAAATTGACATATGCGGGTAGGAGCACCCTGGATCACTTTATGAAGACCTGGAATCCCCAGGTGGATGCATGGACGACCGCTGCTTACTTGTCATAGAGGTCTCTTACCCCGGAGTGGTGCACTGGACGGCTGAGTGTATAAAAGTGATACGGATTATTCTGCGGCGTCCTAAGCAGTTCCCCACCCATGCATCTGGGTGGTGGGATGAGACTGCGCTTGATTAGATAATATCCACTTCACTAATATAGCCATATTAGAGGATTTCCTTCACTCCTGGAGAAACTTGGCTCTATCGTTTGAGGACAAGGTGTACCTGCTCTAAATGGTGGAATTCTCTCACCATTTATATATTTTTCACACACTGCCAACTGTATCTCCATCCGAGGGATGAAAAGTGGATCAACTACATGTTTCGCTCCTTCGTCTGGAGGGGAGGACGTCTTCACGTTCCATACCATATTCTGCAAAAACCAAGGCTGAATGGCAGACTCAATTTCCCAGATATCATGGTCTACAATATTGCAACCTTGAATATCAACAACCGAGGGTGGAGATGGACTGGATCAACCACACTAAAGTGTTCTCTGATAGAACTGGCGACCAGTCTTTCGCCCTGACCATTGCCCTGCCCAACTTAATACATCTCCTATACGTCTCCATCCAGAGACATGTAGACATGACCATGGTGACCCTGGCCGAAAATGTGGCTTATGAAGCAATGGCATCCAAGTAGTTTGATTCACTTGTCTCTCCTGGCTAACCCCGTTTTCCCACAGGGCACCCCCCCAACAGAGAATGTTATATTTGGTATAGGGTTGGGATCACAAGTACTGATTATTTGACCATACTTTCTCTAACAGATCTTCAGTTGCAACTACCTTTTTCCTGCACCTATAGGCGAAGAGCTATGTTGATAGTGCGGTCTGCGTCCACATGGGAATGGAATGTTGCAATCCGCTCCTACCTGAAACATCCACCTTTGATGTCCTGATACTATGGTTTTGTCCACACACCTCTAGATTACACCCACACCCAAATAGCACTGGTCTGCTGGGTGTCTGACATCCCTTCCTTATCAGTATTGATCTTATTGAGGGCCCTAGAAGATGCTATACATTTCCTTGCCTGTCGCCGTTTCACAGAAATGATTCTTCATTTATACCACAGAGCATATCTCACTCCAGTGAGCGGACATAAAATGGGTTTATACCCTACTGATGCATGTGTTTACTGTCATCAGGAGGAAGCGGATTTGTACCACTATCTATGGCCGTGCTCAAGGGTGCAGATGTTTTGGACAAGGGTCCACATATTCACAATCGCTCACCATACCACAGTTGCCCCACTTAACCCACCTGTTTGTATTCAGCTATATAAATAAGGATAGATCCCCATGTACCCCAGGCAGTAGAAGTCTGCTACATGTTGTAGTGGTGGTGGGACTCAAGACCATCGTACAGACGTGGATAGATCCTGACACCCTTCATTGATACTATTTTTACCAAAACAGTTATGAAAATAGACTGGGTGGAAGCCTCAACCAAAAAGGAAAACTTGGGTGACAAAGTTCTTTGATAGTTGGGAAAGCTTTACAGGCTAAACAGTCAATAAAGGAGGATTTGAGTTGACCTCTTGGTAACTGAATCGTATATTGTCAGGCGTATCAGTTCAGCTACTACACCTTTAAGGTTGCCATGTCAACCTGGGGAAGCTTCTGTAGCTCAGAAGTTTCTGGCTTGGCCAATTAGTGGACACATTTTTAAGAGCCCTCCTTCCTTACCTAGGTTGCTGACTAATTGTTGTGCTTCTTCCAGGTTTGGCTCTGTATCCTCTTGTCTTCATTTGCTTCATACTGACCCCTTGGCCTGATTTCGCGTTTGTCTTCTGATTTGGTCTCTGACATCCACTGCTGGTTCTGACCCGTGTCTGTATGGCTTTTCACCTGCTTCCACTCCACTGTGTAAGTTATAGTGGGTTCTGTTTTGGTTCCAGCCAGCAGTGCGTTTATTATTGCTACATCCTTCTGTTGGTGACAATTCAGATTCCTAGATTCAGCGAAAGTCCATCTGACCTCGCAGTGAGCTCTGGTGAAGTAGACTTAGGGTTTGTTTTGGCTCGCTGGTTTTAAATAGCTACCTCTATTGTTCGATGTTATTAGCTAAACTCCTGCCGTTGCTTTTGTGAGGCCTTGAATCAAAACCATAGCATGTATACTGATCAATGACCCTCCGATCTTTTGTTAATCTAGTTGCTCTTGCCGCTTCCCGGGGCTTCTGGGGGTTCCGCATATGTAGTATGCCATCGGTAACCCCCCTTTCCCCTGGATATTAGTTTGTTTGATTCCTCTTTTCTTTTCTTTAGTTTTTTTCAATCTAAACTACAGTACAGACCAAAAGTTTGGACACACCTTCTCATTCCAAGAGTTTTCTGTATTTTCATGACTATAAAAATTGTAGATTCGCACTGAAGGCATCAAAACTATGAATTACCACATGTGGAATTATATACTTAACAAAAAAGTGTGAAACAACTGAAAATATGTCTTATATTCTAGGTTCTTCAAAGTAGCCACCTTTTGCTTTGATTACTGCTTTGCACACTCTTGGCATTCTCTTGATGAGCTTCAAGAGGTAGTCACCTGAAAATGGTCTTCCAACAGTCTTGAAGGAGTTCCCAGAGATGCTTAGCACTTGTTGGCCCTTTTGCCTTCACTCTGCGGTCCAGCTCACCCCAAACCATCTGGATTGGGTTCAGGTCTGGTGACTGTGGAGGCCAGGTCATCTGGCGTAGCACCCCATCACTATCCTTCTTGGTCACATAGCCCTTACACAGTCTGGAGGTGTTTGGGGTCATTGTCCTGTTGATCCAACTAAACGCAAACCGGATGGAATAGCATGCCGCTGCAAGATGTTGTGGTAACCATGCTGGTTCAGAATAAATCCCCAACAGTGTCACCAGCAAAGCACCCCCACACCATCACACCTCCTCCTCCATGCGTCACGGTGGGAACCAGGCATGTAGAGTCCATTCCTTCACCTTTTCTGCGTCGCACAAAGATCTCAAATTTGGACTCATCAGACCAAAGCCCAGATTTCCACAGGTCTAATGTCCATTCCTTGTGTTCTTCTTGTGCTTGTTGCCTGTCCTTAGCAGTGGTTTCCTAGCAGCTATTTTACCATGAAGGCCTGCTGCACACAGTCTCCTCTTACCAGTTGTTGTAGAGATGTGTCTGCTGCTAGAACTCTGTGTGGCATTGACCTGGTCTCTAATCTGAGCTGCTGTTAACCTGCCATTTCTGAGGCTGGTGACTCGGATGAACTTATCCTCCGCAGCAGAGGTGACTCTTGGTCTTCCTTTCCTGGGGCGGTCCTCATGTGAGCCAGTTTCTTTGTAGCACTTGATGATTTTGGCCACTGCACTTGGGGACACTTTCAAAGTTTTCCCAATTTTTCTGACTGACTGACCTTCATTTCTTAAAGTAATGATGGCCACTCGTTTTTCTTTACTTAGCTGCTTTTTTCTTGCCATAATACAAATTCTAACACTCCATTCAGTAGGACTATCAGCTGTGTATCCACCTGACTTCTGAACAACACAACTGATGGTCCCAACCCCATTTATAAGGCAAGAAATCCCACTTATTAAACCTGACAGGGCACACCTGTGAAGTGAAAACCATTTCAGTTGACTACCTCTTGAAGCTCATCAAGAGAATGCCAAGAGTGTGCAAAGCAGTAATCAAAGCAAAAGGTGGCTACTTTGAAGAACCTAGAATAGAAGACATATTTTCAGTTGTTTCACACTTTTTTGTTAAGTATATAATTCCACATGTGTTAATTCATAGTTTTGATGCCTTCAGTGTGAATCTACAATTTTTATAGTCATGAAAATACAGAAAACTCTTGGAATGAAAAGGTGTGTCCAAACTTTTGGTCTGTACTGTACCTCTTGGAGAATTCTGGAGGTGACGTGTAATATGTATTATTTATTGTGACAAGCTTTGACCTCTATTACCTATTATGGGGGGCTGCGTCACCTCTTGTGGTTGATGTTCTTATGCTGTTTAAAAAAAGTTAATAAAAACATTCACTCCTGTGTGAATTCTCTGATGTCTAATAACACTGTATATCTATGAAACACTCTCCGCATTCTGGACATGGATATGGCTAACTCTGCTATATCTGGACGTCCTAGAGCACAGGTGTCAAACACAAGGCCCGTGGGCCGAATCCGGCCCGCTGCCTTCTGTTATCCGGCCCGGCCTCACGCAATACAAGAGCAATAAAGATGGCGGACGCCTCACTTCGCCTCATTAGTGGTGCGCCCCTGGGCGGCCGCCATCTTTATTGCTTCAAGCGGCACTGTCCCTCACTGTCTGGGGGGCGGCATTTTTCTATTCAATGTAAAACAGCCCAATTTAAGAGACGTCGCATCTAAGCGCAGGCGGCGATACAATGACGTCATCGCGCCGCCTACGCTGAGACACAGACGTCGTAGACAAGAAGAGGAGGCAGCGGCTGCCTATTTATATATAAAAAAAAAGTTATACTCACCTTTGATGCCTTGGGTCTCCGTTCATTATACTCTGGGATTTGAAAAGACCCCCGAGTATAATAATAGTTCATGGTTTGGCCACTGTGGAGCATAATACCAGTACAGGGGCCACTATGGAGCATAATACAAGTGCAGGGGACACTAAGGAGCATAATACCAGTGCAGGGGCCACTATGGAGCATAATACCGTGTGCAGTGGCCACTGTGGAGCATAATACCAGTACAGGGGCCACTATGGAGCATAATACAAGTGCAGGGGACACTAAGGAGCATAATACCAGTGCAGGGGCCACTATGGAGCATAATACCGTGTGCAGTGGCCACTGTGGAGCATAATACCAGTACAGGGCCACTATGGAGCATAATACAAGTGCAGGGGACACTAAGGAGCATAATACCAGTGCAGGGGCCATTATGAAGCATAATACCGTGTGCAGTGGCCACTGTGGAGCATCATACCGTGTGCAGGGGCCACTAGGGAGTATAATACCATGCATAATACAGTGTGCAGGGACTGCTGTGGAACATTAAAGTGTGTAAATGGGGAGCTATAAATAGGGGCTATGGCGCCTGTTTATATTATACGCTGTCTAATAGCTCGCTTAACTGTTAAGGAGAAGTTACTTTTATACACGTGTAAAATAATCTTGGCCCTTCAATGTACCCCATGAGGCTGAAGTGGCCCCCGGTGAAAATGAGTTTGACACCCCTGTCCTAGAGGAAGTAAAGCTGGGGGGGCGGGGAGTCACTGGTGGAGAAGGACCTGGGGGTACTTGTAGATGACAGGTTATATAACAGCACAATGTCAGTCAGCTGCCTCTAAGGCCAGCAGGATATTGTCATGTATTATATGGGGTATGGACTGGGGGGACAGGGATGTGATATTACCACTATATAAGTCATACCTGGTGATGTCCGGGGGGCGGTATATATACAGTATACAGTCTCTCCTTACCATGTGATGTCCGGGGGGCGGTATATATACAGAATACAGTCTCTCCTTACCATGTGATGTCCGGGGGGCGGTATATATACAGTATACAGTCTCTCCTTACCATGTGATGTCCGGGGGGCGGTATATATACAGTATACAGTCTCTCCTTACCATGTGATGTCCGGGGGGCCGGTATATATACAGTATACAGTCTCTCCTTACCATGTGATGTCCGGGGGGCGGTATATATACAGTATACAGTCTCTCCTTACCATGTGATGTCCGGGGGGGCCGGTATATATACAGTATACAGTCTCTCCTTACCATGTGATGTCCGGGGGGCCGGTATATATACAGTATACAGTCTCTCCTTACCATGTGATGTCCGGGGGGGCCGGTATATATACAGTATACAGTCTCTCCTTACCATGTGCTGTCCGGGGGGGCGGTATATATACAGTATACAGTCTCTCCTTACCATGTGATGTCCGGGGGGCAGTATATATACAGTATACAGTCTCTCCTTACCATGTGATGTCCGGGGGGGCCGGTATATATACAGTATACAGTCTCTCCTTACCATGTGATGTCCGGGGGGGGGCGGTATATATACAGTATACAGTCTCTCCTTACCATGTGATGTCCGGGGGGCCGGTATATATACAGTATACAGTCTCCCCTTACCATGTGATGTCCGGGGGGCGGTATATATACAGTATACAGTCTCTCCTTACCATGTGATGTCCGGGGGGCGGTATATATACAGTATACAGTCTCTCCTTACCATGTGATGTCCGGGGGGCGGTATATATACAGTATACAGTCTCTCCTTACCATGTGATGTCCGGGGGGCGGTATATATACAGTATACAGTCTCTCCTTACCATGTGATGTCCGGGGGGGCCGTTGATCCTCCATCATGACCTCCTTGTACCGATCCTTGTGTCCTTCTAAATACTCCCACTCCTCCATGGAGAAATAGACAGCGACATCCTGACACCTTATAGGAACCTGACAACACAATGATACAGTCATCACCCAGACCCCTCCAGTGCTGTTACTGGAGAATTTCCCAGCATTCCCAGCAGTGTCACCTCTCCAGTCAGCAGCTCAATCATCTTGTTGGTGAGTTCTAGAATCTTCTGCTCATGTATCAGGGAGAGAGGGGGAGGCTCTGTGATGGGGCCCCGGCTCCTGCTCCATCCTCCTCCTGGCCCTGTGATGGGGCCCCGGCTCCTGCTCCATCCTCCTCCTGGCTCTGTGATGGGGCCCCGGCTCCTGCTCCATCCTCCTCCTGGCTCTGTGATGGGGCCCCGGCTCCTGCTCCATCCTCCTCCTGGCCCTGTGATGGGGCCCCGGCTCCTGCTCCATCCTCCTGACTCCTGGACATGGCTGCTGGGGGCCACAGAGTCGCCTGATGTCTTCTTCACTAGTGAGTATTCCTGTGTATGGAGAGACAATGAGGGGTATAAATCCTTCCTGACTCTAGATGTAGTGGACGTCTCCTTGTTATAGGTACAGTCCATAGTCTCACTGCTCTTACAGTAAAGAATCCCTTCTATGTTGTGTATAATCCTTCTTTCCTCTAGATGTAGTGGACGCCTCCTTGTTATAGGTACAGCCCATAGTGTCACTGCTCTTACAGTAAAGAATCCCTTCTATGTTGTGTATAATCCTTCTTTCCTCTAGATGTAGTGGACGCCTCCTTGTTATAGGTACAGTCCATAGTCTCACTCCTCTTACAGTAAAGAATCCCTTCTATGTTGTGTATAAACCTTCTTTCCTCTAGATGTAGTGGTCGCTCCTTGTTATAGGTACAGTCCATAGTCTCGCTGCTCTTACAGTAAATAATCACTTCTATGTTGTGTATAAACCTTCTTTCCTCTAGATGTAGTGGACGCCTCCTTGTTATAGGTACAGTCCATAGTGTCACTGCTCTTACAGTAAAGAATCCCTTCTATGTTGTGTATAAACCTTCTTTCCTCTAGATGTAGTGGACGCCTCCTTGTTATAGGTACAGTCCATAGTCTCACTGCTCTTACAGTAAAGAATCCCTTCTATGTTGTGTATAAACCTTCTTTCCTCTAGATGTAGTGGACGCCTCCTTGTTATAGGTACAGTCCATAGTGTCACTGCTCTTACAGTAAAGAATCCCTTCTATGTTGTGTATAAACCTTCTTTCCTCTAGATGTAGTGGCCGCTCCTTGTTATAGGTACAGTCCATAGTGTCACTGCTCTTACAGTAAAGAATCCTTCTATGTTGTGTATAAACCTTCTTTCCTCTAGATGTAGTGGACGCTCCTTGTTATAGGTACAGTCCATAGTCTCACTGCTCTTACAGTAAAGAATCCCTTCTATGTTGTGTATAAACCTTCTTTCCTCTAGATGTAGTGGACGCCTCCTTGTTATAGGTACAGTCCATAGTCTCACTGCTCTTACAGTAAAGAATCCCTTCTATGTTGTGTATAATCCTTCTTTCCTCTAGATGTAGTGGACGCCTCCTTGTTATAGGTACAGTCCATAGTCTCACTGCCCTTAGAGTAAAGAATCCCTTCTATGTTGTGTATAAACCTTCTTTCCTCTAGATGTAGTGGACGCCTCCTTGTTATAGGTACAGTCCATAGTCTCACTGCTCTTACAGTAAAGAATCCCTTCTATGTTGTGTATAATCCTTCTTTCCTCTAGATGTAGTGGACGTCTCCTTGTTATAGGTACAGTCCATAGTCTCACTGCTCTTACAGTAAAGAATCCTTCTATGTTGTGTATAATCCTTCTTTCCTCTAGATGTAGTGGACGTCTCCTTGTTATAGGTACAGTCCATAGTCTCACTGCTCTTACAGTAAAGACTCCCTTCTATGTTGTGTATAATCCTTCTTTCCTCTAGATGTAGTGGACGCCTCCTTGTTATAGGTACAGTCCATAGTCTCACTGCTCTTACAGTAGAGAATCCCTTCTATGTTGTGTATAAACCTTCTTTCCTCTAGATGTAGTGGCCGCCTCCTTGTTATAGGTACAGTCCATAGTCTCACTGCTCTTACAGTAAAGAATCCCTTCTATGTTGTGTATAATCCTTCTTTCCTCTAGATGTAGTGGACGCCTCCTTGTTATAGGTACAGTCCATAGTGTCACTGCTCTTACAGTAAAGAATCCCTTCTATGTTGTGTATAAACCTTCTTTCCTCTAGATGTAGTGGATGCCTACTTGTTATAGGTACAGTCCATAGTCTCACTGCTCTTACAGTAAAGAATCCCTTCTATGTTGTGTATAAACCTTCTTTCCTCTAGATGTAGTGGTCGCTCCTTGTTATAGGTACAGTCCATAGTCTCACAGCTCTTACAGTAAAGAATCCCTTCTATGTTGTGTATAAACCTTCTTTCCTCTAGATGTAGTGGTCGCTCCTTGTTATAGGTACAGTCCATAGTCTCACTGCTCTTACAGTAAAGAATCACTTCTATGTTGTGTATAAACCTTCTTTCCTCTAGATGTAGTGGACGTCTCCTTGTTATAGGTACAGTCCATAGTCTCGCTGCTCTTACAGTAAAGAATCCCTTCTATGTTGTGTATAATCCTTCTTTCCTCTAGATGTAGTGGACGCCTCCTTGTTATAGGTACAGTCCATAGTCTCACCGCTCTTACAGTAAAGAATCCCTTCTATGTTGTGTATAAACCTTCTTTCCTCTAGATGTAGTGGTCGCTCCTTGTTATAGGTACAGTCCATAGTCTCACTGCTCTTACAGTAAAGAATCCCTTCTATGTTGTGTATAATCCTTCTTTCCTCTAGATGTAGTGGACGCCTCCTTGTTATAGGTACAGCCCATAGTGTCACTGCTCTTACAGTAAAGAATCCCTTCTATGTTGTGTATAATCCTTCTTTCCTCTAGATGTAGTGGACGCCTCCTTGTTATAGGTACAGTCCATAGTCTCACTCCTCTTACAGTAAAGAATCCCTTCTATGTTGTGTATAAACCTTCTTTCCTCTAGATGTAGTGGACGTCTCCTTGTTATAGGTACAGTCCATAGTCTCACTGCTCTTACAGTAAAGAATCCCTTCTATGTTGTGTATAAACCTTCTTTCCTCTAGATGTAGTGGTCGCTCCTTGTTATAGGTACAGTCCATAGTCTCGCTGCTCTTACAGTAAATAATCACTTCTATGTTGTGTATAAACCTTCTTTCCTCTAGATGTAGTGGACGTCTCCTTGTTATAGGTACAGTCCATAGTCTCACTGCTCTTACAGTAAAGAATCCCTTCTATGTTGTGTATAAACCTTCTTTCCTCTAGATGTAGTGGACGCCTCCTTGTTATAGGTACAGTCCATAGTGTCACTGCTCTTACAGTAAAGAATCCCTTCTATGTTGTGTATAAACCTTCTTTCCTCTAGATGTAGTGGCCGCTCCTTGTTATAGGTACAGTCCATAGTGTCACTGCTCTTACAGTAAAGAATCCTTCTATGTTGTGTATAAACCTTCTTTCCTCTAGATGTAGTGGACGCTCCTTGTTATAGGTACAGTCCATAGTCTCACTGCTCTTACAGTAAAGAATCCCTTCTATGTTGTGTATAAACCTTCTTTCCTCTAGATGTAGTGGACGCCTCCTTGTTATAGGTACAGTCCATAGTCTCACTGCTCTTACAGTAAAGAATCCCTTCTATGTTGTGTATAATCCTTCTTTCCTCTAGATGTAGTGGACGCCTCCTTGTTATAGGTACAGTCCATAGTCTCACTGCCCTTAGAGTAAAGAATCCCTTCTATGTTGTGTATAAACCTTCTTTCCTCTAGATGTAGTGGACGCCTCCTTGTTATAGGTACAGTCCATAGTCTCACTGCTCTTACAGTAAAGAATCCCTTCTATGTTGTGTATAATCCTTCTTTCCTCTAGATGTAGTGGACGTCTCCTTGTTATAGGTACAGTCCATAGTCTCACTGCTCTTACAGTAAAGAATCCTTCTATGTTGTGTATAATCCTTCTTTCCTCTAGATGTAGTGGACGTCTCCTTGTTATAGGTACAGTCCATAGTCTCACTGCTCTTACAGTAAAGACTCCCTTCTATGTTGTGTATAATCCTTCTTTCCTCTAGATGTAGTGGACGCCTCCTTGTTATAGGTACAGTCCATAGTCTCACTGCTCTTACAGTAGAGAATCCCTTCTATGTTGTGTATAAACCTTCTTTCCTCTACATGTAGTGGCCGCCTCCTTGTTATAGGTACAGTCCATAGTCTCACTGCTCTTACAGTAAAGAATCCCTTCTATGTTGTGTATAATCCTTCTTTCCTCTAGATGTAGTGGACGCCTCCTTGTTATAGGTACAGTCCATAGTGTCACTGCTCTTACAGTAAAGAATCCCTTCTATGTTGTGTATAAACCTTCTTTCCTCTAGATGTAGTGGATGCCTCCTTGTTATAGGTACAGTCCATAGTCTCACTGCTCTTACAGTAAAGAATCCCTTCTATGTTGTGTATAAACCTTCTTTCCTCTAGATGTAGTGGTCGCTCCTTGTTATAGGTACAGTCCATAGTCTCACAGCTCTTACAGTAAAGAATCCCTTCTATGTTGTGTATAAACCTTCTTTCCTCTAGATGTAGTGGTCGCTCCTTGTTATAGGTACAGTCCATAGTCTCACAGCTCTTACAGTAAAGAATCCCTTCTATGTTGTGTATAAACCTTCTTTCCTCTAGATGTAGTGGTCGCTCCTTGTTATAGGTACAGTCCATAGTCTCACTGCTCTTACAGTAAAGAATCCCTTCTATGTAGTGTATAAACCTTCTTTCCTCTAGATGTAGTGGACGCCTCCTTGTTATAGGTACAGTCCATAGTCTCACTGCTCTTACAGTAAAGAATCACTTCTATGTTGTGTATAAACCTTCTTTCCTCTAGATGTAGTGGTCGCTCCTTGTTATAGGTACAGTCCATAGTCTCACTGCTCTTACAGTAAAGAATCCCTTCTATGTAGTGTATAAACCTTCTTTCCTCTAGATGTAGTGGACGCCTCCTTGTTATAGGTACAGCCCATAGTGTCACTGCTCTTACAGTAAAGAATCCCTTCTATGTTGTGTATAATCCTTCTTTCCTCTAGATGTAGTGGACGCCTCCTTGTTATAGGTACAGTCCATAGTCTCACTCCTCTTACAGTAAAGAATCCCTTCTATGTTGTGTATAAACCTTCTTTCCTCTAGATGTAGTGGACGTCTCCTTGTTATAGGTACAGTCCATAGTCTCACTGCTCTTACAGTAAAGAATCCCTTCTATGTTGTGTATAAACCTTCTTTCCTCTAGATGTAGTGGTCGCTCCTTGTTATAGGTACAGTCCATAGTCTCGCTGCTCTTACAGTAAATAATCACTTCTATGTTGTGTATAAACCTTCTTTCCTCTAGATGTAGTGGACGTCTCCTTGTTATAGGTACAGTCCATAGTCTCACTGCTCTTACAGTAAAGAATCCCTTCTATGTTGTGTATAAACCTTCTTTCCTCTAGATGTAGTGGACGCCTCCTTGTTATAGGTACAGTCCATAGTGTCACTGCTCTTACAGTAAAGAATCCCTTCTATGTTGTGTATAAACCTTCTTTCCTCTAGATGTAGTGGCCGCTCCTTGTTATAGGTACAGTCCATAGTGTCACTGCTCTTACAGTAAAGAATCCTTCTATGTTGTGTATAAACCTTCTTTCCTCTAGATGTAGTGGACGCTCCTTGTTATAGGTACAGTCCATAGTCTCACTGCTCTTACAGTAAAGAATCCCTTCTATGTTGTGTATAAACCTTCTTTCCTCTAGATGTAGTGGACGCCTCCTTGTTATAGGTACAGTCCATAGTCTCACTGCTCTTACAGTAAAGAATCCCTTCTATGTTGTGTATAATCCTTCTTTCCTCTAGATGTAGTGGACGTCTCCTTGTTATAGGTACAGTCCATAGTCTCACTGCTCTTACAGTAAAGAATCCTTCTATGTTGTGTATAATCCTTCTTTCCTCTAGATGTAGTGGACGTCTCCTTGTTATAGGTACAGTCCATAGTCTCACTGCTCTTACAGTAAAGACTCCCTTCTATGTTGTGTATAATCCTTCTTTCCTCTAGATGTAGTGGACGCCTCCTTGTTATAGGTACAGTCCATAGTCTCACTGCTCTTACAGTAGAGAATCCCTTCTATGTTGTGTATAAACCTTCTTTCCTCTAGATGTAGTGGCCGCCTCCTTGTTATAGGTACAGTCCATAGTCTCACTGCTCTTACAGTAAAGAATCCCTTCTATGTTGTGTATAATCCTTCTTTCCTCTAGATGTAGTGGACGCCTCCTTGTTATAGGTACAGTCCATAGTGTCACTGCTCTTACAGTAAAGAATCACTTCTATGTTGTGTATAAACCTTCTTTCCTCTAGATGTAGTGGTCGCTCCTTGTTATAGGTACAGTCCATAGTCTCACTGCTCTTACAGTAAAGAATCCCTTCTATGTTGTGTATAAACCTTCTTTCCTCTAGATGTAGTGGTCGCTCCTTGTTATAGGTACAGTCCATAGTCTCACTGCTCTTACAGTAAAGAATCCCTTCTATGTTGTGTATAATCCTTCTTTCCTCTAGATGTAGTGGACGCCTCCTTGTTATAGGTACAGTCCATAGTCTCACTGCTCTTACAGTAAAGAATCCCTTCTATGTTGTGTATAAACCTTCTTTCCCCTAGATGTAGTGGACGCCTCCTTGTTATAGGTACAGTCCATAGTCTCACTGCTCTTACAGTAAAGAATCCCTTCTATGTTGTGTATAAACCTTCTTTCCTCTAGATGTAGTGGACGTCTCCTTGTTATAGGTACAGTCCATAGTCTCACTGCTCTTACAGTAAAGAATCCTTCTATGTTGTGTATAATCCTTCTTTCCTCTAGATGTAGTGGACGTCTCCTTGTTATAGGTACAGTCCATAGTCTCACTGCTCTTACAGTAAAGACTCCCTTCTATGTTGTGTATAATCCTTCTTTCCTCTAGATGTAGTGGACGCCTCCTTGTTATAGGTACAGTCCATAGTCTCACTGCTCTTACAGTAGAGAATCCCTTCTATGTTGTGTATAAACCTTCTTTCCTCTAGATGTAGTGGCCGCCTCCTTGTTATAGGTACAGTCCATAGTCTCACTGCTCTTACAGTAAAGAATCCCTTCTATGTTGTGTATAATCCTTCTTTCCTCTAGATGTAGTGGACGCCTCCTTGTTATAGGTACAGTCCATAGTGTCACTGCTCTTACAGTAAAGAATCCCTTCTATGTTGTGTATAAACCTTCTTTCCTCTAGATGTAGTGGATGCCTCCTTGTTATAGGTACAGTCCATAGTCTCACTGCTCTTACAGTAAAGAATCCCTTCTATGTTGTGTATAAACCTTCTTTCCTCTAGATGTAGTGGTCGCTCCTTGTTATAGGTACAGTCCATAGTCTCACAGCTCTTACAGTAAAGAATCCCTTCTATGTTGTGTATAAACCTTCTTTCCTCTAGATGTAGTGGTCGCTCCTTGTTATAGGTACAGTCCATAGTCTCACAGCTCTTACAGTAAAGAATCCCTTCTATGTTGTGTATAAACCTTCTTTCCTCTAGATGTAGTGGACGCCTCCTTGTTATAGGTACAGTCCATAGTCTCACTGCTCTTACAGTAAAGAATCACTTCTATGTTGTGTATAAACCTTCTTTCCTCTAGATGTAGTGGTCGCTCCTTGTTATAGGTACAGTCCATAGTCTCACTGCTCTTACAGTAAAGAATCCCTTCTATGTAGTGTATAAACCTTCTTTCCTCTAGATGTAGTGGACGCCTCCTTGTTATAGGTACAGTCCATAGTCTCACTGCTCTTACAGTAAAGAATCACTTCTATGTTGTGTATAAACCTTCTTTCCTCTAGATGTAGTGGTCGCTCCTTGTTATAGGTACAGTCCATAGTCTCACTGCTCTTACAGTAAAGAATCCCTTCTATGTTGTGTATAAACCTTCTTTCCTCTAGATGTAGTGGTCGCTCCTTGTTATAGGTACAGTCCATAGTCTCACTGCTCTTACAGTAAAGAATCCCTTCTATGTTGTGTATAATCCTTCTTTCCTCTAGATGTAGTGGACGCCTCCTTGTTATAGGTACAGTCCATAGTCTCACTGCTCTTACAGTAAAGAATCCCTTCTATGTTGTGTATAATCCTTCTTTCCTCTAGATGTAGTGGACGCCTCCTTGTTATAGGTACAGTCCATAGTCTCACTGCTCTTACAGTAAAGAATCCCTTCTATGTTGTGTATAAACCTTCTTTCCTCTAGATGTAGTGGACGTCTCCTTGTTATAGGTACAGTCCATAGTCTCACTGCTCTTACAGTAAAGAATCCCTTCTATGTTGTGTATAAACCTTCTTTCCCCTAGATGTAGTGGACGCCTCCTTGTTATAGGTACAGTCCATAGTCTCACTGCTCTTACAGTAAAGAATCCCTTTTATGTTGTGTATAAACCTTCTTTCCTCTAGATGTAGTGGTCGCTCCTTGTTATAGGTACAGTCCATAGTCTCACTGCTCTTACAGTAAAGAATCCCTTCTATGTTGTGTATAAACCTTCTTTCCTCTAGATGTAGTGGTCGCTCCTTGTTATAGGTACAGTCCATAGTCTCACTGCTCTTACAGTAAAGAATCCCTTTTATGTTGTGTATAAACCTTCTTTCCTCTAGATGTAGTGGACGCCTCCTTGTTATAGGTACAGGCCATAGTCTCACTGCTCTTACAGTAAAGAATCCCTTCTATGTTGTGTATAATCCTTCTTTCCTCTAGATGTAGTGGTCGCTCCTTGTTATAGGTACAGTCCATAGTCTCACTGCTCTTACAGTAAAGAATCCCTTTTATGTTGTGTATAATCCTTTCCTCTAGATGTAGTGGACGCCTCCTTGTTATAGGTACAGTCCATAGTCTCACTGCTCTTACAGTAAAGAATCCCTTCTATGTTGTGTATAAACCTTCTTTCCTCTAGATGTAGTGGACGCCTCCTTGTTATAGGTACAGTCCATAGTCTCACTGCTCTTACAGTAAAGAATCCCTTCTATGTTGTGTATAATCCTTTCCTCTAGATGTAGTGGACGCCTCCTTGTTATAGGTACAGGCCATAGTCTCACTGCTCTTACAGTAAAGAATCCCTTCTATGTTGTGTATAAACCTTCTTTCCTCTAGATGTAGTGGACGCCTCCTTGTTATAGGTACAGTCCATAGTCTCACTGCTCTTACAGTAAAGAATCCCTTCTATGTTGTGTATAATCCTTCTTTCCTCTAGATGTAGTGGACGTCTCCTTGTTATAGGTACAGTCCATAGTCTCACTGCTCTTACAGTAAAGAATCCCTTCTATGTTGTGTATAATCCTTCTTTCCTCTAGATGTAGTGGTCGCTCCTTGTTATAGGTACAGTCCATAGTCTCACTGCTCTTACAGTAAAGAATCCCTTCTATGTTGTGTATAATCCTTTCCTCTAGATGTAGTGGACGCCTCCTTGTTATAGGTACAGTCCATAGTCTCACTGCT
This sequence comes from Leptodactylus fallax, assembly GCA_947044405.1. Taxonomy (NCBI): domain Eukaryota; kingdom Metazoa; phylum Chordata; class Amphibia; order Anura; family Leptodactylidae; genus Leptodactylus; species Leptodactylus fallax. The sequence goes on along the minus strand of CAMRHE010000717.1, from coordinate 387,500 downwards.
CTTACAGTAAAGAATCCCTTCTATGTTGTGTATAATCCTTCTTTCCTCTAGATGTAGTGGACGCCTCCTTGTTATAGGTACAGTCCATAGTCTCACTGCTCTTACAGTAAAGAATCCCTTCTATGTTGTGTATAATCCTTCTTTCCTCTAGATGTAGTGGACGTCTCCTTGTTATAGGTACAGTCCATAGTCTCACTGCTCTTACAGTAAAGAATCACTTCTATGTTGTGTATAAACCTTCTTTCCCCTAGATGTAGTGGACGTCTCCTTGTTATAGGTACAGTCCATAGTCTCACTGCTCTTACAGTAAAGAATCCCTTCTATGTTGGTGGAGATGATAGAAATGTAGTACACTTACCTCTCCGCTCAGCAGGTAGATGATCTCCAAGGTGAAGTCTAATATTCTTCTGGTGATCTCATTCCTGTCCTTGTCCATCCTTGGTGGGTCATTCAGGAGAAGGAGCGTTCTGGAGGAGAAGAGGAGGAAACTGGATGAGCTGGAGGATCTAGTACTGAGGAGGGGCCCGAAATCATACAGGGGCCACATGATGTGTGACATACAGGAGCTCCTCAGAGCCCCCAGCACATGGATACAGGAGGATTCCCACAGACACCAGCACCAGTGATGGGGCCCATTGTATGTCACTGCAGGATGGAACTAAGACTCTGTTCACACCTGTACCACAGACACCAGCACCAGTGATGGGGCCCAGAACCCCCTGATGTCATCTTACCTTATAGCGGGAGTTTTCTCCTAAATCCCCAGGTGTGAACGTGTCCTGAGAGCAGCCAGCGAGCCCCTGCTGTATATACAGTATATATATATATCTATAGCCTGTGATAATGGCTGATAACAGAGAGAACAACACAACAGCAGTGACTACCGACCAGGACCTGCTCTGTATCTGCTACACTGCAAGAGCTGAAGGACCTGTGATGATGTCACCATCATGTGACCAGTACATGAGGGGCGGAGCTCAGGAGAGGAGAAGTGCTGGATGAAGGACCTGTGAAGATGTCACCATCATGTGACCAGTACATGAGGGGAGGAGCTCAGGAGAGGAGAAGTGCTGGATGAAGGACCTGTGATGATGTCACCATCATGTGACCAGTACATGAGGGGAGGAGCTCAGAAGAGGAGATGTGCTGGATGAAGGACCTGTGATGATGTCACCATCACCCACCCCCCCCCCCAGGGGCCGCCCCCCCCCCGGGGGCCCGCCCGAGCACCCCCCCCGCCGTCCCCCCCCCCCACCTTTGTTCCCGTCCGGTCCTCTCCTCCCTCCCCCCCCCCACAGTGTCCGCCCCCTCCCCCCCTCTCCCTTCTCTTCTCTTCTCCCCCCCCCCCCCCCCCCCACAGGGGGAACCCCCCCCCCCCCCCCCATCAAAACACCTCCTTGCTACATCACCCTTGTGGATTTGTTATCCAACACCACCATTTCCCCATCAGGTGTAGCCCTATTTGGGGGGGGGGGGTATGAGTATTATCCCTCCCGCAACAGACTCTGGCGCTGACCTGTGTGTATAATGGGACCTGAAGCCTTCGCTGAAGGGAAGAGTGGGAACATATATGAAATATATCAGTGCCTCCACCCAGGATAGAGCCTCTGTATTACAGGGAGGATCTCTTCCTGGGACTTACCCATGAGGTACAGTTAGTAGCCTTAACAAGGATCACTGTACTAATCTCACAGTCTGAAGAATACATACAGATACCACATAAGGTTATAACAGTAGCTTTATAAGAGTCACAAGGATAATAGTACATACATGCAGTATACTGAGAACACAGCAGTACTACAACAACCAGAAATCCTGCAACAGTCTTAAGTTATATACCCGGGTATATATATATATAGCAAGAGTCCTGAGCACAATACCTGCAGGCAACAGAAGAGATGATCCCGGTGCAGGGGCCCCTGTGGATGGCTGGAGATCCTCGGGCTCTTCCAGGCAGCAAACAGGACCGCAACAGTAGTAGACGCAGGCCTGACTACCCGAGCACTGAGTCCTTAACCTGACAACTAATCTACCAGCGCAACCGGGCCTCTATCTAGTGGGGCATCGGAAGCCTAAACTATCCCTGCCCTGAACTATATACTGATCCCTAACTACAATCACTAGCTAGAGCCTGTGAGTATATAGATAACACTGTATCCTGTGAGTATATAGGGATAACACAGCACAGGACTACCGGCTCTGTATGAGGGAGATAAAGTGGGACAGGTGGTAATCTATTCCTATACACTCCAGCTTCACTAGCTGATCTTAAGGCTATAGATGCTCAAAGATCTGCTTATCTATTCCGCTTACTTGTAAAGATTACACCTGCCACTTGCCTTAGACTCCTATAGACATAAGATGTCTCCTCACTGCAGCTCTGTCCCTCATGGTTCTGACTGACTGTGTTTACAAAATAAACCTTATACTGAACCCCTGGGGTTTCTGAGGCCAAGCAGCAGGGGCAGAGAGGCTAAATACACTATATCTTAGTAGTACTAGCAGTTCCCTACACAGGGTTGCCCGGCACTCAGCAGTACAGTGCCTTGCGAAAGTATTCGGCCACCTTGAACTTTTCAACCTTTTGCCACATTTCAGGCTTCAAACATAAAGATATAAAATTTTAATTTTTTGGTGAAGAATCAACAAGTGCGACACAATTGTGAAGTGGAACGAAATTTATTGGTTATTTTAAACTTTTGTAAAAAATAAAAAACTGAAAAGTGGGGCGTGCCAAATTATTCGTCCCCTTTACGTTCAGTTCAGCAAACTCAGTCCAGAAGTTCAGTGAGGATCTCTGAATGATCCAATGTTGTCCTAAATGACTGATGATGATAAATATAATCCACCTGTGTGTAACCAAGTCTCCGTATAAATGCTCCTGCTCTGTGATAGTCTCAGGGTTCTGTTTAAAGCGCAGAGAGCATCATGAAGACCAAGGAACACGCCAGGCAGGTCCGTGATACTGTTGTGGAGAAGTTTAAAGCCGGATTTGGATACAAAAAAGATTTCCCAAACTTTAAACATCCCAAGGAGCACTGTGCAAGCGATCATATTGAAATGGAAGGAGTATCAGACCACTGCAAATCTACCAAGACCCGGCCGTCCCTCTAAACTTTCATCTCAAACAAGGAGAAGACTGATCAGAGATACAGCCAAGAGGCCCATGATCACTCTGGATGAACTGCAGAGATCTACAGCTGAGGTGGGAGAGTCTGTCCATAGGACAACAATCAGTCGTACACTGCACAAATCTGGCCTTTATGGAAGAGTGGCAAGAAGAAAGCCATTTCTCAAAGATATCCATAAAAAGCCACCTGGGAGACACCAAACATGTGGAAGAAGGTGCTCTGGTCAGATAAAACCAAAATCCAACTTTTTGGCCACAATGCAAAACGATATGTTTGGCGTAAAAGCAACACAGCTCATCCCCCTGAACACACCATCCCCACTGTCACACATGGTGGGGGCAGCATCATGGTTTGGGCCTGCTTTTCTTCAGCAGGGACAGGGAAGATGGTTAAAATTGATGGGAAGATGGATGGAGCCAAATACAGGAGCATTCTGGAAGAAAACCTGTTGGAGTCTGCAAAAGACCTGAGACTGGGATTCCAACAAGACAATGATCCCAAACATAAAGCCAAATCTACAATGGAATGGTTGACAAATAAACGTATCCAGGTGTTAGAATGGCCAAGTCAAAGTCCAGACCTGAATCCAATCGAGAATCTGTGGAAAGAGCTGAAAACTGCTGTTCACAAACGCTCTCCATCCAACCTCACTGAGCTCCAGCTGTTTTCCAAGGAAGAATGGGCAAGAATTTCAGTCTCTCCAAGTGCAAAACTGATAGAGACATACCCCAAGCGACTTGCAGCTGTAATCGCAGCAAAAGGGGGCGCTACAAAGTATTAACTTAAGGGGGCTGAATAATATTGCACGCCCCACTTTTCAGTTTTTTATTTTTTACAAAAGTTTACAATATCCAATAAATTTCGTTCCACTTCACGATTGTGTCCCACTTGTTGATTCTTCAGCAAAAAAAAATTTAATTTTATATCCTTATTTTTGAAGCCTGAAATGTGGCAAAAGGTTGAAAAGTTCAAGGGGGCCGAATACTTTCACAAGGCACTGTAAATAAGACTTTCACTATGAGTCTTCATGCAACCGTTTTTGCATGTGATCCCTCTATAGGGGTGGCCGTATAGTAGGTTTATGCACAGTTTCAGCCTCTGGAGGATCCTGCACCTTGAGGTTCACACCTGCAGCTTCACATCCCTGTTTGCGGCTTTGTAATGGTATTATAGCTGCCACTCTCTTAATCCGATTAATCTGTCTGGCAGAAACCTTCCTCATTCTGCCTTTATCTGCACAAACCCGTCTGTGCTCTGAACCAGCCACAAATCTCTTCACAGTACGATGTTCAGGGTTCAGTTTTGGTGAAATATCTCATGTTTCTTACTTTGTCAAGCCGTTGCAGTATTTGAGGCTTTTCAGCCGCACAGAGATCCTTTTTCTTTCCCATATTGCATGAAGCCTGAGGCTGCTGAATAATGTGGAATGTCCTTCTTAAGCAGGTTCCTTTAATTGGACTCACCTGGCAAAAACTTATCACAAAGGATCTCTTAAAGATGGGTGTGACAGTAATGTGTTTAAAGGAAGTGTCGAGTGCACAGGTGGTGAAATGGGATTATGAAATTAGGGTGGAGAACCTTTCATTGGTGACGGTGGAGAAGGTTAAGGATGAAGAGCACTGAGCAGTTGGGTAGAGTGGTTGTCGGGGGTGTAGGGTGAGACTGTCTCTGATGGTGTCAATTTTGTTTTCGAAGTAAGAGGCAAAGTCTTTAGTTGAGATAACTGATGTCGGAGGGGGCACAGGAGGACGGAGAAGGGAGGTGAAGGTATTAAATAACTGTTTGGGTTTGTTGGGGGTGGGCAAATATGAGTGTGGTGATGTAGGCCTGTTCTCCAGAGGTGAGGACATTCTTGAAGAGGTGTTCTGCAATCCTTGAAACAGTTCTCATTTTTTTTTGTCAGTACCCTCTGCCAGGGTTGCCTGTTGGCCGGACGAGGTCTGATGTTTGCAGGGAGACCACTGAGTTGAGGGCTGAAGTAATGGTGGTGTAATAGAAAGCAGTGGCAGCATCTGTGTCCTGGAGTGAGGATATGCCAGGTAGAAAAGAGTCAGACAGTGTGCAGATGTCAATGCAGTTAAGGTTCCAGGGGGGCGTTAGTTTCCAGATTGAGGGTTCTGTTACAGAGGAGAGGGAGGAAAATGTTAGTAAGTTGTGGTTAGAGAACGTGGTTGGAGGGTTATAGAGATTGGATAGGGAACATGAGGCGGGTGAAGATGAGGTTCAGTGTGTGTGTCCCTGTAGGCGTGTCAGTGGAGGACGACTGTGAGAGACCTCAAGTGTTTGATGAAAGTTTGGAGTTTGGAAGCAGAAGGGTGATTTTAGTAAATGGGGATGTTGAAATCGCCTATGATGATAGTGGGGGTATCAGTTGAGAGGAAATGCATGAGCAAGGTGGTGAAGTGATCGATGAAGGCGGCGTGAGGTTCTGGTGGTCGGTATATGACAGCCACTTGGAGGTTGGAGGGTGAGTAAATGAGGACAGAGATAAGGTGATATTTGGCTGGAGAGGACGAGTTGAAGGATGGTTTCTTAAGGATGGGTGTGACAGTAGAGGTGTTTCAAGACAGAAGGAACCTCTGGTTAGAGAGAGGCTGAAGAGGTGGGTTAGAGCAGGAGTAAAGACTTCAGTGAGGTTGGGGATGGGGTCTGATTGGATCAGGTTATGCATACAGGTGGTGAGGAGGAGGGGAGGGTGAGAACAGGTAGTGGTTGGGTTGGGTGAAGGAGCAGTTGTCAGACAGAAGGCCAACACCTCCACCAGTTTTGTTTTCGAGACGATGAGTTCATGAGAACTGGAGCCACCATAGAAAAGTGCAGCAGGGGAGCAAGTGTCTGAGGGTGTCAGCCGTGTTTCTGTGATCCCAAGACAGAAGGTTTATAAGAAATGAAAACATTGTGGGTGTAATCTAGTTTGTTATATATGGATTGAGCATTCCATAGTGCACTGGCATCAGGAACTGAGCTTACTGGGTCTTGAACCCTTGACTTTTCGGCCATGTTCTGCAGCCTTGACCATTAGGCCATTGTAGAAGCCTGTTTGTTCTTTGCTTTGCTGAGCCTGGTCCTTTCTATTGGAGTGATTAGCTTATGGATCTCACCTGCTCTGTGGCCAATCACAGTATAGCAATCCCTATATAAACTGTTGGGAAGGTAGCTCGGTAGCAGCAATGGTATGGACCCAACCAGTCAGAGACAGGGACACAAAATCTGGTGCAAACAGGTTTATTTAGATAAAAAATGCAAAATAAATAAACCTTATGTCAGGTACAAAAATGAGCAAAATAAAATACAGCCTTAACTTCAGGAAAAACATCAAATAAAACTCTGCTCCTCCGAGCGCTAACTAAACAGTAACAAAACTAACTATACGTACCAGACTCTCAGTGTATCAGGACAGACCCAGATGCCTCCTCTCACTCCCAGGATCTGCCCTGAAGTGCAGGTTCTGCAGCCTTTTATGGGCCAGTAATTAGTCTAGGACTCACACCTGGGCTGAGGCCTACTCAAGACCCGTACTGGACCACACATATGTTAGAAACCTGGGGGAGATATACTGTGATTCCAGCACTTTGCCTGTCACCTTCTCACAACACCCACAGCTTACTCCTGTGCCTGATTATTCTGGCTGTCTGCTTCCTGTTTGCCCTGATCCTCACCATTACTCTATTGCTCCTGTGTACCGAACTCTGCAAACATCTGACCACGGTTTCTTCTACTTCTGAGGTGGTACTACTGCATTTTTTACTATTTATGTATTGTACCGTTTGCCTCACCAATTGGACTCCGGATCTGATAACTAGCATTGTTACAACCGGAGGTGGAGGAGTGGCGCTGGTTGTGTGGTGAGAGCTCGAAGACCTGATAGTGGCGATATGCCAAGATGGTCCAGGATAAGGACATATGTCACCAGCAGTAAGGAGAAGCAGGGAGCAGGACAACAAGTGTAAGTAGGAGAGGGTGTTAGGGGGCCACGTTTCTAAGAGCCATGGACTTACTCAAGTAAAGGAAATTTTGTGTAAAGAACCGGTCTTACAAAGCCCGAACCTTGACAAACCTTTTATTTTACAGACTGATGCATCTGAGGTGGGACTTGGGGCAGACCCAAGTCAAGAGAATAATGGGGAGGAACATCCTATTCTTTATTGGAGTAGGAAATCTTTTCATGTGAACAAAAGTATCCCAATATAGAGAAAGAAGGGCCGGCAGTGATGTTGGCTTTGGAGGTATTACCCTATTACTTACTAAGAAGAGATTACTTTGGTAACAGATCATCGTCCCCTCACTTGGATTCATGCCATGAAAGACAAAACTGCCAGAATTACTCGGTGGTATTTAGAATTACAGCCATTAAGTATGAGATACAACATCAGTCTGGGGCGAAGCACCAAAATGGCGATCATTTGTCTAGGTATGGAGCTGGAGTAAGACATGTCTGAGGAAGGACAAGCTTCCTCCTAAGGGGGAGGAATGTGAAGAGGTGAAATGTTTTGCTTTATGTTTGTACCCTTAGTTATGGTCCAAGAGTCCCCAGGTCTGGTAAATCCTCTGTGTGAATGTTCTGTTACTACTTCTTATTCCCTTCTGGTCTCATTGAGCCGGCCACCTAATGCTCGATTGTTCTACACTTTCTGGTCTTGTCACTTGGGAACAATGTACCAAAACTAAGGAAATGTTCACAACAATATGGACTAATAAAGAAGGGTTTGGATTGACTTACCTGCAGTGGTGGAACAGGGTCAGGGGGTGTCTGTGTCTGCCCTGACCTTAGAAGAGACAAGTCTGCAGCAACTCCAGTGTTTTATAGAGAAAACTGCAGAGCATTATGGGAAATGTCTATGGTATAAAAGGATTCCATTAGACAGCAAGCTGGGGGTTGTTGTTTTTTTTTCCTTTGTTAGTGAAGTTAACATAGTGAGAGTCTGTGAGACTGCATCAGCCTGAAATGTAAGGATTTTGTTGCACACAGTATGGATATTTTGTGATGAATTCACTCCTTTGCATTTCTTTTCATTAATCAAGGCCGGATAGGTCAGATGGTGGGGTAGAACAGATGGAGATTTTGTTACTAACTGTGGTGGTCAGAAGGTGAGAAGTCACTTTTAGAAGTGAGGTCTTCTGCTGGAATAAGACCCCGGGGAGCAGCAGGACCAGATCACGGTAGGAGTACCGGGGACAGGTGAGTATGGGTTTTTGGGTTTTTTTTTCACCTTCCCCAGCTTCCTTGTGGAAAACTGTATATCATGAGCAATCCCTTTAAGGTATGGCTCTTGTGCAGATAGGACCTGTATTTCTCCAACGCGACGAACTCAGATACTCGCTACCAGAAATATCGTCTTCCAAGTTTGCAATCTAATGTTAGTCTGCCATAGGCTCAAATTGTGGAAGATTTAGGCCTTTTAGGACCACATCAAATTCCCAAGGAGGAAGACGACTTCTGTTTTTTAGGGATAACCTATATAACCTTCCTCTCTGCTAGTGCTTGTACAGTCCGGAGGTGCCTGCGACATATGCACAGTAGAAATGGCACTCCATCTCTACTGCGCAGGCATCAGAGGCACTTCCTGTCTGCACATGCGCCATCAGAGGTGCCGTCTCTACTGCGCAAACATCTCCAGCCTGCGCACAGTCAGGACAGTGAGAGAAAAGGAGGAGCCGTTCCAGAAGGGAAGTCTAAAGAGGAAGACAGGTAAGTATGATGCGGTGGGGGGGGTGGGCTGAGCTAGTTAGTTGGGAAGGGCTAGTAGTGGGCAGGATAGCTAGGGAGACAGGGAGGGGGTGTAATAGAGTGAGAGAGGAAGGTAATGTGGAAGCTACTCAGCAGGAAGCTACACCATGTAAACAAATGCAGAGGAAGCCCAGAAATCACTCAAAACGCTGCTAAAGGTATATGAGTGTACTTATTAACCCATATAGCACTAACAGACCTTTTTTTAAAAAAATTGTTTTGCCTGGAAAACCCCTTTAAGGCTGTGACCTGGACTTTTAATGTACTTGGTCTAAGACCTTTGTCATGACCATCCTGAAGAAAGTCCAGAATTTTAGAACTATTGGGATATAATATGTCTAGCTTTTACTCTTTACGCCAAGAAATTAATTTCTTCCACACTTTACCATGTATGACATTAGTTGCCCCTTTCCTGCTTTGTTGTAAAGTATGTATCACTGAATCGGAAAGCCCTTTAGATTTTATGACAAGGACCTCAGAAGCCATCTTTGAGGTTCTGCATGGTAAATTGGGCCTTGGTATAGAAGGTCCTGGGAGACTGGAAGTATCTAAACATTTGTTATTTTTAGACTGTTCTGACCCATACTCTTTTTGGTGATGTAATAATTTTTGGGTGCCTTCTTTTAGAGCTATTTGAGGTGGAAAGGAGGATAAATGAGTGACAACCACATCTGTGGGGGAATAGGAAGAAAATTTTATTTTGAATCTTTTTTTTCTATAGAATTTAGGATCCACTGTTTTTTTTTGCAATTTTTTTTCCCAATTGGGAAATAATGTTAAGAACCTGCCCCCCACAGGAATGGCCTCATTCATGCTCTTGACTCTGTTTATTTTGTCCAAGTAGGATGTTCCTTCTTTTGCCTCCTTTTGCATCAGATCATCTAAAAGACTTGCCTTTCCCTCTATTGTTTTGGGTAGAACCTCTAAAGGGACGAAAGGACGGCTTCCTTTTAGGTTTTTGGGGTTCTGGAAGGGCTTTCTTTTTGTCAGCAGCCTTTTCTAACAGAGTATCTAGATCTGGACCAAAAACATAATCAATACTAAGTGAAGTAGACTAAAATATAACATTTATTGCTATGTCTAAAAAAACAAATGTGAAAAAAGAAAAATGATGCACAACGTGCAGCCCCAAACGGTGAAATTAAGAGGCTAAATGATGGGCCTAAAATTACGGAGACAGAGCCTGCTACTAGATCCCACTGGTTTGAGTATCTGCTGATCGGGAGCAGAGCTCGAATCCTATGGCTAATATCTGAGGCCCGATCAGTAACCTGGGTCTGATGTCACGGCTCCCACTCTCTCACTCGCAGGACTATGATGCAGAGTCTGCACCTTGTCTATATTATCCTATTGTTGCAGGGATAGTAAATCAGTATTATCTGCCTCCTATAGTAACTCTGGTGGAGACCACTCAATAGTTACTAATGAGCTCTTTAGTCTTCTACATACAGAGGTCCGCTCCACAGGTATACTGCAGACATTTACTGATATTATATTGTGGTGCCATTACTGCATATTAATTCGACTCACAAGTTACCTCCCGCTGACCCTACCTATGTCCATCGTGAGTGTGTTGCCGAATTGTAGCGGCAAGTCAAATGTATTTTCCCATTACTAACTCTGCATATGCAAGTCCATATATTGGGGCCAGTAGTCATGCACGAGCAAGCAATACAAGCCTAGCGCTGCAAGTTATGAATGTCCCTGTGCCATGCTTGCCCTGCCTCTCGCGGGTAGTGTATCCACAGACTATCCCTACGTGTTTCAACTATTGAGTATCATCAGGGGATTATTATTGAAGGCAAAGTTACTTAGGTGAGGAGCCCGACCAATCACCGTCTAGTGATAATGTTCTGGTGTCTCCTCACATCGGCGCTCAGTGTGGCTGTAAGCGACCGCCGGAAAATCCTGTCTTATATAGTCCATAGCTCCACCCCATTTCAGTCCTGGCAGAATGAACAGCCAATGGGAATGTACTGTAGGTGTGAATCTCTCACCCCCCCATCTCTGCCCTATCATGTATAGCCATCGTATTTTCTTTTTTCACATTTGTTTTTTTAGACATACCAATAAATGTTATATTTTATTTTAGTCAAATTCACTTTGTATTGCTTTGATGGTTTGGAATTTGAAGTGACATACCGACTATATCTATTATCTTCTGGTAATACTCTACCAAAAACATAATCCCCTTGAAAGGGAAAGACAATTTGGTTTTAGACACTTGGTCCCCAGACCACATGTTTAACCAGAGCGCCAGTCTGTGTTTCAAAGTACACCCGCTCTAGAAGAGATCTTAATAGATTCAGCGGAAGAATCAGCCAGAAACTCAGTAGGATGAGAGAAGAGGAATAGGTAACAGTCTCTTTCCTTGAAATGTCTCCTCTAATATTGGTCTCCAACTGATCCAGCCATCTATAGGTTAAGCAACAGAGGTGGCACCAATGTTAGTCTGTAGAAAGTCTGCTCACGTCTCCCAGAAATTTTTAAGGAGCCTTCCTATCGAATGTGCTTGTTTTTAATTGAGATTTGTTTTCTTCCCTTCTTTAGCATCTTGGATGTCGTTCTTCATCCAGGCTCTCTTCAAGCGGAAATCTTTACCTCACTTCTGCCAGGAAGGACAATTGTTTTTCAGGATGTTTACTTTCGTCCTTAAGTCCTAAAAGACGATCATGAACCGGAAATACGTCCTTTTTCTTACTTCTAAAGAACATTTTGTCCTGGATGGTTCGGGGTTCCTGCACATCCTACACCCTCATAGTATTTCTGACGGCAGAAAGTAATTCTTACAGAAATTCTGATTTATTATACTTTTATTATTAAAATATTTATTCATGGGTGTCAAAAAGGTGGAATTTGGCAGAATTCAATAGTTTTGGAAAACGTTTCTATCTGAGATCAGGGCATGGACAACAAGCAAGCAAAATTTACCATTCCTTTTCCTCTGCTGGCAAAACTGGCTTTTTATAGAAGAGATAATTTAGGATGGGATCTGAGAAGCTTTTATTAGTACAGTACTGTCAAAGACTAAGCCTTCACGCTAGGCTATCCACTCTGTAAAGGTTGAACATGATGCCGAGTCGCTGAGATACAGAACTGGTCCTAAGAGACGTAAATTACTGTTTGGCCAAGCCGTCGGTATAAAGCACAGGTCTGAGAGGAATCTGCGACTCTTGCCCATAACCAATACAAAGAGAGATACCGAGCTTTAGAATGGTTTGGTGACCTGAAGATAGTGGAGTAAAGCAATCCTCAGTGCAAGAGGTCCCGGACAATAGTCTTCTAGATTTGGGAGGAAAACTGGGAAAGAATATTTCAACCTTTACTTACGTTTTCCTGTAAAAATTGAGCAACCTTTGGTGTGGTACCGATGGACAAACAAGAATGGAGGGTTCTCAGATGCCCAGTCAAACCCGGGTTCTAGCCCATCAACATGCTGGAGATGCAGAACTGGCTGTGGATGTTCTCAATGGAATGGAAACAAAATATTCCAAATAAGAGACTAGTAGACAATAAGGCCTCATTCACACTTCTGGATTTTAGTCAGTATATTGCATCAGTGTTTATAATCCAAAACTTGGAGTGGAACATAAACAGAGAAATGTATCATGGAAAGATCTGCATGTCTTCCAAGTTTGGAATCTACTCCTAATTGATACGTCCACATATGATATAGAATATACAGGTTACATGCAGCGTCCTTCCTTATCACGGTCACTCTGGATTCTCCTGCAGTGTGGGGGAATGTATGAATCCAGTAAGAAGAAGTGGAGACAATTCAGCTTCACTTTTCTTCTTCGTCATGTCCACAAGACATACGGGGACATATTCTCTAAGGATCCAAGGGAAATAGAATTTGGATGTTTATCAGGTCTGGACTAATTCCACCCAAAAATAAACTCATTTAGGCTACATTCAGAAGAACTATTTTATTTATCATCGGTGGTGAATCTCAAGGATAAAAAATGAATGCAGGGCTGAGAAGTTTCAGTGTAAGGTCCATGTAAATCTCAGATGACACATCGAAATGTGGTGTTACTATCCAGGAAAACTAGAATAGAACATGCTTTAATGGCCAAGGATCTTCATCAAAAAAACTGAAATAAATATGGCTTCAATGCTTTGAATGGGTCCGTGTGCAGTTCACAGTCTATGTTGTGCCATTCTGGTTCTTCCTACTAGAATTGTTTCAATAAATAGATATCTGGGAGTAACTCCTTGGGGGTGGGTCTTGTTTAATCTTAAACTGTCCAATCACTGCTAACATTGCTAGAATGTGTAGGGACACGCCCCTTTGACACAGGGAATGGTAACACCAACTTGTCAATTTATTCATACAACTCCAGTAGAAAGAACAGAGGAACGGTCAAAGAATTGTGATTAGTATTTACTAGAAGAAACAGATCAGGAGAGCGGACACGTCAGGGGAGCGGACACGTCAGGAGAGCGGACACGTCAGGGGAGCGGACACGTCAGGGGAGCGGACACGTCAGGGGAGCGGACACGTCAGGGGAGCGGACACGTCAGGAGAGCGGACACGTCAGGAGAGCGGACACGTCAGGAGAGCGGACACGTCAGGGGAGCGGACACGTCAGGGGAGCGGACACGTCAGGGGAGCGGACACGTCAGGAGAGCGGACACGTCAGGGGAGCGGACAGATCAGGAGAGCGGACACGTCAGGGGAGCGGACACGTCAGGGGAGCGGACACGTCAGGAGAGCGGACAGATCAGGAGAGCGGACACGTCAGGAGAGCGGACACGTCAGGAGAGCGGACACGTCAGGGGAGCGGACACGTCAGGGGAGCGGACACGTCAGGAGAGCGGACACGTCAGGAGAGCGGACACGTCAGGATAGCGGACACGTCAGGAGAGTGGACACGTCAGGAGAGCAGACTCGTCCTCTGTAATAACTGGGAACATCCTGATGGGTTGTTTTTGCTCTTACAGTATTTCACACATTCTTATCATGAATATGGTTTCTTCTTGGTGTGAATTCTCAGAGGAAATTCATAATTTTATTTCCTTGTTTTCTCTCGTGTGAATTTTCTCATGATTAACAAGATGTGCTTTACGTGAAAAACACTTCCCACATTCTGAACATAAATATGGCTTCTCTCCTGTGTGAATTGTCCTATGTCTAATAAGACGTGATTTCTTTGAAAAACATTTCCCACATTCTGAACATGAATATGGCTTTTCTCCTGTGTGACTTCTTTCATGTATAACAAGATGTGATTTTTTAGCAAAACATTTCCCACAACCTGAACATGAATATGGCTTCTCTCCCGTGTGACTTCTCTCATGTATAACAAGATTTGACTTATTTGTAAAACATTTTCCACATTCTGAACATGAATATGGCTTCTCTCCTGTGTGAATTCTCTCATGTTTAGAGAGATGAGATTTCTGTGTAAAACATTTTCCACATTCTGAACATGGATATGGCCTCTCTCCAGTGTGAATTCGTCTGTGTATATAGAAATTTGCTCTTTGTGTAAACCCTTTTCCACAATCCGCACATTGATACCTTTTCCCCTCTTTCTGGCTGGTAGTTGTGGTCACAATCTGTGATTGGTCAGAAGGTTCCTCATGATTCGGGGGATTATATGATGGATCTGTACTGTGATGTCCTGGATGTACATTAGGGGTAATGAGGTTTTCTCCTGAGCAGCGCTCCATCATATCTTCATCTTCTCCTTTATCACTTACTGATAACATGAAACTTCCCCCAGAGTTATTACTGGGATATCCTGTAGGATTAAAAATACATTTTATGATTTTTTTTTTTTTCACACAATATTGGAAACACACATGTAGTTTTTGATGCAGTTTTTAAGATAAAGCCAGAAGTGGATCCAGCAGGACAGAGTAAAGTAAAAGGCCATGCTCACACCTGTGTTGGAGATTCTGTTAGAGGCCTCTATTGCAGATTCTGTCTAAGGCTCCATGTATATGGCCATGTGCTTAGTCAGTATGATATAGTGACCTATTATTTTCTATGGCCTCATACACACACCCATGAATTGTCAGAGATCTGTGTAGTGGGCTGTGGGCCAGGGGCAAAACTCAGGACAGGTCCTATTCCTGTCTGTTTTGCAGCCTGGGCTCAATGTAGGAAATTCGAGTTCATGTAGCCTAAAATCTCAGACAAAAAAGTCCTGCAGAATGATGGACAACATAACAGACACCCAACAGTCCTCATTATAAATAGAGATGAGCGAATTTCTCAAAAGTTTGATTCAGCAGTTCGATTCGAAGTTCCCAAAAAATTTGCTTTGATCCAAATTACTTCGTGGAGAATAAACAGCTATTTCCGGCTGGGGTGGGCGGCAAAATGGCGGAAGCCCTTGGATGCCACAGTAATGTCTCTCTCTCTCTCTCTAGCACGACAAGTTTTATTCATGTGGAAGGATCTGCTAACAAGCAAAGACACGCCTGCACAATCACATCACTAGAGAACATCATGTGACCGTCTGATGTCACAAAGGTCCTTACTAAATAGTCGTTACCATGAAGCATTAGGAAATCCGGAATCGTGGTGAATCGAAGATTTCCTGAAATTCGGATTGAATTCCACTTCTGCAGAATCGATTCACTCATTTCTAATTATAATCAATGGGGTCCATCAGGATCTCTTTGTTTTCACCATATGATGGATCTCCATTTTTCTGTTCCACATTTCTGTTCCTAAACCAAGGCCGGAAATGCAAAAATCTGAAAAGCACAACCTTGTCTGGACTCCGGCCTGTCCTCTGCCCATATATATGGTCCTTCAATACCTACTGTTTGTCACTTTAATACAACTTTAAGTCTACGGAGACATCGGATTTCATTTTTTCATTATTACCTTCTACTCAATTTTGTATAAAACATTACTTTCAACAAATGGTCTTGGTAATTCCTATATCTCTTGGACACTACAATAGGTTTGTGTAATGTCACTTCTCGTAACCCAGGGTCAGCCTCAATATTGTGCCAAGTCCTGTGAATCGCAGCCCGAACAACAGAGGATATTGCCCCATATTGGAAATAGTCAACAAACCTTTCTTCATTCTCTGCTGTCTCTTGTCCCTCTGTTCAGTTCTCGCTCTATCAGCCTACCTTGCGGCTCAATAGTCTGCATCAAAACTGAGCGCCAGCACTAGTAATCCTCCACAAATGGA
Source organism: Leptodactylus fallax (assembly GCA_947044405.1). NCBI lineage: Eukaryota > Metazoa > Chordata > Amphibia > Anura > Leptodactylidae > Leptodactylus > Leptodactylus fallax. The sequence continues at coordinate 371,478 of CAMRHE010000717.1, read as the reverse complement.
GAAATTGCCCACAGGGTAACAAACCCATCACATGTGGAGGATGGTAACTTTTAAAATGTGGCAAGGAATTTTTTGCAGTCGTTTTGCAGAAACCATTAAAAATATTATCAAAGAATAATGCTTCTTTCTCCACTTTTTTAGCCTTGTTTCGTTCCTGCCCTCTACTCCCTACTAAATTTTCACTGAAAATATTTGTTCACATTAGAAATCTATGAAGAGGGAAAGGAGAGGAGGAAGCAGGAGCTGAGTGAAAAAAGTAGAGACACAGGCAGAGGCACATTGTAATGTCTCATATTGTCTGTTCATGTCCCCTCTGATTTGTTTAAGTGCTGCAGAATATGTTGGTGCTATATAAGTTATTATTATTATTAGAGGCTGCTGCAGATAACAGTAAGTTTTGTATCACACTCCAAGTGTTTTATTCACATCAGTACAGATCAGAACTTCTCTAATGTCCTATAACACATGATCTACACGACAGCGAGAATTTCTCCAATTTGTCCATTCACAGCTCCCTCAGCTCCTGCACTACACGTAACATCAGGTCACTGCCCTCACCTCCCGGAGCTCTAAGGGGGAACCAACCTTAAGAAACCTGTGAATTCACCTTCTCCATTCATTACTCCGTACCTGTGGTAACACCTCCTGGAATTTCCTCCTCCACTTCCCTCTTACACAGGTGATGGCCCCTCATCCTCTCTTCTTCAGCCTCCGCTTTAATATTAGTCACATCTTCCCCCTGATTTCTGGCAATGGATCCATCTGTAGGAAACACAGAGTGACGGAATAGATTGACATGTGATGATGAGATGATGGGAGTAGTAGTATCTAGGTGATAAAGTCTCCCCTCCTTACACTGCTGATCAGACCAGTAATCCGTCTCCTCTTTTGATTCCTCTATAACCTCAATCTTAATATCCATCAGATCTTCATCCTAAACAGGGAAGAAAAAACATAAAGTCACCTTTGGTTCGGTCACTTTATGGTCAGATGTTGGAGAGACTTTAGCGCCATCTACCTGCTGACTGTCTGGGACATTCTCCTCCGGGCAGTCCTGGGAATACAGAGGACTCAGGGGACATCTCTCGGGGGGATTTCTCCTACTGGATCCATCTGTGGAGACACAAACACACAGTGACGGAATACATGAGCTGCTGTAGATCTGTCTATACATCAGACACTTCTAGGGTTAGTTTTTGGTGATCTTCATAGGTGTTCATATAATAGACTAGTAGACAGTAAGGCCTCGTTCACACTCGTGCACTTTGCATCAGTATTTATAAGGCAAAATAAGAAGTGGAACATAAACAGAGAAAATTATCACGGAAAGATCTGGACGTCTTCCAGGTTTTGGATCTACTACAAGTTTTGGCTTCAAAACAAGATCAGATATTGACAAGTACACATATGATACAGAATATACAGGTTACACGCGGTGTCCTTCCTTATCACGGTCACTCTGGATTCTCCTGCAGTGTGGGGGAATGTATGAATCCAGTAAGAAGAAGCAGCGAGGGTCATGGGGACAATTCATGGCTTTGTAAAGGATCTTCTTTTCTTGTAGTTTCTAACCAGGAAATCCGATCAGAATAGAAAGTGCTGCAAGGTTTCTTTCATGAAGGACAAGAATCCTGATGTATGTATGTATGTATGTATGGCTCCAACAGTTTCCATAGGTTCGTGAGCAGTTCACAACTTGTTAAAATCAGACGACGCAGGCGATTCATTAAGTCTTTGTTCACATTTTCAGAGTAAATAGAACATAGATAACATAAGGAACATGTCCACAGAGACAGATCTAGCAGAATGTCTCTAGTGTAGTTACATCCTCATGCAGGAAGTCTTGAGCACTGAAGAAGCCAGAAGCAGAGGGCGGATAGGGGGCTTTATACACATGATATGGGAAGGTGGGGTTATTCTGTTATTTTGGTCAGCTTCATTCATACTGCTGTGGGCCTTCCGGGGTTTGCACTCATGAAGTCAGTTTGTTGGGTTTGGTTAGGGAAATGATTCCTATAATGTATGGTCAGAAGTTACATAGACTCCTTCTCTACTATGCAAGGAAAACCAAAGTACTTCACTGGAAGTCTCTTGAGGCTCCATCATTCAGCCACTGGATCAGTCTGATCGACTCGGACCTACTTAAATATAAACTGACATATGCGGGTAGGGGCACTCTGGATCACTTTATGAAGACCTGGAATCCCCAGGTGGATGCATGGACAACCGCTGCTTACTTGTCATAGAGGTCTCTTACCCCGGAGTGGTGCACTGGATGGAGTGTACAAACGTGATACAGACTCATTGAGTCTTCTGATGGGTTCACTCGTTCTGGTGTCATGTATATTTTGCATATTCTGTCCATCATGTCTGTTTCAATTTCCTCTGTACCGAGACAACGTTGGAATGTTTTGTTTGTGTTACGTGTTCTCTTACAACACAAAAATAAAAATTGAAAAAATAAAACAAACAGAACAGAACAGTCCAAGACGTACTGCGCTCTCCTGTGACACTGTTACCCATGTAACACAACCTAATCAAGTGAGCATTGTCTTGTCATTGACCCATACAAGCTGTAGAAAGTAAGACTCTACAGTGCGTGTTCTGTTCTTGTACTCTCCCGTGTGACTTGTCTCAAAAACTTTCCACATTCTGAACATGGCTTCTCTCCTGTATCTTATGACTTGATTGATCTGTGAAATTTTTCCCACATTCAGAACATGAATATGGCTTCTCTCCTGTGTGATTTCTGTCATGGTTAAGAAGGAGAGATTTACTTGAAAAACACTTTCCACATTCTGGACATGAATATGGCTCCTCTCCTGTGTGAGTTCTTCTGTGTACATAAAGATCTGAGCTTTTCTTAAACTCTCTTCTACATTCCCCACACTGATACTTTTTCCCCTCTTTCTGGCTGGTACTTGTGGTCACAATCTGTGATTGGTCAGAAGGTTCCTCATGATTCGGGGGATTATATGATGGATCTGTAGTGTGACGTCCTGGATGTACATTAGGGGTAATGAGGTTTTCTCCTGAGCAGCGCTCCATCAGATCTTCATCTTCTCCTTTATCACTTACTGATAACATAAAGTTTCCCTCAGAGATCTTACTGGGGTTTTCTGTCAGGATTAAAAATGGATTTTGTGATTTTCTTTTCACACCACATATTTGAGAACAAACATGTTCAAGTTTGAAATTAGTTTCTTTGTTCTCTTCTGTGATAAGACATCTCGCTGCGGCAGTATAACCAATTGCAGAAGTTCAGGTTAACTCTGCTATATCTGGACGTCGTAGAGGAAGGTAAAGCTGGGGAGTCACTGGTGGAGAAGGACCTGGATGTACTTGTAGATGACAGGTTATATAACAGCACAATGTCAGTCAGCTGCTTCTAAGGCCAGCAGGATATTGTCATGTATTATAAGGGGTATGGACTGGGGGGACAGGGATGTGATATTACCACTATATAAGTCATTGCTGCAGTCCCGTCTGGGACATGTAATGCAGTTCTGGGCACCGGTACATAGAAAGGACGTCCTAGAGATGGAAAAAGTTCAACAAAGGGCCACAAAACTGATAAAGGGCCCGGAGGAGCTCAGGTATGAGGAGAGACTAAAGGAGTTAAATCTGTTTAGTCTGGAGAAGAGACGTCTAAGGGGAGATAAACCTGTATAATATATAAATGGCCCAGCCGGGTCACAGTCAATATTCCCTCTAAACCTTGTCCACTGCTGAGCAGAGTGGGTAGGGAGCCGGGCAATGACCCAATGACCTAATCTATATCTCCTTGGGGCCCTCGAACTACTATACACAATAATCTCACTATTACTCCTGGATTATATGGGCGGTCTGCAGGATGAGCACTGCGCGATGTCTATGACACAGGGAATACTTTGCTGGTAACTGAATATTGTGTGGATCTTCTAGGCAGCACCGACTAACTACCGAAGTCACCGACTAACAGTCACAGCCACTTATCTGGCATATGTGACACTGGTTGTGGGTAGATTTCCCCCCAGATTTCTCTCCTATGTGAAGGAACAGCCCAGGCCTTCACCTGCTAACTAATTCATTCATTAAATGAGCGAGGAAGGCAAATCCCACACTATTCTCCCACTAACTCCTGGGATTGGGGGGCATTCTGGGGGCTTCATTGTGTCCCTTCCTTCATACACCCTAAGCTTGTGGTGTCCCCTGAGCTGCTCTCGCACAGTTTGTAGTGTTAGTGCCGTACCGCGCCTTCTTACTGGGCAGGTATTGGAGCAATTTCCACCTCCCTTTGATACTGATCAGAGACTCCTCTATAGAAATGTTCTGATCTGGGATGGAGGACGCTGCAAATGAGGCGCTGAAGTGTCAATGACTGGGCTGACTTTGTATAGGTGGTCAGAGTTGGGGTATCTTGGGGCGGGCGCTGTGTATTATCATTATAATGCAGAAATTAGCAGATCGCTTCAAAGCGTGTCCTGGTCATGGCCATTCTACAGACTGGGGTGTTATACAAGATGCTTGGACTCCAATAATGTCTAATAGAGGAATGGGAAAAAATAGAGAGGAATGGGGGGAAATATAGAAGAATGGGGTGAATATAGAGGAATGGGGGGAATATAGAGAAATGGGGGGAATATAGAGAAATGGGGGGAAATATAGAAGAATGGGGTGAATATAGAGGAATGGGGGGAATATAGAGGAATGGGGGAATATAGAGGAATGGGGGAATATAGAAGAATGGGGGAATATAGAGAAATGGGGGGAATATAGAGAAATGGGGGGAATATAGAGAAATGGGGGGAATATAGAGGAATGGGGGAATATAGAGGAATGGAAGGAATATAGAGGAATGGGGGGAATATAGAGGAATGGGGGGAATATAGAAGAATGGGGGAATATAGAGAAATGGGGGGAATATAGAGGAATGGGGGAAATATAGAGGAATGGGAGGAATATAGAAGAATGGGGGAATATAGAGAAATGGGGGGAATATAGAGGAATGGGGGGAATATAGAGGAATGGGGGATATAGAGGAATGGGGGGAATATAGAGGAATGCGGGTAATATAGAGGAATGGGGGGAATATAGAGAAATGGGGGGAATATAGAAGAATGGGGGGAATATAGAGGAATGGGGGAATATAGAGGAATGGGGGGAATATAGAGAAATGGGGGGAATATAGAGGAATGGGAGGAATATAGAGGAATGGGGGGAATAGAGAAGAATGGGGGAATATAGAGAAATGGGGGGAATATAGAGGAATGGGGGAATATAGAAGAATGGGGGAATATAGAGAAATGGGGGGAATATAGAACAATGGGGGAATATAGAACAATGGGGGAATATAGAGAAATGGGGAATATAGAGGAATGGGGGAATATAGAGGAATGGGAGGAATATAGAGGAATGGGGGGAATATAGAGGAATGGGGGAATATAGAGGAATGGGGGAATATAGAGAAATGGGGGGAATATAGAGGAATGGGGGAATATAGAGGAATGGGGGAATATAGAGGAATGGGGGGAATATAGAGGAATGGGGGAATATAGAGGAATGTGAGGAATATAGAGGAATGGGGGAATATAGAGGAATGGGAGGAATATAGAGGAATGGGGGAATATAGAGGAATGGGGGGAATATAGAGGAATGGGGGGAATATAGAAGAATGGGGGAATATAGAGAAATGGGGGGAATATAGAGGAATGGGGGAATATAGAGGAATGGGGGAATATAGAGGAATGGGGGAATATAGAGGAATGGGAGGAATATAGAGGAATGGGAGGAATATAGAGGAATGGGGGAATATAGAGGAATGGGAGGAATATAGAGGAATGGGAGGAATATAGAGGAATGGGGGTGTGAAAGATCCTCAGTGCGCCAACACTGCTTTGGCCCACACCTGAGACTTCTTTCATAAAAAACCACACTCACCGCCAGTGAGTGCCGGGTCCACAAGATAAATACAAGACAAGCTTTCTAAATTGTATATATTTATTAACCCCTAAACGGGTCGGTATTAACATCTAACATATACAGTTCAGAACAGATATGTAGATATATACAAGCATTAACAGTTACTAGTTACAATATACAGTACAATAAAATAAAAGGGAATAAAAGTGAAATAGTTACTTTACCACACATATCCTGGATGTGGCTCTATAATCCAACACTCACACATAACATGTGGAGTTAACCAGTGGTGGCTCCTAGCATGTGGCATCAACACAGCATTCCAGCCTGCATGCTCATCACAGTATATCCTCTGTAGTCTCACAGTGGTCTCATCATAGTCTCTCTCAGTGGTAGTCTGTCTCACTGACCTCTTACCTCATCTTTTATACCCTTGATTACACCACCCAGAATGAGGTCACCAGTGACGGCAAGTCTGATTGATTAACACACTCAAGTCAAGATTCGTTGTAAGGAGATGAGATTAAGTGGAATGACACAATGCCTTCTATATGTTATCAGCCATATCTGATCAACAGCCCAGGCTGAACAATGCATGTGTATTTGATCACCCAGGTCTATGTAGGAATACAATGGAGCCATTCTGGGATGGATACAAAGCCCTATTGTTACAATGTTGCCACTACTGACCATACACCTAGGATTAGGGCTGCGCACATTATTAGTAAAGGGAAGTCTAGGTAAGTGAGCCAGAGGGCGCTGTTGAGCGACCCAGGCCCAGCCCTGAAAAGGCCTTCAGCCACACCTTTGAGTGGATGGCGTGTAACTTCAGAGGACTGGAGTATCCTGCACAGAGCAGGAAATAGTGGACCAGTTGGACAGATAGACGGTCTGTGCCAGAGGGGCTGGGGCCACAGGGGACTTTTGCTGAGTGGAGCATTAGTCCGGCTGCTCAAGTGGACCAGCTAGGACAGAGAGATAGGCTCTGTCCCAGAAGGGCTGACGTCCACAGACCACGGTTGCTGGAGCTGAGCAACAGTCAGGACAGTTAGGGGCTCAAGGAGTGAGTTAGGCCCTAACTGTGGCATAGGTTTTGTTTTGTTGTTTTGTTATGTTGCAGTTAAACTGAATAAAGCCACTTTTATTTACACTTGGACCGTCTGAAAGCTATCTTTCCGGCGCCCAGTACCATGAACCACCGCTGTCCGGACCAGGACAAGCCGCCATTTTGAGTTTAATTCCCCCAAGCTGTCACATATGGTGGAGAATCGCGCGCATAAAGAGATCCACGCAAGTCCTGGAAGACAAGTGGTTTGTGATTGCAGTACTGCAAAGTGTGCATTGTGGCCTACAGCTGGAAGAAATCTATGATTTCAACTGAAGAAACCCAGGAGGGGGTGAGTGAATTGCAACATAGCAATGTGTATAGAAGATGGATATTGCAAACAAGTGTATGTGAAAGGCTATGGGGCCATGTTGGTGTTTTCTGTGGAAGACAGAAGAAAATGCTGGTTGTTGTAGTGCCACATAAGTTAACTGTTTGAATACAGGTGAATGCTGAAGATAGCAAAAAGTTGCTGCCAGTTGAACCCCAAGGTTGCTGTGGAATATTGTGTAACCTTTAGTAAACCATGGGCAAGAAAAAGAGAATTTCAGCTTGTAAGAAAGCAGAGAAGTCATGCACAGGTTTATTAGTGCAACAGTCTGAATGCAGAGAGACACAAAACCCGGAACAGATCATGTGGAGTGCAAGTAAAGATAATGTGTTGCATGAGAGTGACTCCGTTTTTCTAAAGCACCTCTGTTCTATGAAAGAATATGTCCCTGCTGACTGTATGTCTCATACTGGAGTGCATCAGAGCGCCAAAGATGAAAATATTATGGTGCAGCAGCTTCAAGATGAGAATAAAACCATCAGGTTCATTTATGAAGATGAAATATCTGATTGGAAATGGCAACTTGAGGTATCAGAAAAAGAGAACCTTAAGTTAAAGAAAGAGCTTGAAACTGTAAAGAGTTCATATCCTAGTCATTGTGAAAATGTGGTACTGGGTTTGCCTGGAATGGACTGTGTCACTAAGAAGGAGTTTGCTGAAATGAAATGTGCTCTATCTAATGAAGTTATACAGAATGTAGAGCAAAAACAAGTGCTTGAGAAGCAATTGCAGGATTTAAAGGAGCAGCATGTCCAAGACTCCATTGCCAAAGAGTGTATCATTGAAAAATTAAGAGATGACCTTGAAACTGCTAAACGTGAGAGAAGTGAATTTTTGCAGTATCAGTCAGAATGTCTGGATGACCAAGTGAAGAAGTGTGAAAAGCTTTCGGTGGCATTAATTAACAAAGAAAATGAAATTGCAGAGCTGAGGAAGCATGTGTCTGACCGAGAGAGTGATTTAGAATCTGTGGTGCAGACATTGCAGTCAGAGCAAAACTTGCATGAACTAAAGCAGGTTCGCCTAAATAGTGAAGTCAATGAATGGCGGAGCAGAGCTGGAGTTCTGGAACAAAGAGAAAGGGAACTCAAAGCTAGAATATGTAGCCTGGAGAGGGCGCTGTCAGGATCTTGTGAAGATAATGAGAAATTGTCTGTTTTGGTGCAAAATAAAGACAGATTTGATGGAAATGTCGTCTGTCCATGCTCAGAAAGTGCAAGTCTTACAGGAGAGTCATAAGAAAGTAGAGACTCAACTTTAAGAGCTGCAACTACAAGTCACAGAAGGGGACAGGTTTCGAGCAGAGCTGCTAGACAAGGCAAACAGACTACAGGTGGAATTGGATAATGTCACAAGGCTTCTGTCTCAAGCAGACAGCAAGTTTATCAAACTTTCCAAAGATTTTTCTATACTAGGATCTCAGCTTCAAGACACTCGGGAACTTTTGCAAGAAGAAACCCGTCAGAAGCTTGACCTTAGTACAAAACTAAAACAAATGGAAGATGAGAAAAATGGTTTCCTTGAGCAACTAGAGGAAGAGGAGATAGCAAAAAGAGATTTGACAAAGCAGATTTCAACACTACAGGCTCAGGCGACTGATATGAAGAAAAAAATGGAGGATAGTGTTGGGTCCTTGGACTCTGTTGAAGAACTAAAGGAAAAGTTGCAAAAGGAGCTAGAAGCTACAAATCAACGGTTTAAAGAGAAAGCTGCTGCTTATGACAAACTTGAGAAGACGAAAATTAGACTGCAGCAGGAACTAGAAGATGTAGGTTGCGATGATTCTGCCTAAATATGGCCATAACTCAGCTGTATTTTGGTCTCTGGGTATAGGATATCCCTTCTTGCTTGCTTGCATACTGTGCGCAGCTACAAGCCTAGGTGCATATTGGCAGTAGCGGCCAGGCTGGAACAATAGGGCTCCATTGTATTCCTATACAGCCCTGGCTGATCAAACAATAGTGCATTGTTCAAGCCTGGGCTGTTGATCAGATATGACTGATAACAGTGTATCAATTCACTTTGTCTCAGCTCTATACAAAAGATCTGGATTTGATTGAATTATCTCATCAGACGTACTGTCGCCGGTGACCTCATTCTGGGAGGTGGCATAAAGGGTATAAAAGATGAGGTAAGAGGTCTGTGGGTGGAGATTACACTATGGAGAGCATGCTATGAAGACTGTGCTGGGATCATGCTACAGAGTTGTTACAGACAGACTTCCACTGAGAGAGACTTTGACTGAGATGCTACTATGAGCAGGCAGGTTGGAATGCTGCTGCTGCTGATGATGAGCCTACAAGAGACTGGGAGAGACTATTGGACTAATGCTGAGAGACTGTTATGAGAGCATGCAGGCTGGATTATTGTACTGTGATGCCACATGCTAGGAGTTAATGCCCCATGCTAAGAAGCCTCCACTGGTGACTCACACATGCCATGTGTGAGTGTTGGACTATAGAACCACATCAAGGACATGTGTCGTAAAGTAATCATTTCACCTTTAATCCCTTTTATTTTATTTGTACTGTATCTTGCAACTAGTAACTGTTAATGCTTGTATATATCTGCATATCTGTTCTGATCTGTATATGTTAGATTTTAATACCGACCCATTTAGGGGTTAATAAATATATAAAATTTAGAAGGCTTGTCTTGTATTTATCTGGTGAAGCCGACATTCACTGGCGGTGAGTGTGGTTTTTATATGAAAGAGGACTCAGGGTGTGGCCAAAGCGGTTTGGCGCACGGAGGATCTTTCACATAGGTGTAGATCTTGATCATCAACATCGGATTGTGTCAAATTTGAAAAGGAAGCAGGAAAAGTTTGATCAGCTGCTTGGTGAAGAGAAGGTTCTTTCTGCTAGATATGCAGAAGAACGTGACCGTGCTGAAGCAGAGGCTCGTGGAAAAGAGACCAAAGCTCTTGCCTTGGCTCGCTCCCTAAAAGAGGCCCTTGAATTGAAGGCCGAGTTAGAGAGGCTCAACAAGCAACTGCGCACTGAAATGGAGGATTTGGTTAGCTCCAAGGATGAAGTTGAGAAAAACCTGGAATCTGTGCAGATATTGTATGAGAACAAAGCTAATTCTTATGAGATGCTGGAAAAGGCCAAGAGAGAATTGGACCTCCAGATAGAAGACATGAGGATTCAGTTTGAAGGAAACCTGTCTAATTTATCTGCTGAGATTGTAGCTCTAAAAATGCTTGTTGCTAAATTAAGGGTGCAAGTGAACAAGCAGGAGGAAATCAAGAAACAGCTGGAGTTTCAGATGAATCAAGTGAAGCGTGAATCAGAAATAAAGTTGGAAGAGCGCACTTCTCAGATTGAACAGTTAAAAACCGAAGTGGTATCTAAAAAAGAAGAATTGGATCGATTGCAGCAGTCTTTATCCAATACGGAACAGTCTGCATCTGCACTATCTTCAAAGCTGGCAGCACTAGAAGCTGAGAAGGACTCGCTGTGGAGCCTGTTAACCTCTAAAGAATCAGAGCTGTTATCCATGAGAAACGTGACTCAAGAAATAGAGTCTTTATTCAACCAAGAGCAAGATAAGAGAGCCACTGAGATACGGGACTTATATGAAAGACTTGACAAAAAGTCTGCAGATGAGCAGAAGCTTTATCAGAAGATGTTGGAGGATCAATCCAATATAATTCAGGGAACAGTGAGGGAAGCAGAAAATATTATCCAGGATGCTGACCTGACAAATGTTAGAAGAACATTGCAGAATATCCTAGAATTAGGAGGCATAGTGGATAAAGAGATGGCATCTACATCTGCTGCCATAGAAGATGTCAGGAAGATTGAGGAAGTTCAGTAAGTTGCAATAGTAAAAACTGAGATGGAGGCTGTGCAGAAAGATGTGGCAATGAAGAAAGTTCCGGAACTGGAATCAGAGATTTGTGCACTACAGAAGGCGGTAGAATTGGGGAAAGCTGCCAGCATAGAGGCAGAGAAAGCAGAGCCATTACGGCAGCCAGAACATGTAACCAAAAAGCATCTGGGTACTGACAGAAAAAACTGTGATGGTGAAAACTTGGTATCCCAGTCCTCCGGTGTTAGCACAGGGAATGAAAATAACTTGAAGAATGTTGAGATGACGATATCACCAGCTCCTGTACTGTCAGAAAGGGGTTGGCACGAAAATTCTTGCAATCTATCACAGTATCGTAACATGCCTCCAGAAAGTTATGTGTATGAGAAAGAGGAAGTAAGACTAGAGTATGGAAGTGGTTCTCCGGCTGCCGTACAGGTGTGGAAGCATTATACAGAAACCATTCCAATATATGATGTGGCAGTTGTTAAAGACATGCCAGAAAATGTAGTTCAGCGTGAGCTATTTTGTGAGGGCGTACTGTATGGCCCTGGTGCAGAAGGAGAAGATATTGCAGTGCAGAGATTGTGTATCTCAAACAAAGAGGAGAGCAAGCGGCCTATGTCTCCTAAACTTCTAAGCCTTGATGGTGATGGCAAAGTTCGCTTTGAGATGAAGGTTACAGAAAAGGTACCAGTGAAACAGTTATACTCTGAAGACATTGATGTGCATGAAGTACGTGTTAGCTGGTATCCGAGCTCCTGTGGATTCGTGATAGGAGATGAAGAAGATTCTTGCGGTAATTCACTAAAGGGATCAAAGTCATGCAATGGGATGGCTGAAGACTATGATGGAAAAGGTGATGAAAATGATGTGATTTCCTGTGTGGCGAATTGTGGAGGTGATGGAGTAGAGCTTGCCTTTGCGCAGAATGGCCAGGATCTTGGCATAGCGTTCAACTGACTGGAACTTGGAGGTTGAGACCGCCAGATGGGGACATCTGGAGAGACACTGGACAAGTGTATAGCATTGAAGAGGGACGGCGACATATGTCTTGTCCCATTGTAACTCACCCCATGGGTAGTGAGCTGAGGGGGAGGGTATGTAGGTATGTGAGCCAGAGGGCGCTGTTGAGCGACCCAGGCCCAGCCCTGAAAAGGCCTTCAGCCACACCTTTGAGTGGGTGGCGTGTAACTTCAGAGGACTGGAATATCCTGCACAGAGCACGAAATAGTGGACCAGTTGGACAGATAGGCGGTCTGTGCCAGAGGGGCTGGGGCCACAGGGGACTTTTGCTGAGTGGAGCATTAGTCCGGCTGCTCAAGTGGACTAGCTAGGACATAGAGATAGGCTCTGTCCCAGAAGGGCTGACGTCCACAGACCACGGTTGCTGGAGCTGAGCAACAGTCAGGACAGTTAGGGGCTCAAGGAGTGAGTTAGGCCCTAACTGTGGCATAGGTTTTGTTTTGTTGCAGTTAAACTGAATAAAACCACTTTTATTTACACTTGGACCGTCTGAAAGCGATCTTTCCGGCGCCCAGTACCATGAACCACCGCTGTCCGGACCAGGACAAGCTGCCATTTTGAGTTTAATTCCCCCAAGCTGTCACAGAAGTAAGAGGGAGATACGATACCCAGAGATCAAAATACATCTTTGAGTTATAGCCATATTTATGTGGAATCATCACACCTCCCACTTTAGAGCGTGCACGGAGGAAGGCGGATCCGGTGATCACCTTCCACAGGCACCATAGTGGCCTGACCGCGATACCCTTCTTCTCGCTAGTCGGACTAGGGACACTTCTAAGGCTCAGGCCCTGAGCCACGTACACTTGGCTACCTCCTGCCTGTTCTGGGTCCGCTTTCTGAGTGTTGGCATCCCGTGGAGCCACACTCATGACCCCAGGTCTTTGGGATACCAGTTCAGAGACCCCATCCCGGCGGTCTCTCAGGGTCTTCCCCACACTAGCCGCTAGTTGGGAGAGTTCTAGGGGATTCTGCACCTCCCCCTCTGCTTCCAAACCTAGGGGCACCTCGGGTTCTGGCACAGGCATGTTTGGACCCTGTCCTCCTTCCCAGACGCCTTGCCCCTTTGGGCCTACGTCCTGTTCCTCCTGTACTTGGGTGGGTGATGGTGATACCTTGGGCAAATGACTGAGATCATGCTTCCCCAAACCATCCCCCCACAATACATTGACAGGTAATATATTGGACATACCCTCTTCTTGGATCACACCTCCAGTACCCCATGCCATCTGCACTTGGGCCATGGGCACTCCTGGAATAGAACTGGACCGAAGAGACATGTATGTCTCATACCGGCCGGACTCCTCCGGCTTCAAGGGAGTGAGGCTAGTCATGGCGGTCTCAGCACTGACTCCAGGTGGTGTAGGCAACGGTTCAAGGGTCGGAACGCCCTCCACCCTTGTAGCACTGTGGCTGCGGGCTAACACCGCACTACCAGCAGTCCGTCCCTCACCTGGATCGGCCATGAGATCCCCATAGCCTACCTGACCACCTGGCACATGGTCAGCAATTGGGTGCTTATCGGATGCACTGGGCGAAATAGTAGAAGTCGCTTCCAGTGACTCAGAAGAGCTACCCTGTACACTTTCACAACAAGCATTGGCAATTACATTGACAGTACCTTCATTAGCAATTGTTAATTCACACCGGGCCTCAATGAGATCTGTGGTAGACATATTAACAAGCTGGGAGGGAGACGCCCCCGCAGATGTGGGTGTGTCTACAGACAAGGTCTCACTGGCTCCTAGCACGGGGGTGAACAAAGAATCAATAACAATTTTGCTGAGCTGGGTTACAGGAAGTTCAATTGCATCTTCCCTGCTCTCAGCTGAAGGCAACTCATTAGCAGGTACACTGACTGCCATGGGAAGTATCTCAGAGGGGGGGTTACGGGCCCTCTCTGCAGATATGACAGACACATTATCAGCATTAGTCATAGACAGTTTATCACAGTAAATTGGGGTGCTCCCCACCCCATATTGGGACATCATAGGTCCTAAATCAGTTCCCAACAGTACCTTAGCCGGCAAATCAGTCAATAGTCCCGCAGTCCGCATTCCTTTTCCTGCACCCCTGTCCAGATACACAGATGGGCCACCTGCTGTGGCTTGGGAAGCAGGGAAGTCCTCAGGGTGGTTGGGGCACTCCTCCTTGAAATGTCCTGTCTGGTTACAGGCATGGCACCGCCGCACCTCCCCTTGGGGTTTGGGGAAGGTCACTAGGGTGCCCAGAGTTCTTGGGACAGGGGAGGGACCATCCGGGGCATAGTTTGTCTCACCCGACCTGACGACAGACGGCTGTGGTGACCTCCGGCTTGGCTTCTCCTTCCAAGTTGAGGGTCTCTGCAGGGTTGTTGGAGTTTGCACCTGCTGGGAGATTTCCAGCCTCTTCAGCTCAAGCTGATACTCCCTCTCGGCCTGTCGTTCAGCAGCCTTCCTCTCTCTGCCTGCCGTTCTGCGGCCTGCCATTCTTGTTCTACAGCTTCCAGAAAACGGCACAACACCTGCAGGTATGTGTTAGGGTCACTAGTGCCTACTTGCTGTAGGGCCATTTTCCAGTATGAAGCCATCCCCCCGGCAAGGCTGGGGCTACTGGTCCCTCCTGGTGAAGTAATCCTTGGGACCGGGCTGCTTGCCGCACTTCCTGGCCTAGCCCCAAAATCAGGACTCTGCTCGATTCTCTGCATGGCTGTGGCTGCCTCCATTTCAGCCATACGCTCAGGATCTCCAAAAGCCTGGTTCTGCAGTTCTTGAGCTCTGCTTCTGAGCCCACTAGCCATCCACTGGTATTTGCCAAATAAAAGATAGGATAGAATACAAAGAGTAAGGGAGGGGAACAGCACTGTATCAAACTTTCACTGTATCTTAATGCTTGCTTTAATACCGAGCTTGTCTCATAGGATTACCACAATCCCCAGCGTCTGAGTGATAAAGGTCACCAACACACGCTGTTTATCCTAAGATCCCACTACACTGCCACCAATGTGAAAGATCCGCAGTGCGCCAACACCGCTTTGGCCCACACCTGAGACTTCTTTCATAAAAGCCACACTCACCGCCAGTGAGTGCTGAGTTCACAAGATAAATACAAGACAAGCTTTCTAAATTTTATATATTTATTAACCCCTAAATGGGTCGGTATTAACATCTAACATATACAGTTCAGAACAGATATGTAGATATATACAAGCATTAACAGTTACTAGTTACAAGATACAGTACAATAAAATAAAAGGGAATAAAAGTGAAATAATTACTTTACCACACATATCCTGGATGTGGCTCTATAATCCAACACTCACACATAGCATGTGGAGTTAACCAGTGGTGGCTCCTAGCATGTGGCATCAACACAGCATTCCAGCCTGCATGCTCATCACAGTATATCCTCTGTAGTCTCACAGTGGTCTCATCATAGTCTCTCTCAGTGGTAGTCTGTCTCACTGACCTCTTACCTCATCTTTTATACCCTTGATTACACCACCCAGAATGAGGTCACCGGCGACGGCAAGTCTGATTGATTAACGCACTCAAGTCAAGATTCGTTGTAAGGAGATGAGATTAAGTGGAATGACACAATGCCTTCTATATGTTATCAGCCATATCTGATCAACAGCCCAGGCTGAACAATGCATATGTATTTGATCACCCAGGTCTATGTAGGAATACAATGGAGCCATTCTGGGATGGATACAAAGCCCTATTGTCACAATGTTGCCACTACTGACCATACACCTAGGATTAGGGCTGCGCACATTATGAGTAAAGGGAAGTAAGAGGGAGATACGATACCCAGAGATCAAAATACAGCTTTGAGTTATAGCCATATTTACGTGGAATCATCAGAGGGGGAATATAGAATAATGGGGGAATATAGAGGAATGGGGAAATATAGAGGATTGGGGGGAATATAGAGGATTGGGGTGATATAGAGGAATGGGGGAATATAGATGAATGGGGGATATAGAGAAATGGGGGGAATATAGAGGAATGGGGAATATAGAGGAATGGGGGAAATATAGAAGAATGGGGGGAATACAGAGAAATGGGGGAATATAGAGGAATGGGGAATATAGAGGAATGGGGTGATATAGAGGAATGGGGGAAATAGAGGAATGGGGGGAAATAGAGGAATGGGGAAATATAGAGTAATGGGGGAATATAGAGGAATGGGGAATATAGAGGAATGGGGAATATAGAGGAATGGGGAATATAGAGGAATGTGGAATATAGAGGACGGACGGACGGAGGGCGTGTGACCGAAGAGGACGGACGGAGGGCGACTGAAGAGGGCGGACGGACGGACGGAGGGAGGGCGACCGAAGAGGACGGACAGACGGACGTAGGGAGGGCGACCAAAGAGGACGGACGGAGGGAGGGCGACTGAAGAGGACGGATGGAGGGAAGGCGACCGAATAGGACGGTCGGAGGGAGGTCGACCGAAGAGGACGGACGGAGGGACGGCGACCATAGAGGACGGACGGATGGACGGACGGATGGAGGGCAACCGAAGAGGGCTGATGTAGGGAGGCAGAAGAGGGCGGATGGAGGGCGACAAAAGAGGGCGGATGGAGGGCGACAGAAGAGGGCGGATGGAGGGCGACAGAAGAGGGCGGATGGAGGGCGACAGAAGAGGGCGGATGGAGGGCAACAGAAGAGAGTGGATGTACGATGGCAGAAGAGGAATGATGCAGGGTGGCAGCAGGCTAATGCAGTAATATGGCTTATAGTAGCAGCACCGTAACTGCTCTATTTGCAAGTCCCAGTGGGAGCGACACGACCAGGGCAGTTACTGTTAAGTTAAACTACCTGCCACAGCAGCCATTGGGTGGTCTGTGCAGAAATACCAATTGTAGTGATCGGGGTGGGGTGGAGTGCTGATGAGGGGTTGGTATCATGATATCCTATGTATAGCACCAATCACTGCCGGATGACGGCTTATCTGACATCACAGAACATTGGATCTGTGCCGGCAAGCTGCTCTTGGTCGATTAGGTTTGATCGAGTAATAGCAGAGATCGTCAGTGAATGGGAAGGGGGAGGGGGGGGAATCAAACCCCTCTAGCCTATGTGAGAAGATTGTCTGATGTCATGGACACTCATCTCCTGATCACCATGTCACTGGCTACAGTCACCGCATAACCCTCAGACCTACTATAACGTCTGTTTGCATGAAGACCTCAGTGGCCAGGACGTAATAGTATGTCCTGTGTCATTAAAGGGTTAATGTGTAGTGAGGGCCGCACAGGACAGGATATCTTTTTGATCCCATTTAATTTTATTTTCTGTAAAGCAGAATAACCCTAAGTGGTACCGATACAGTGACCTGTGACCAGCAAAGGTGAGTCAGATACACCAAGACTATGGAGGACTCTCATTAAGACTGATCACTACTAATAGTGTATTACCAGGTGCAATAACTATGTTATATTACTACATGTGTATTATGTGTCATGTACTATTATATAATGTCACATATTACACATCATCTGTATAATGTACCTGGTGATGTCCAGGGGGGCCGGTGATCCTCCATCATGACCTCCTTGTACCGATCCTTGTGTCCTTCTAAATACTCCCACTCCTCCATGGAGAAATAGACAGCGACATCCTGACACCTTATAGGAACCTGACAACACAATGATACAGTCATCACCCAGACCCCTCCAGTGCTGTTACTGGAGAATTTCCCAGCATTCCCAGCAGTGTCACCTCTCCAGTCAGCAGCTCAATCATCTTGTTGGTGAGTTCTAGAATCTTCTGCTCATGTATCAGGGAGAGAGGGGGAGGCTCTGTGATGGGGCCCCGGCTCCTGCTCCATCCTCCTCCTGGCTCTGTGATGGGGCCCCGGCTCCTGCTCCATCCTCCTCCTGGCTCTGTGATGGGGCCCCGGCTCCTGCTCCATCCTCCTCCTGGCTCTGTGATGGGGCCCCGGCTCCTGCTCCATCCTCCTCCTGGCTCTGTGATGGGGCCCCGGCTCCTGCTCCATCCTCCTCCTGGCTCTGTGATGGGGCCCCGGCTCCTGCTCCATCCTCCTCCTGGCTCTGTGATGGGGCCCCGGCACCTGCTCCATCCTCCTCCTGGCCCTGTGATGGGGCCCCGGCTCCTGCTCCATCCTCCTGGCTCTGTGATGGGGCACCGGCTCCTGCTCCATCCTCCTCCTGGCCCTGTGATGGGGCCCCGGCTCCTGCTCCATCCTCCTCCTGACTCCTGGAGATGGCTCCTGGGGGCCACACAGTCACCCGATATCTTTTTCACTAGTGAGTATTCCTGTGTATGGAGAGACAATGAGGGGTATAAATCCTCCCTGACTCCAAATCTGACAATCAGAATAAATTCCTGAATCATCGCTCGATCTCCAGTAATCTACTGACTATAACCTGGAGTATTATTACACTCCAGACATCCACT
This sequence comes from Leptodactylus fallax, assembly GCA_947044405.1. Classification (NCBI taxonomy): domain Eukaryota; kingdom Metazoa; phylum Chordata; class Amphibia; order Anura; family Leptodactylidae; genus Leptodactylus; species Leptodactylus fallax. The sequence continues at coordinate 352,889 of CAMRHE010000717.1, read as the reverse complement.
GGACTCATACAATAAATTCACTATGTCAATATCCTCTGAGTGAATCTTACCTTCTTTCCTCTAGATGTAGTGGACGTCTCCTTGTTATAGGTACAGTCCATAGTCTCACTGCTCTTACAGTAAAGAATCCCTTCTATGTTGTGTATAAACCTTCTTTCCTCTAGATGTAGTGGACGTCTCCTTGTTATAGATACAGTCCATAGTCTCACTGCTCTTACAGTAAAGAATCCCTTCTATGTTGTGTATAAACCTTCTTTCCTCTAGATGTAGTGGACGCCTCCTTGTTATAGGTACAGTCCATAGTCTCACTGCTCTTACAGTAAAGAATCCCTTCTATGTTGTGTATAAACCTTCTTTCCTCTAGATGTAGTGGACGTCTCCTTGTTATAGGTACAGTCCATAGTCTCACTGCTCTTACAGTAAAGAATCCCTTCTATGTTGTGTATAAACCTTCTTTCCTCTAGATGTAGTGGACGCCTCCTTGTTATAGGTACAGTCCATAGTCTCACTGCTCTTACAGTAAAGAATCCCTTCTATGTTGTGTATAAACCTTCTTTCCTCTAGATGTAGTGGTCGCTCCTTGTTATAGGTACAGTCCATAGTCTCACTGCTCTTACAGTAAAGAATCCCTTCTATGTTGTGTATAAACCTTCTTTCCCCTAGATGTAGTGGACGTCTCCTTGTTATAGGTACAGTCCATAGTCTCACTGCTCTTACAGTAAAGAATCCCTTCTATGTTGTGTATAAACCTTCTTTCCTCTAGATGTAGTGGACGCCTCCTTGTTATAGGTACAGTCCATAGTCTCACTGCTCTTACAGTAAAGAATCCCTTCTATGTTGTGTATAATCCTTCTTTCCTCTAGATGTAGTGGACGCCTCCTTGTTATAGGTACAGTCCATAGTCTCACTGCTCTTACAGTAAAGAATCCCTTCTATGTTGTGTATAATCCTTCTTTCCCCTAGATGTAGTGGTCGCTCCTTGTTATAGGTACAGTCCATACTCTCACTGCTCTTACAGTAAAGAATCCCTTCTATGTTGTGTATAAACCTTCTTTCCTCTAGATGGAGTGGACGCCTCCTTGTTATAGGTACAGTCCATAGTCTCACTGCTCTTACAGTAAAGAATCCCTTCTATGTTGTGTATAAACCTTCTTTCCTCTAGATGTAGTGGACGCCTCCTTGTTATAGGTACAATCCATAGTCTCACTGCTCTTACACTAAAGAATCCCTTCTATGTTGTGTATAATCCTTCTTTCCTCTAGATGTAGTGGACGCCTCCTTGTTATAGGTACAGTCCATAGTCTCACTGCTCTTACAGTAAAGAATCCCTTCTATGTAGTGTATAAACCTTCTTTCCTCTAGATGTAGTGGACGTCTCCTTGTTATAGGTACTGTCCATAGTCTCACTGCTCTTACAGTAAAGAATCCCTTCTATGTTGTGTATAAACCTTCTTTCCTCTAGATGTAGTGGACGTCTCCTTGTTATAGGTACAGCCCATAGTCTCACTGCTCTTACAGTAAAGAATCCCTTCTATGTTGTGTATAAACCTTCTTTCCTCTACATGTAGTGGTCGCTCCTTGTTATAGGTACAGTCCATAGTCTCACTGCTCTTACAGTAAAGAATCCCTTCTATGTTGTGTATAAACCTTCTTTCCTCTAGATGTAGTGGACGCCTCCTTGTTATAGGTACAATCCATAGTCTCACTGCTCTTACAGTAAAGAATCCCTTCTATGTTGTGTATAAACCTTCTTTCCTCTAGATGTAGTGGTCGCTCCTTGTTATAGGTACAGTCCATAGTCTCACTGCTCTTACAGTAAAGAATCCCTTCTATGTTGTGTATAAACCTTCTTTCCTCTAGATGTAGTGGACGCCTCCTTGTTATAGGTATAGTCCATAGTCTCACTGCTCTTACAGTAAAGAATCCCTTCTATGTTGTGTATAATCCTTCTTTCCTCTAGATGTAGTGGCCGCCTCCTTGTTATAGGTACAGTCCATAGTCTCACTGCTCTTACAGTAAAGAATCCCTTCTATGTTGTGTATAAACCTTCTTTCCTCTAGATGTAGTGGACATCTCCTTGTTTTAGGTACAGTCCATAGTCTCACTGCTCTTACAGTAAAGAATCCCTTCTATGTTGTGTATAAACCTTCTTTCCCCTAGATGTAGTGGACGTCTCCTTGTTATAGGTACAGTCCATAGTCTCACTGCTCTTACAGTAAAGAATCCCTTCTATGTTGTGTATAAACCTTCTTTCCTCTAGATGTAGTGGACGCCTCCTTGTTATAGGTACAGTCCATAGTCTCACTGCTCTTACAGTAAAGAATCCCTTCTATGTTGTGTATAATCCTTCTTTCCTCTAGATGTAGTGGACGCCTCCTTGTTATAGGTACAGTCCATAGTCTCACTGCTCTTACAGTAAAGAATCCCTTCTATGTTGTGTATAATCCTTCTTTCCTCTAGATGGAGTGGACGCCTCCTTGTTATAGGTACAGTCCATAGTCTCACTGCTCTTACAGTAAAGAATCCCTTCTATGTTGTGTATAAACCTTCTTTCCTCTAGATGTAGTGGACGCCTCCTTGTTATAGGTACAATCCATAGTCTCACTGCTCTTACACTAAAGAATCCCTTCTATGTTGTGTATAAACCTTCTTTCCTCTAGATGTAGTGGACGCCTCCTTGTTATAGGTACAGTCCATAGTCTCACTGCTCTTACAGTAAAGAATCCCTTCTATGTCGTGTATAAACCTTCTTTCCTCTAGATGTAGTGGACGCCTCCTTGTTATAGGTACAGTCCATAGTCTCACTGCTCTTACAGTAAAGAATCCCTTCTATGTTGTGTATAATCCTTCTTTCCTCTAGATGTAGTGGACGCCTCCTTGTTATAGGTACAGTCCATAGTCTCACTGCTCTTACAGTAAAGAATCCCTTCTATGTAGTGTATAAACCTTCTTTCCTCTAGATGTAGTGGACGTCTCCTTGTTATAGGTACTGTCCATAGTCTCACTGCTCTTACAGTAAAGAATCCCTTCTATGTTGTGTATAAACCTTCTTTCCTCTAGATGTAGTGGACGTCTCCTTGTTATAGGTACAGCCCATAGTCTCACTGCTCTTACAGTAAAGAATCCCTTCTATGTTGTGTATAAACCTTCTTTCCTCTACATGTAGTGGTCGCTCCTTGTTATAGGTACAGTCCATAGTCTCACTGCTCTTAAAGTAAAGAATCCCTTCTATGTTGTGTATAAACCTTCTTTCCTCTAGATGTAGTGGACGCCTCCTTGTTATAGGTACAATCCATAGTCTCACTGCTCTTACAGTAAAGAATCCCTTCTATGTTGTGTATAAACCTTCTTTCCTCTAGATGTAGTGGTCGCTCCTTGTTATAGGTACAGTCCATAGTCTCACTGCTCTTACAGTAAAGAATCCCTTCTATGTTGTGTATAAACCTTCTTTCCTCTAGATGTAGTGGCCGCCTCCTTGTTATAGGTACAGTCCATAGTCTCACTGCTCTTACAGTAAAGAATCCCTTCTATGTTGTGTATAATCCTTCTTTCCTCTAGATGTAGTGGCCGCCTCCTTGTTATAGGTACAGTCCATAGTCTCACTGCTCTTACAGTAAAGAATCCCTTCTATGTTGTGTATAAACCTTCTTTCCTCTAGATGTAGTGGACGTTTCCTTGTTATAGGTACAGTCCATAGTCTCACTGCTCTTACAGTAAAGAATCCCTTCTATGTTGTGTATAAACCTTCTTTCCTCTAGATGTAGTGGACGCCTCCTTGTTATAGGTACAGTCCATAGTGTCACTGCTCTTACAGTAAAGAATCCCTTCTATGTTGTGTATAAACCTTCTTTCCTCTAGATGTAGTGGACGCCTCCTTGTTATAGGTACAGTCCATAGTGTCACTGCTCTTACAGTAAAGAATCCCTTCTATGTTGTGTATAAACCTTCTTTCCTCTAGATGTAGTGGACGCCTCCTTGTTATAGGTACAGTCCATAGTCTCAGTGCTCTTACAGTAAAGAATCCCTTCTATGTTGTGTATAAACCTTCTTTCCTCTAGATGTAGTGGACGCCTCCTTGTTATAGGTACAGCCCATAGTCTCACTGCTCTTACAGTAAAGAATCCCTTCTATGTTGTGTATAATACTTCTTTCCTATAGATGTAGTGGACGCCTCCTTGTTATAGGTACAGTCCATAGTCTCACTGCTCTTACAGTAAAGAATCCCTTCTATGTTGTGTATAAACCTTCTTTCCTCTAGATGCAGTGGACGTCTCCTTGTTATAGGTACAGTCCATAGTCTCACTGCTCTTACAGTAAAGAATCCCTTCTATGTTGTGTATAAACCTTCTTTCCTCTAGATGTAGTGGACGCCTCCTTGTTATAGGTACAGGCCATAGTCTCACTGCTCTTACAGTAAAGAATCCCTTCTATGTTGTGTATAAACCTTCTTTCCTCTAGATGTAATGGACGCCTCCTTGTTATAGATACAGTCCATAGTCTCACTGCTCTTACAGTAAAGAATCCCTTCTATGTTGTGTATAATCCTTCTTTCCTCTAGATGTAGTGGACGCCTCCTTGTTATAGGTACAGTCCATAGTGTCACTGCTCTTACAGTAAAGAATCCCTTCTATGTTGTGTATAAACCTTCTTTCCTCTAGATGTAGTGGACGCCTCCTTGTTATAGGTACAGTCCATAGTCTCACTGCTCTTACAGTAAAGAATCCCTTCTATGTTGTGTATAAACCTTCTTTCCTCTAGATGTAGTGGACGCCTCCTTGTTATAGGTACAGTCCATAGTGTCACTGCTCTTACAGTAAAGAATCCCTTCTATGTTGTGTATAAACCTTCTTTCCTCTAGATGTAGTGGACGTCTCCTTGTTATAGGTACAGTCCATAGTCTCACTGCTCTTACAGTAAAGAATCCCTTCTATGTTGTGTATAATCCTTCTTTCCTCTAGATGTAGTGGTCGCCTCCTTGTTATAGGTACAGTCCATAGTCTCACTGCTCTTACAGTAAAGAATCCCTTCTATGTTGTGTATAATCCTTCTTTCCTCTAGATGTAGTGGACGTCTCCTTGTTATAGGTACAGTCCATAGTCTCACCGCTCTTACAGTAAAGAATCCCTTCTATGTTGTGTATAAACCTTCTTTCCTCTAGATGTAGTGGACGCCTCCTTGTTATAGGTACAGTCCATAGTCTCTCTGCTCTTACAGTAAAGAATCCCTTCTATGTTGTGTATAAACCTTCTTTCCTCTAGATGTAGTGGACGTCTCCTTGTTATAGGTACAGTCCATAGTGTCACTGCTCTTACAGTAAAGAATCCCTTCTATGTTGGTGGAGATGATAGAAATGTAGTACACTTACCTCTCCGCTCAGCAGGTAGATGATCTCCAAGGTGAAGTCTAATATTCTTCTGGTGATGTCATTCCTGTCCTTGTCCATCCTTGGTGGGTCATTCAGGAGAAGGAGCGTTCTGGAGGAGAAGAGGAGGAAACTGGATGAGCTGGAGGATCTAGTACTGAGGAGGGGCCCGAAATCATACAGGGGCCACATGATGTGTGACATACAGGAGCTCCTCAGAGCCCCCAGCACATGGATACAGGAGGATTCCCACAGACACCAGCACCAGTGATGGGGCCCATTGTATGTCACTGCAGGATGGAACTAAGACTCTGTTCACACCTGTACCACAGACACCAGCACCAGTGATGGGGCCCAGAACCCATACCTCTCAACTTTCAAAGGACACAAAGAAGAATAAAATGTGCGGTGCGCCATGGCAAATTTAGCTCCACCCACTTCTAAGTTGTCTCCCCCCATTCCCATCCATTTCTCTAGGTGCCCCACACAATATAATGCTCCTACAGTCACCCTAATATTATATGTCCCCACATTATAAAGTTCTCCTGAAATTGACCCCACAGTATAAACCCATAGTTTAATGTCCCTCTTCATCTGCCAAAGTTTAACATAAAAAACACTGCGCCTCTCCTCTCCTCGCTCCCCTGCTGTGCAGTCTCTTGTTCCAGAGTGTTCAGGGAGCTGCAGGCGCAATGTGAGTGATGTCATCACATCATATCTACAGCTCCCGGGGCCGGAGCATACAGGGGCACAGTGGTGAAGAGGGAGCTCTCTACGGACGGCTCCTGCTTCACCATTGTATTCAATTAATCTATGTCCTCTCCGGACATACATCCCCGCGATCGGGACAGTGGGACAGAACCCAGAATCCGGGACATTTGGGAGGTATGGAACCCCCTGATGTCATCTTACCTTATAGCGGGAGTTTTCTCCTAAATCCCCAGGTGTGAACGTGTCCTGAGAGCAGCCAGCGAGCCCCTGCTGTATATACAGTATATATATATATATCTATAGCCTGTGATAATGGCTGATAACAGAGAGAACAACACAACAGCAGTGACTACCGACCAGGACCTGCTCTGTATCTGCTACACTGCAAGAGCTGAAGGACTTGTGAGATGTCACCGTCATGTGACCAGTACATGAGGGGCGGAGCTCAGGAGAGGAGAAGTGCTGGATGATGGACCTGCGATGATGTCACCATCATGTGACCAGTACATGAGGGGGCGTAACTCTTGTATGTTCATGAAAAGTGTGAGAATCCAGAGCCAATGACATGCTGGGAGTTGTAGTTCTCTCCTGTTATACCTTCTCCCCATAGTGACCTATCTCATAATAACAGTCTGGACATGCTGGTAGTTGTAGTTATTATTTTTAGCTCCCCATAAGTCCATGCTGTGCACTAATATTTCCATGTTCTGTACAGTTGAGGTTTTTCATACAATACTAACAGTGATCACTGGCACAGTGGGATAGAGGGCCCTGCCCGCAAGGGCTTACAATCTATGAGGGAAGAGGGATAGAGACAGAAGGTGGGGGTAGAGGCTGTACAGATGGTGGTGTGGTGACAGTAGTGTTATTGGAGGTTGTACAGATGGCGATGTGGTGACAGTAGTGTTATTGGAGGTTGTACAGATGGCGGTGTGGTGACAGTAGTGTTATTGGAGGTTGTACAGATGGCGGTGTGGTGACAGTAGTGTTATTGGGGGTTGTACAGATGGCGGTGTGGTGACAGTAGTGTTATTGGAGGTTGTACAGATGGTGGTGTGGTGACAGTAGTGTTATTGGAGGTTGTACAGATGGTGGTGTGGTGACAGTAGTGTTATTGGAGGTTGTACAGATGGCGGTGTGGTGACAGTAGTGTTATTGGAGGTTGTACAGGTGGTGGTGTGGTGACAGTAGTGTTATTGGAGGTTGTACAGATGGCGGTGTGGTGACAGTAGTGTTATTGGCGGCTGTACAGGTGGCGGTGTGGTGACAGTAGTGTTATTGGAGGTTGTACAGATGGTGGTGTGGTGACAGTAGTGTTATTGGAGGCTGTACAGATGGTGGTGTGGTGACAGTAGTGTTATTGGAGGTTGTACAGGTGGCGGTGTGGTGACAGTAGTGTTATTGGAGGTTGTACATATGGTGGTGTGGTGACAGTAGAGTTATTGGAGGTTGTACAGATGGCGGTGTGGTGACAGTAGTGTTATTGGAGGCTGTACAGATGGTGGTGTGGTGACAGTAGTGTTATTGGAGGTTGTACAGGTGGCGGTGTGGTGACAGTAGTGTTATTGGAGGTTGTACAGATGGCGGTGTGGTGACAGTAGTGTTATTGGCGGCTGTACAGGTGGCGGTGTGGTGACAGTAGTGTTATTGGAGGTTGTACAGATGGTGGTGTGGTGACAGTAGAGTTATTGGAGGTTGTACAGATGGCGGTGTGGTGACAGTAGTGTTATTGGAGGCTGTACAGATGGTGGTGTGGTGACAGTAGTGTTATTGGAGGTTGTACAGGTGGCGGTGTGGTGACAGTAGTGTTATTGGAGGTTGTACATATGGTGGTGTGGTGACAGTAGAGTTATTGGAGGTTGTACAGATGGCGGTGTGGTGACAGTAGTGTTATTGGAGGTTGTACAGATGGTGGTGTGGTGACAGTAGTGTTATTGGAGGTTGTACAGGTGGCGGTGTGGTGACAGTAGTGTTATTGGCGGCTGTACAGGTGGCGGTGTGGTGACAGTAGTGTTATTGGAGGTTGTAGGCCTTCCTGAATAAGTGAGTCTTCAGGGCCTTCTTGAAGCTTGTGATTGTGGGGGTCAGTCTTATGTGTCTTGGTAATCAGTTCCAGAGTATGGGAGATGCCCGGGAGAAGTCTTGGAGACGGTTGTGTGAGGAGCGGATAAGAGCAGTGCGGAGTAGGAGGTCATTGGTGGATTGGAGGTTACGTGCGCGCAGGTAGCGGGAGATTAGGTCAGAGATATATGGAGGGGACAGGTTGTGGATGAGGTCAGAGATACAGTGGGGTTAAAAAGTATTTAGTCAGCCACCAATTGTGCAAGTTCTCCCACTTATAAAGATGAGGCCGGCCTGTAATTGTCATCATAGGTAGACCTCAACTATGAGAGACAAAATGAGAAAACATATCCAGAAAATCACATTGTCTGATTTTTAAAGAATTTATTTGCAAATTATGGTGGAAAATAAGTATTTGGTCACCTACAAACCAGCAAGATTTCTGTCTCTCCCAGCCCTGTAACTTCTCCTTTAAGAGGCTCCTCTGTCCTCCACTCATTACCTGTAGTAATGGCTCCTGTGTGACATTGTTATCAGTATAAAAGACACCTGTCCACAACCTCAGTCACACTCCAAACTCCACTATGGTGAAGACCAAAGAGCTGTGGAAGGACCAGAAACAAAATGGTAGCCCTGCACCAGGCTGGGAAGACTGAATCTGCAATAGGCAAGCAGCTTGGTGTGAAGAAATCACCTGTGGGAGCAATAATTAGAAAATGGAAGACATACAAGACCACTGATAATCTCCCTCCATCAGGGGCTCCACGCAAGATCTCACCCCGTGGGGTCAAAATGATCACAAGAACGGTGAGCAAAAATCCCAGAACCACACGGGGCGACCTAGTGACTGACCTGCAGAAAGCTGGGACTAACGTAACAAAGGCTACCGTCAGTAACACACTATGCCGCCAGGGACTCAGATCCTGCAGTGCCAGACGTGTCCCCCTGCTTAAGCCAGTACATATCCGGGCCCGTCTGAAGTTTGCTAGAGAGCATTTGGATGTTCCAGAAGAGTATTGGGAGAATGTCATATGGTCAGATGAAACCAAAGTAGAACTGTTTGGTAGAAACACAACTCGTGGTGTTTGGAGGAGAGTGAATGCTGAGTTGCATCCAAAGAACACCAGACCTACTGTGAAGCATGGGGGGCAACATCATGTATGGGGCTGTTTCTCTGCAAAGGGACCAGGACGACTGATCCGTGTACATGAAAGAATGAATGGGGCCATGTATGGTGAGATTTTGAGTGCAAACCTCCTTCCATCAGCAAGGGCATTGAAGATGAAACATGGAAATGATGTCAATTACAGGCCGGCCTCATCTTTATAAGTGGGAGAACTTGCACAATTGGTGGCTGACTAAATACTTCTTTTCCCCACTGTATATGGAGGGGACAGGTGTGGATGAGGTCAGAGACGTCTAGAGAGGACAGATTGGGAATGGCTTTGTATGTCAGTGTTAACGTTTTCAACTCTATTCACTGGGCAAAGAGTAATCAGTGAAGGGATTGGCAGAGGGGGCAGCCGATGAAGAAGTTGGGGAGAGGTGGATTAAGAAAGCGGCAGACTTTAAAGTGGAGGGGGGCGAGAGCATTTGCTGGTAGGCCGTGGAGAAGGGTGTTGGTGCGGGGAGATTATGAGGGCGTGGACTAGCTTTTTTGTAATTTCAGGTGTGATGAAGCAGCAAATTCGATGGATGTTCTTGAGTTGTAGGCGGCAGGAGGTGTTGAGGGCTTGAATGTGTGGCTTGAAGGATAGGTCAGAGTCAAAAGTTATCTCGAGGCAGTGGGACTGGGGTATGTCTGGTGCCATTAATTTGATAGATGAGTTAGGTAGGGGGCCGTGAGTTTGAGAAAGCTGGAGGAGATAGGCAGAGAGTGTGCAGATGTCAAAGTTAAGGTTCCAGTGGGGGGGGGGGGGTGTTAGTTTCTAGACTGGGGGTTCTGTTACAGAGGAGAGGGATGAGAATATTAGTAAATTGTGGTCAGAGAGCGTGATGGGAGAGTTAGAGAGGTTGGATAGGGAACAGAGGTGGACGAAGATCAGATCAAGTGTTTGTTCCCCTGTATGAGTGGCAGAGGAGGATCACTGTGAGAGACAAAAGGAGGTGCTGAGTGGAGAGGAGCAAGTTGGTTTGTAACAAACCGGATTCCAGCTGTGTCTACCAGTATGGTAACAGGATACTCGAGCCTGAACTATGGAATCGGCCGGGGAAGTGAGCTTGGAGGTTCATGTAAATAATATAAACTGTTTACATACCAATATCTACACTGAAATGCAAAATATGAAAATAAAGTATTTGGCATTTTAAAACCAAACATCTCATAATGTGCAAATATTCGAACAAGCAACTCAGGATTTACAAAACAGGATGGTTCAATATGCAGAGCAAATACAGGAACTATAAAAACCGGGCTGTGGTTCCAGCTTCTGCATCCACCTTGCCTCTTCTACCCTTGGTTTGGTGGGGACCATGATAAATACTGCGGATTTATTAATCAATGCAAGTTATATTTTGGTGCACACCCTCCTCACTGACAGATCTAAGGTGCTGTGTATTATTATGTGTCTGACACATAAGCCTGGGCTAATCCCCTTATTGAGACCAATGATGCACCTCTTGATGATTTAGAAGCCTTCCTTGCAGCTATGAGCCGGGTATTTGATGATCCTAACCGATGTGCAACAGCAGAAGCAACATTATTGGCTCTACGTTAGGGCAGATGCTCAGTTGCCAAATATGCCACAGAATTCAGAAGGTGGGTCATTGACACTGAATGGAATAATGCTGCAAAGTTAACATTTTTCAAGAATGGACTCTTAAGATGAATTAGCACGTGCTGCTCCCACAAATTTTGATGATTTTGTACATCATTGTGTTCGTATTGATAATCGACTGTCTGCGCGTAGGCAAGAAAAGTGGAATTTTACCTGGCTCCGTAATAATCGGGACTTATCTGTTCCACCCTCCACCTCCAGAGACTTTGAAACAAAGAAATACCCTGAAGCTGAACCTATGCAGATTGTCAGCATACAAAAACGTGAAAGTGCCGATAGAAGGGAACACAGACTTTGGGAAAAATCAATGCTTTTATTGTGGTAAATCTGATCACTTTCTCATTAATTATCCAAGTCGTTACAGAAGTCGGTGGCGGTTATAGCGGATCCTGTCCTATCTGAGGATGAATCCGTATCTTCTGAACCAGTACCACCAGTGAATGCAGTCATCCGCTCAATCTCTTCGATAGCACCTAGCATTAAGAAGGGAAAAAAAGGACTCTCATTGCTTCATTACCATCAAATTTCGCACTGGTGCACAGTGGATATCTACCTCTGCCATGGTGGACTCTGGAACAAATGGAAACTTTATAAATATAGCTTTTGCTAATAAGCATGGAGTAAAAATTCAGAAGAGACTTTCATCAATTCTGGTGGAAACTGTTGAAGGGTCCCCACTGAACTCAGGCCCAATTAATCAAGAGACTGAACCCTTGGAGATAATTATGGAGCCTAATCACCAAGAGGTTTTATCTTTCTTATTAATTTAATCACATTTTCCAATCATCTTGGGACTTCCATGGCTGCAAGCTCAGAACCCTCAGATCAACTGGGAAACCAAAGTAGAGTCCTTCCTACCAGAGGTTCACTCAGAACAGACTTCATCTAATCAACCTCATGCATACGGTACCGAGGACCCTGAAACATCCCCTAAACTGCCATCTATGTATAAAGAATTTGCTGATGTTTGTGATAAAAAGAATGCTGACAAGTTGCCTCCACACCGACCTTATGATTGTCCCATCGAACTGTTACCAGGAGCAGCTATACCTTTTGGAAGCATATATCCATTGTCAGAGCCGGAACTGAAAGCACTTAAAGAATACATAGATGAAAATTCAGCTAAAGTATTTATTCGCCCATCTACTTCACCAGCAGGTGCACCAATATTTTTTGTTAAAAAGAAAGACGGTACCTTAAGCACTTGTGTTGATTATAGGAAACTAAATGAAATAACAATAAAGAACCCTCTGCCTCTTATACCTGAGTTACTGGATAGAGTCCGTTATGCAAAGATGTTTACCGAACTAGACCTACGTGGTGCCTATAACTTGGTGCGTGTAAGACCTTGTGATGAATGGAAGACAGCATTCAGATCACGTTATGGACACTTTGAGTACTTAGTCATATTTTTTGGACTGTGTAACGCACCCGCAACCTTTCAGCATTTTATTAACGACATTTTCAAAGATCTGCTAGATCAGTTTGTAGTCATTTATCTGGATGAAATAGTAATCTTCTCTAATTCTGAAGAACACCAGAACCATGTCAGAGTTGTGCTACAGCGTCTACAAACTCATCTACTCTATATTAAATTGGAGAAATGTGAATTTCATCAAACAGAAATTCAGTTCTTGGTTTATGTAATTTCTACTGTAGGACTGCATATGGACTCCAGCAAGATTCAAGCAATAATGGACTGGCCAACCCCAAGGAATGTGAAAGAGGTCCAGCGTTTTGTAGGATTTGCTAATTTCTACAGACGGTTCATCAAAAAATTTTCAGCTATAATTGCACCAGTTACTCAATTAACAAGGAAGGGAATACCATTTATTTGATCTTCTCAAGCACAGGATGCCTTCCTTTGACTACAGACAAACTTTACCACAGCTCCTATACTGATTTATCCTGACCGTGAACGTGGCTTTATCGTTGAAGTTGATGCTTCTGACTGTGCAATAGGGGCCATTCTATCACAAAGAACAGGACATTATGGGAAAAGGAGCTGAGAAGCTCAAGGGCCCTCTGTTGGATGTAACAAATCCTCAATTTGCTTTTGACCCACTGAGTCATTGCCTCCCACCAAGCCAGCCAATTTCAATCTGCTCTGCACTGATGAAGGACAAAATCCCGAAACAGCGCTGTATGCAGATAAGTGATACTGGCTTGGCTAATATCCCTTTTGCTTTCTCAAGACTCAGTGGGTCAAGAGCAAATTGAGGATTTGTTACATCCAACAGAGGGCGCTTGAACTTCTCAGCTCCTTTTCCCATGATGCCTTGTGATATGTAGATGCTTAGTAGAGGGCAAAAAGGCAATTCAAAACTCTACACACTTTCACTGGTGCTCTCCACAAGGAGAGATTCTCTTTTCTAAAGAAAAGGAGAAAGAGTCTTGTTACACTCCTGTGCTTATTTTTCTCGAAGACTGACCTCCTCAGAAAAGAATTATGATGTAGGAAACAAGGAGCTTTTAGCTATCGTGGCAGCTTTCAAAGAGTGGCAACATCATTTGAAAGAAGCAGCACAGCAGATAGTGGTGCTAACGGACCATTGTAATTTAGAGGTCATCAGATCTGCTAAATGTTTGTCTCCCCGTCAAGCTCGGTGGAGTCTGCATCTTAATCGATTTAATTTTGTGATCTCTTCTAGACCTGGCTCCTGAAATGAAAAAGCTGATGTCTTATCCAGACTGTTTTCAGAAGACTCCTTTCCACCTGCACCTGAATCCAATTCTTTGGGGGTCATTGTCAACAAGGATCTGCTGGAAGAAATAAGGCCAGCATATGAGACTGATTCAGTTCTTCTGCATCCACCAGATGATATATCCCTTACGTTTCAAAATAGAGTATGGACTCTTAAACACTACATTTATGTGCCAGAGAGTGTACGACTGAGAGTATTAAAATTGATTCATGACTCCAAGCTAGCGGGTCACAAGGGCATTCAAAAGACAAAAGAACTTCTGTCACGCTTCTTTTGGTGGCCTCACTATCAAGAGGCTGTGAAGAAATATGTTTCTTCTTATAACATCTGTGCCATAAACAAAACTCCTCGTACTTCACCAGTGGGACTTCTGCAGCCTCTTGCAATTCCATCTCGTCCTTGAGGGTCTATATCTATGGATTTTATTGCCTGCCTCTAAAGGGAGAAATGCCATCCTAGTTGTGGTTGATTGACTGACAAAAGCAACTCACTTTATTCCATGTTCTGGTCTTCCTTCTGCCAAAGAGACTGCTGACCTTATCATCCAAGATGTCTTTCGTCTTCACGGAGTACCAGATGAAGTTGTCTCAGATCGCGGAGTACAAATTGCATCCAAATTTTGGAAGAATTTTTGCAAAACACTTGACATTGATGTTAATTTATCAACTGCCTTTCACCCCCAATCAAATGGTCAGACTGAACGCACAAATCAGACTTTGGAGCAGTATCTCCGATGCTACATTTGCCATTTGCAAGATGCCTGGGTTAATTTGCTCCCAATGGCAGAATTTTCATATAATAATACTCAGAATGCTTCCATCAAACACCATTTTTTGCTAATTTGTGTTACCATCCGAGTATCCTTCCTAATTTTCCTAGAGACACTAATTCCTGCAGTCAATGACAGAATTCATTCTCTCCAACATAATTTAGAGATGTTAAAGGACACATTAAAGATTGCTCAGAAGAGATATAAGGAAACAGCAGATAAATCCCACAAACCTTCTCCAACTTTCAAGGTAGGAGATGAGGTATGGCTTTCTACAAGGAACTTGAAACTTCATGAATCTTCAGCAAAACTAGGTCAAAAATTTATTGGACCTTTTAAGGTTATTGGACAAATACCTCGTAAACGCAGTAGCCATTTCTGGAACATAACCTACCTCCTCCCGATCCAGTTGACATGGATGGACAAGAACATTGTTGAAAAGATACTGGACTCTAGGATTTTCAGAAGTCGTCTACAATACCTAATAAAATGGCAGGAGTATGGCCCCGTGGACAATTCATGGGAACCTGTAAACAAGATCAATGCTCCCCGACTGCTTAAAGGGGTATTCCCATGACCATAACAATTTTTAAATTTGTAAATAATTAAAAGTTAAACATTTTTGCAAATATAAGTAATTAAACATTTTGCAGAGTTTTAAAGATTTTCTCTAAATATCTTGTGGTCACAAGTTGTTGTCTTGATCGGTTGCCAGTGGATACGACCATGAATGCAAGACTTTTCTAAGCTCAGAAAATCAGCCATGACTTCCTTATTGTGGCCGGGATATCTTCTGATACATGTAGTGTTCCTGCCTGATAACCCAGCTACAATAAGAAAATCATGGCTGGGTTCCTGACGAGTCCCAGACCATAGAAAGTTTCTGCATTTGTGGTCGTATCCATTGGCAACCGATCAGTAAAACAGACTGTCACTATTAAGATAGTTAGAGAAAATCTTTAAAACTCTGCAGAATTTTTAACTACTTATATTTGCAAAAATGTTTAACTTTTACTTATCTACAAATATAGATATGATTATGTTCATAGGAATACCCCTTTAAGGAATTTCACCAAAGATATCCAGAAACACCAAGCCATGCATCATCCGGAGGTCGATATTAAAGGAGGGAATAATGCTGATTTATCCTTGCGATCTACACTTCCAGCCGCACCCCGGACTACAACTCTCCTATACATTACTGCGCCTGGCTTTTTCCATCTGTCTATCGGATTTCAGCCTAGTATACCAGTATCGTAACAGCGGCTTTTCTGTGATGGAGGGATCACCACTGATAAATAGTGGCAATGGTCCCGGTGTCATCTACTTGGCCAGCCATTTCAGTTCGTCCGAGACAAATTCCAAATTGTTTGGTTTTGCTAAAAATCGAACAATTTGGAATTCGGGTTGCATCTTGTGCGATATGAACCAATTCACTCATCTCTACTAAGAATCCTGCATAGAGGCCAAGCACATTTCATCATTTGACATAATGTCCTGCCAGCAAGTTAAGTTGCAGAACCACCAGATGACTAGGCGCATACGACTGTTTCATGGACACACACTCCTTTATGGATGACTAACGCTGGAATGAAGGAGGAAGAGAAGTAGGAGAAGCAGACAGTGATGATGATAATGACAACCATGTGTTACGTACAAATGTGGCCTTCCTGAATTCAATAGCGGCATCGGCTCCCAGGTGATTGGCCCACAGGAGAGACAGGTTTGTAAGAGCCCTGAGAGTGTTCTACACTGTTTTAAAGGGTGTCTATCATTAGAAAAACTCCTTTTTAACTAATGGCACGTTGGAATAGCCTTTAAAAAGGCTATTCTACTCCTACCTTCTATTCTTTTCTTCTCCCCGCCATTTTTGATAAAATCTGTTTCTTCTGTTATGCTAATTACGATCACAAAGCACCGGTGGGCATGGCCCCTGTGCTCTGAGCACCCCCCACGTCATAACTTTCCACTGCCCCTTAGATCATTATGTTCACTCCCCTCTTCCTCTTCTCTGTATCTTCTGCCTTTCACAGGCATCGGACGCAGCGCTGTACGGCAATGAAATCTCGCGCATGTGCGATCGGCTCTGCCCAAACCCAAAGTGGCAGAGCCGATTGTGAATGCGCGAGATTTCATCAGAAATGGCGGGGAGAAGAAAAAAAATGGATAAGGAGTAGAATAGCCTTTTTAAAGGCTACTCCATCGTGCCATTAGTTAAAAAGGTGTTTTTCTAATCATAGACTCCCTTTAAACCAATTTAAGGTTTATATTGAACTTGTTCGACCTGAATTGGCCAAACCTAAAACAAAACAAATCCTGAGGGGTTTGCTCATCTCCAGTGGTGAGAGATTGGAGTTTGGAAGCAGAAGGGAGGTTTGAGGCATGAGTAATGTGGTGAAGTGTTCGATGAAAGCGGTGGGAGGTTCTGTAGATTTGAAGGTGAGTAAATGCAGACAGAGTGCACTTTGAAGGTGGGGATGGTGAGAGTAGGTAGTGGTTGGATTGGGGTGAAGGAACAGTTGTCAGACAGGAGAAGGCCAACACCTCCACCAGGTTTGTTGTTGGGATGAGGAATGTGTGTGAGAACTGGAGCCCACCATAGGAAAGTGCAGCAGGGGAGGAAGTGTCTGAGGGTGTCAGTCATGTGTCTGTGATAACAAGAAAAGAAAGTTCATAAGAAATGAAAAGATTGTGGGTGTAATCTAGTGTGTGTCTTGGGCAGAAAGTACTCAGGTTTAGAAGAAGCTCTGCAGAGAAGTTCAGATGGTGGGGTAGAGCAGATGGAAATATGAAGAGTGTGTTACTAACTGCAGTGGTCGGAGGTTGAGAAGTCACTTTTAGAAGTCGAGGAACAACAACAGTGGTTAAAGGTGTATAACCTGGATGATCCTGCTGGTTATCCCTGTATGGGAACAAACATCACATCGATGTTGTGTTAGCAGAGTGACAATTGACAAAATTTCCAGAAAAATTTGGGATACACTATCAAAAATGCTAAAGTGCCTCTCAATGTGCACTTCACCTTACAATTATGAAACGAGGGAGGGGAAATGGAACCAATGGCTTACCTTGATAAAGTTGGAGTGGGAAATGGTCCAGTGTGTAGGAACGGGAGGAGGTGCGGATCCGACTTGGTGATGAAACTGTGCCTGCCCTTCACCAGTGAGGTAATGTGAGTACTAGAAAGCACTGGGCCTTACTGTATTTGTAGGCTGTGACCTCTGATGCCCAAAACATTGACCCAGTGGGCCATGAGAGCTAATGCATTGTCCTCTGCTGAAAATTTATGTTCCATGTATTGACGGTGGTGTGCACATTTCCCCACATGTGATATCACCCTGAACTGGTTGCCAGGTCTTATCTGTAGAATCATCATCGAATTCTGTATCACTTTCCTCATTGTTTGTGACTCATCAAGTAAATTGGATTCCTGTAGGACCTCACAAATCCTAACAGATTTCCCCCTAGTGCCCCTACCAACTCTACCACCAGTATCACCCACCCTGCCACTACTACCTCCTTCAACACTCATGTCTTCCACTTCTATCTTCTCAATAAAACACTGGCAGTTCTCTTCCAACTCATCAAATAGAAGAGGAAGAAGAGGAAGTCTTGGGCTATGAGGAATTTCTCTCTCAGCAGATACCACATGACTAGAGAATGGGGTCTGTGTCCGTGAAGATAAATGAGAAGACATGGCCGACAGTACAGAAAGACAGCTGGTAAATTACATGCTGAGGAGACTCTACTGCACTATGCTTTGTGATTGGGCAACAATTCAGAGAGTGTATTTTTTTTTTTTTTAACAAAAAAAATTTAAAGAAAATATGAAAAGCACTAAAAGGGTCACCAGACCTCCTGGTCAGTGAGTATTAGACTAGATCACAACAACTGAGTCAGTCAGCTTATATTAAATAATAATTTTTTCACATTAGCACAGACAAGACTGTATATTGGGTGAACTTAAATAATGGAAATTATTTTTTTACATTAGCAATGCAAGTTCTAGTGCCACCACTACTACTGTACTAGTGTGATGTATACCTAGAATTATATATGCACACTTGCCTTACCTGAAGATTGTGTAGTAAAGCAATCCCCGGTGCTAAAGGTCCCCGACAATAGTCTTCTGCATTTAGGAGGAAAGCGGAGATACAATAGGTTAACCTTTATTGAACATTCTTATAAAAACGGGATGGATGAGAGAAGGTCCATGCTCTATTGCAGATGGATAGGTCGGATTCGATGACATTTTTCCTCTGGATTCTCCTGCAGTGTGGGGGAATGTAAGAATCCAGTAAGAAGCAGCGAGGGTCATGGAGACAATTCACGGCTTTGGTAGTAAACAAGGATCTTCTCTTCTTCCTGATATCCACAAGATTTTTCCTCCTTGGATCCGGGTCACATTGACCTCAGGGAAATAGAATTCGGGGTTTGACAGATCCAGGCTGTATACACCCTTAAATAAACTCTCTTAGGCTGCATTGTATGAAGCTTCATTGTATGGTCCACATAAATCTCAGACGACACATTGAAACATGGTTTTCCTATCTGGGAAAAATGATCAGAATGGAACATGTTCTAATGTTTCTTTCAGAAGGGCAGAGTGTTTCTTCCTGATGAGAATTCTCTGATGAGTTTCCAAATTTGATTTCCATGTAAAACATTTTCAACATACTTGACGTAAAAATGGTTTCTCTACTGTGTGACTTGTCTCATGTTTAATAAGACGAGATTTATGTGGAAAACACTTTCCACATTGTAAACATGAAAAGGGCTTCTCTCCTGTGTGAACTCTCTGATGTACAACAAGAACTGATTTTTTTTCTGAAACATTTCCCACATTGTGAACATGAAAACGGCTTCTCTCCTGTGTGGGTTCTCTTGTGTGTAAGAAGACTTTCCTTTGCTTTAAAGCATTTCCCACATTCAGAACATGAATATGGCTTCTCTCCTGTGTGAATTCTCTGATGATTACTAAGGTTGGATTTATAAATAAAACATTTACCACATTCTGAACATGAATATGGCTTCTCTCCTGCGTGACTTCTCTCATGTTTAAATTGACTTGATTTGTGAGTAAAACACTTACCGCATTCGGAACATGAATACGGCTTCTCTCCTGTGTGAATTCTGTCATGGGTAACAAGACTTGCTTTATCCTTAAAACGTTTCCCACATTCTGAACATAAGTATGGCTTCTCTCCTGTGTGAATTCTCTGATGTCTAATATGACTTGATCCATCTGCAAAACATTTCCCACATACTAAACATGAATATGGCTTCTCTCCCGTGTGACTTCTCTCATGTTTAATAAGATCAGATTTATTAGTAAAGCATTTCCCACATTCTGAACATGAATATGGCTTCTCTCCTGTGTGGATTCTCCTGTGTGCAGAAAGGCTTGAGCCTTGTGAAAACTCTTTTCCACATTCACCACATTGAAACCTTTTCCCCTCTTTCTGGCTGGTACTTGTGGTCACAATCTGTGATTGGTCAGAAGGTTCCTCATGATTCGGGGGATTATATGATGGATCTGTACTGTGATGTCCTGGATGTACATTAGGGGTAATGAGGTTTTCTCCTGAGCAGCGCTCCATCATATCTTCATCTTCTCCTTTATCACTTACTGATAACATGAAGTTTCCCTCAGAGATCTTACTGGGATTTTCTGTTTGGATTAAAAATGGATTTCATCATTTTCATTTCATACCACAATTTTGGAAACACACATGCAGTTTTTAAATAGAATTCAGAAGTGGATACAGCAGGACGGATTCATCTCCTCCATTCATTATTCTGTACCTGTGGTAACACCTCCTGGAATTTCCTCCTCCACTTCCCTCTTACACAGGTGATGGCCCCTCATCCTCTCTTCTTCAGCCTCCGCTTTAATATTAGTCGCATCTTCTCCCTGATTTGTCATAGGTCACAATTCAGTACAATCCAGCAGAAATACAGGTGGGAAATCTAACAGAGCAACATAAGAAAGCAGCAAAATCTCTGAGGCCATGTATGAGTGCAGGAGCGGCGAGCTCCACCCCCTATATAGATGTGCCCCAGGGCTCAGCAGCGCCATCTACCTGCTGACTGTCTAGTACATGTATGAGTGCAGGAGCGGCGAGCTCCACCCCCTATATAGATGTGCCCCAGGACTCAGCAGCGCCATCTACCTGCTGACTGTCTGGTACATGTATGAGTGCAGGAGCGGCGAGCTCCACCCCCTATATAGATGTGCCCCAGGACTCAGCAGCGCCATCTACCTGCTGACTGTCTGGTACATGTATGAGTGCAGGAGCGGCGAGCTCCACCCCCTATATAGATGTGCCCCAGGACTCAGCAGCGCCATCTACCTGCTGACTGTCTGGTACATGTATGAGTGCAGGAGCGGCGAGCTCCACCCCCTATATAGATGTGCCCCAGGACTCAGCAGCGCCATCTACCTGCTGACTGTCTGGTACATGTATGAGTGCAGGAGCGGCGAGCTCCACCCCCTATATAGATGTGCCCCAGGACTCAGCAGCGCCATCTACCTGCTGACTGTCTGGTACATGTATGAGTGCAGGAGCGGCGAGCTCCACCCCCTATATAGATGTGCCCCAGGACTCAGCAGCGCCATCTACCTGCTGACTGTCTGGTACATGTATGAGTGCAGGAGCAGCGAGCTCCACCCCCTATATAGATGTGCCCCAGGACTCAGCAGCGCCATCTACCTGCTGACTGTCTGGTACATGTATGAGTGCAGGAGCGACGAGCTCCACCCCCTATATAGATGTGCCCCAGGACTCAGCAGCGCCATCTACCTGCTGACTGTCTGGTACATGTATGAGTGCAGGAGCGGCGAGCTCCACCCCCTATATAGATGTGCCCCAGGACTCAGCAGCGCCATCTACCTGCTGACTGTCTGGTACATGTATGAGTGCAGGAGCGGCGAGCTCCACCCCCTATATAGATGTGCCCCAGGACTCAGCAGCGCCATCTACCTGCTGTCTGGTACATGTATGAGTGCAGGAGCGGCGAGCTCCACCCCCTATATAGATGTGCCCCAGGGCTCAGCAGCGCCATCTACCTGCTGACTGTCTGGTACATGTATGAGTGCAGGAGCGGCGAGCTCCACCCCCTATATAGATGTGCCCCAGGACTCAGCAGCGCCATCTACCTGCTGACTGTCTGGTACATGTATGAGTGCAGGAGCGGCGAGCTCCACCCCCTATATAGATGTGCCCCAGGACTCAGCAGCGCCATCTACCTGCTGACTGTCTGGTACATGTATGAGTGCAGGAGCGGCGAGCTCCACCCCCTATATAGATGTGCCCCAGGACTCAGCAGCGCCATCTACCTGCTGACTGTCTGGTACATGTATGAGTGCAGGAGCGGCGAGCTCCACCCCCTATATAGATGTGCCCCAGGACTCAGCAGCGCCATCTACCTGCTGACTGTCTGGTACATGTATGAGTGCAGGAGCGGCGAGCTCCACCCCCTATATAGATGTGCCCCAGGGCTCAGCAGCGCCATCTACCTGCTGACTGTCTGGGACATTCTCCTCCGGGCAGTCCTGGGAATACAGAGGACTCGGGGGACATCTCTCGGGGGGATTTCTCCTACTGGATCCATCTGTGGAGACACAAACACACAGTGACGGAATACATGAGCTGCTGTAGATCTGTCTGTCTTTTACATTGTAATGCAGAATTTTTGTAGTGTATTATAAAAGCAAGTAAATGAAAATGGTCAAGTTGGAACTAAACACCAGTTTAATATTGAAAAGGAACATTTTTTTTTTTTGCTAGTAAACAACATTTGTAACTAAAAAAATTCTATAAAGAAAGCTGCACATATTAATAATCATAATTTTCTTACAGGAACTGTTTGTGATGTATCCACTCCCTTCTGGTCCTCAGTTGTGTCACATGACTGACACTTTGGGTCTACCAGTAGGGCTGTTGAGATGAAGTTGGGATCAATTTTGGGTTGAGTCAGAGAAAAAGTCACTGATGATTATGATTAATTTTTTTATTGATTATTTTAATTATATTACACAATTATTATTGATATTATAGAATTAGTAATATTATATAATTAGATGTATAGTTTGTTACATATTTACTATCATAGGGATCAATCACTGGATTATTAATATTATAGAATTATTATTTTTGTATAATTAATTACATGTAAACTTTCATAAGAATTCAGTGTTTTTTTAATAAACTAGCAGATCTTTACTGCTCCTGACTGACCATGGATTGTCCTGCAAAAGCAGACCTCACTCAGCCCTATTGGTGAAAAACTAAAAATGAAAGGTCTCAGAATATGGCAAAGCAAAAAAAACAAACAAGTTTAATTTTCTGCCAAGTGTCTTTATTGCACAAAAGAGGTAAAACACAACCAAAGCTGAATGAATCTATTTCTACCACACGGTCAACATCTTAAAAAAACAAATTGTGACATTGCTGTGAACTTTACCCACACTTAAAATGGTGCCATTAAAAAACCTCCATTCATCCTGCAAAATACAATCCTCAAATAGCTACGATAAAGGAAAACTAAACGTGTTATGGCTCCTGGAATGCCAAAAAGTTTTGTGAAAGCCAAAAGTATCGGTGTCCATAAGAGATGGAAGATCGGTACTTTATTACTACGGGGCTTTACAATGGTTTAAAGACATTTTTGTAAAAAAAAAAACCCTAACATAGAAGAGATCAGGACTGCTCAATATATCAACTCTTTGCCGAGGTTGAAGACACTACCTCTATGGGCCAATTCACACAGTCCTATTAGGAAAGGGCAGCAGGGTCCATGTCATGGCCACATTTCTTGGACTGACTGCAGCTTGGCTGAACTGAACAAGCTAAAAAGCAGCAAATTAGGCAAGATATAGAAATATAGAAGGATACCTGGTGTACAACGCACAGGGCTTACACTATAAACAGCAACTCAACACAGTTTGGGACCAGGGCATGGGCAGTTTATCATCAGAGAATATACTATGAAGCCTTGTCGTCATTGTACTAGAAACTGCTGGAGGATAATCTGAGAACATGTGTCAAAAAGACTGAAGCTCAGCAACAAGAAGAACCGTGTAATATGGCCCAAAATATACCAGAAAACCCACCAAGGAATGGCTGGAGAACATGGAGGGTTCTCAAATGACCAAGCCAATGCGTGAGTCTATCCCATCAAGATGCTGGAGAGATGGAAAACTGGCCATGTGTGTTCTCCATAGAAGAGTGGAAACCAAATTCCCATATAAGAGACTCGTAGACAGTAAGGACTCGTTCACACTTGGTATTTTTGTCAGTATCTTGCATCAGTATTTATGGAGAAAAGTATTGTGGAAAGACTTGCATGTTATTCAGGTTTTGGATCTACTCCAAGGTTTAGCTTTAGAAGAAGATCAGACATTGACAGGTCCACATAGGATATAGAATATACAGGTTACATGCGGCGTCCTTCCTTATCACGGTCACTCTGGATTCTCCTGCAGTGTGGGGGAATGTATGAATCCAGTAAGAAGAAGCGAGGGTCATGGGGACAATTCAGCTTCACAGCTTTGGTAGTAAACAAGGATCTTCTCTTCTTCCTGATAGCCACACGACTTTACCACCATGGATCCCGTCACTTTGACCTCAGGCGATTTGAGAGCTGAGCTAATTCCACTCAAAAATGAACTCTCTTAACCAACATTCAGAGGAACAATTTTTTTTTATCATGGTTTGCCTCCGGAAACGATGAAGGATGCAGGGCCAAGACGCTTCAGTGTATGGTCCAAGTAAATCTCAGATGGCACATTGAAGTATCGAGTTGCTATCTGGGAAAACTGATCAGAATGAAATATTCTTTAATGTTTCTTTCTTAAGGGCCGAGAAAAACTGGAATAAATAGGAGTCCATCGATTTTAATGGTTCGTGGGCAATTCACAATGGCTGTAAAAATCAGATTCCACTCAGTATGTTTTATGTCTCTCCTCTGATATTCTTACTAGAATTTTTTACAACTATTATTATTAGGAGTAAGAACTTCTTTGGCGTGTGCCCCTACTCAACCTCAAACTGTCCAATCAGTGCTGACAGTGCCAGAATGTGTAGGGACACGCCCCTTTGACGTGGGGAATGTTAACAGGTTGTCAATTTATTCACACATTTCTAGTAGAAATAACAGAGTAACAGCACAACATACAGTTATAAGGAAAGATGCTACAGAATTGTTATTAGTATTTCCTAGAAGAGACAGACCAGGGAGCGGACACGTCAGGAGAGCGGACACGTCAGGAGAGCCGACACGTCAGGAGAGCGGACACGTCAGGAAAGCCGACACGTCAGGAAAGCCGACACGTCAGGAGAGCCGACACGTCAGGAGAGCCGACACGTCAGGAGAGCCGACACGTCAGGAGAGCCGACACGTCAGGAGAGCCGACACGTCAGGAGAGCCGACACGTCAGGAGAGCGGACACGTCAGGAGAGCGGACACGTCAGGAGAGCGGACACGTCAGGAGAGCCGACACGTCAGGAGAGCGGACACGTCAGGAAAGCCGACACGTCAGGAGAGCCGACACGTCAGGAGAGCCGACACGTCAGGAGAGCGGACACGTCAGGAGAGCCGACACGTCAGGAGAGCGGACACGTCAGGAGAGCGGACACGTCAGGAAAGCCGACACGTCAGGAGAGCCGACACGTCAGGAGAGCGGACACGTCAGGAAAGCCGACACGTCAGGAGAGCCGACACGTCAGGAGAGCCGACACGTCAGGAGAGCCGACACGTCAGGAGAGCCGACACGTCAGGAGAGAAGACACGTCAGGAGAGCCGACACGTCAGGAGAGCCGACACGTCAGGAGAGCCGACAGATCCTCTGTAATAACTGGGAAAATCCTGACATGAATATGGTTTCTTCCTGGTGTGAATTCTCTTAGGAGTTTCAAAACTTGATTTCCTTGTCAACATCTAGAACTTTAAAATGTCTCCTATGCCGTGTGACTTTTCTCATGTATAACCAGATGTGATTTACGTGAAAAACACTTTCCACATTCTGAACATGAATATGGCTTCTCTCCTGTGTGATTTGTCTCATGTCGAACAAGATTTGACTTACTGGTAAAATACATCCCACATTGGGAACAGGAATATGGCTTCTCTCCTGTGTGACTTCTCTTATGTCTAATAAAATGTGATTTACATGAAAAACACTTTCCACATTCTGAACATGAATATGGCCTCTCTCCTGTGTGACTTCTCTCATGTTCAACAAGATATGACTTACTGTTAAAATATTTCCCACATTCTGAACATGAATATGGCTTCTCTCCTGTGTGAATTCTCTGATGTTTAATATGACTTGATCCATCTGCAAAACATCTCCCACATACTAAACATGAATATGGCTTCTCTCCCGTATGACTTCTCTCATGTTTAATAAGATTTGTTTTCTGAGTAAAACATTTCCCACATTCTGAACATGAATATGGCTTCTGTCCTGTGTGAATTCTCCGATGTACACAAAGATTTGAGCTGTGTTTAAACTCTTTTCCACAATCCCCACACTGATACTGTTTCTCCTCTTTCTGGCTGGTACTTGTGTTCACAATCTGTGATTGGTCAGAAGGTTCCTCATGATTCGGGGGATTATATGATGGATCTGTACTGTGATGTCCTGGATGTACATTAGGGGTAATGAGGTTTTCTCCTGAGCAGCGCTCCATCATATCTTCATCTTCTCCTTTATCACTTACTGATAACATGAAGTTTCCCTCAGAATTCTTAATGGGATTTTCTGTCAGGATTAAAAAAAGGATTTCATGATTTTCCTTTCACACCACAATTTTGGAAACACACAGGTAGTTTTTTTTGCAGTTTTTAAGTTAAAGCCAGAAGTGGATCCAGCAGGACAGAGAAGTAACAGGCCATGCTCACATCTGTGTAGAAGATTCCATTAGGAGCCTCGAATGCAGATTCTGTCTAAAACCTCAGAAGGAAAACTCCTGCAGAATGACGGACAACAACAGATGCCCAAAAGCCCTCATTCTAATCAGTGGTGTCCATCTGGATCTGTTTGTTTCCACCATATGACGAATCTCTGTTCTCATGAACACTCATTTATGCTCAATTCTTATATTTTGCCTCTGGAGACTAGATGTCCTGATGTCTCCTATTCACATGGAGAATACAGGAGGTTCTGCTCCCTAACTCTCACTCTGCAGCACCATATAGGACATTAGAAGTGCAAAGCAGTGAAGATGTGAATAAAGCACTTGGGGTGAGATAGAAAACATACTATTAACTGCAGCAGCATCTCTGTGTGTGTGTCTCTAATTTAGCTTTTAAGGGGTTAATCTGCCAGAATCAGCAGCAGCAGTCTCACTCCCAACGCGTATCCTGCCGTAGCAGTCACACCACCAAGTTTGTTTTTGCAACTCCAATTTCTGACAAAACTTTTCCTTTAAAGGGGTTATTCGGTTTGCAGTATTGATGGACTTAGGATAGGCCATCAATATTAGATCTGCAGGAAGTCCGACAACTGGAACCCCTGCAGACCTTAAGAAACCTGTGAATTCTCCTTCTCCATTCATTACTCCGTACCTGTGGTAACACCTCCTGGAATTTCCTCCTCCACTTCCCTCTTACACAGGTGATGGCCCCTCATCCTCTCTTCTTCAGCCTCCGCTTTAATATTAGTCACATCTTCTCCCTGATTTGTCATAGGTCACAATTCAGTACAATCCAGCAGAAATACAGGTGGGAAATCTAACAGAGCAACATAAGAAAGCAGCAAAATCTCTGAGGCCATGTATGAGTGCAGGAGCGGCGAGCTCCACCCCCTATATAGATGTGCCCCAGGACTCAGCAGCGCCATCTACCTGCTGACTGTCTGGTACATGTATGAGTGCAGGAGCGGCGAGCTCCACCCCCTATATAGATGTGCCCCAGGACTCAGCAGCGCCATCTACCTGCTGACTGTCTGGTACATGTATGAGTGCAGGAGCGGCGAGCTCCACCCCCTATATAGATGTGCCCCAGGACTCAGCAGCGCCATCTACCTGCTGACTGTCTGGTACATGTATGAGTGCAGGAGCGGCGAGCTCCACCCCCTATATAGATGTGCCCCAGGACTCAGCAGCGCCATCTACCTGCTGACTGTCTGGTACATGTATGAGTGCAGGAGCGGCGAGCTCCACCCCCTATATAGATGTGTCCCAGGGCTCAGCAGCGCCATCTACCTGCTGACTGTCTGGTACATGTATGAGTGCAGGAGCGGCGAGCTCCACCCCCTATATAGATGTGCCCCAGGACTCAGCAGCGCCATCTACCTGCTGACTGTCTGGTACATGTATGAGTGCAGGAGCGGCGAGCTCCACCCCCTATATAGATGTGCCCCAGGACTCAGCAGCGCCATCTACCTGCTGACTGTCTGGTACATGTATGAGTGCAGGAGCGGCGAGCTCCACCCCCTATATAGATGTGCCCCAGGACTCAGCAGCGCCATCTACCTGCTGACTGTCTGGTACATGTATGAGTGCAGGAGCGGCGAGCTCCACCCCCTATATAGATGTGCCCCAGGACTCAGCAGCGCCATCTACCTGCTGACTGTCTGGTACATGTATGAGTGCAGGAGGGGCGAGCTCCACCCCCTATATAGATGTGCCCCAGGACTCAGCAGCGCCATCTACCTGCTGACTGTCTGGTACATGTATGAGTGCAGGAGCGGCGAGCTCCACCCCCTATATAGATGTGCCCCAGAGCTCAGCAGCGCCATCTACCTGCTGACTGTCTGGTACATGTATGAGTGCAGGAGCGGCGAGCTCCACCCCCTATATAGATGTGCCCCAGGGCTCAGCAGCGCCACCTACCTGCTGACTGTCTGGTACATGTATGAGTGCAGGAGCGGCGAGCTCCACCCCCTATATAGATGTGCCCCAGGACTCAGCAGCGCCATCTACCTGCTGACTGTCTGGTACATGTATGAGTGCAGGAGCGGCGAGCTCCACCCCCTATATAGATGTGCCCCAGGACTCAGCAGCGCCATCTACCTGCTGACTGTCTGGTACATGTATGAGTGCAGGAGCGGCGAGCTCCACCCCCTATATAGATGTGCCCCAGGGCTCAGCAGCGCCATCTACCTGCTGACTGTCTGGGACATGTATGAGTGCAGGAGCGGCGAGCTCCACCCCCTATATACAGTCATGGCCAAAAGTTTTGAGAATGATACAAATATTAATTTTTACAAAGTCTACTGCTTCAGTTTTTCTAATGGCAATTTGCATATACTCCAGAATGTTATAAAGAGTGATCAGCTTAACAGCAATTACTTGCAAAGTCAATATTTGCCTAGAAAATGAACTTTATCCCCCAAAACACATTTCAACATCATTGCAGCCCTGCCTTAAAAGGACCACCTAACATCGTTTCAGTGATTGCTCCATTAACACAGGTGTGGGTGTTGATGAGGACAGGGCTGGAGATCAATCTGTCATGATTAAGTAAGAATGACCCAACTGGACACTTTAAAAGGAGGCTGGTGCTTGCCATCATTGTTTCTCTTCTGTTAACCATGGTTATCTCTAAAGAAACACGTGCAGTCATCATTGCACTGCACAAAAATGGCCTAACTGGGAAGAGTATTGCAGCTAGAAAGATTGCACCTCAGTCAACAATCTATCGCATCATCAAGAACTTCAAGGAGAGAGGTTCCATTGGTGCCAAAAAGGCTCCAGGGCGCCCAAGAAAGACCAGAAAGCGGCAGGACCGTCTCTTAAAAGTGTTTCAGCTGCGGGATCGGGCTACCAGCAGTGCAGAGCTTGCTGAGGAATGGCAGCAGGCAGGTGTGAGTGCATCTGCACGCACTGTGAGGCGGAGACTCTTGGAGCAAGGCCTGGTCTCAAGGAGGGCAGCAAAGAAGCCACTTCTCTCCAGAAAAAACATCAGGGACAGACTGATATTCTGCAAAAGGTACAGGGAGTGGACTGCTGAGGACTGGGGGAAAGTCATTTTCTCTGATCAATCCCCTTTTCGATTGTTTGGAACATCTGGAAAACAGCTTATTCGGAGAAGAAGAGGTGAGCGCTACCACCAGTCTTGTCTCATGCCAACTGTAAAGCATCCTGAAACCATTCATGTGTGGGGTTGCTTCTCAGCCAAGGGAATCGGCTCTCTCACAGTCTTGCCATGAATAAAGAATGGTACCAGAATGTCCTCCAAGAGCAACTTCTCCCAACCGTCCAAGAGCAGTTTGGCGCTCAACAATGCCTTTTCCAGCATGATGGAGCACCTTGCCATAAAGCAAAGGTGATAACTAAATGGCTCAGGGAACAAAACATAGAGATTTTGGGTCCATGGCCTGGAAACTCCCCAGATCTTAATCCCATTGAGAACTTGTGGTCAATCATCAAGAGACGGGTGGACAAACAAAAACCAACAAATTCAGACAAAATGAAAGCATTGATTCTGCAAGAATGGACTGCTATCAGTCAGGATTTGGTCCAGAAGTTGATTGAGAGCATGCCAGAGAGAATTGCAGAGGTCCTGAAGAAGAAGGGTCAACACTGCAAATATTGACTTGCTGCATTAACTCATTCTAACTGTCAATATAAGCTTCTGTTACTCATAATATGAATGCAATTCTATTTCTGTATGTGATAAAAACATCTGACAAACACACATAAAAACCAGAGGGCAGCAGATCATGTGAAAATATAATATTTGTGTCATTCTCAAAACTTTTGGCCATGACTGTAGATGTGCCCCAGGACTCAGCAGCGCCATCTACCTGCTGACTGTCTGGTACATGTATGAGTGCAGGAGCGGCGAGCTCCACCCCCTATATAGATGTGCCCCAGGACTCAGCAGCGCCATCTACCTGCTGACTGTCTGGTACATGTATGAGTGCAGGAGCGGCGAGCTCCACCCCCTATATAGATGTGCCCCAGGACTCAGCAGCGCCATCTACCTGCTGACTGTCTGGTACATGTATGAGTGCAGGAGCGGCGAGCTCCACCCCCTATATAGATGTGCCCCAGGGCTCAGCAGCGCCATCTACCTGCTGACTGTCTGGTACATGTATGAGTACAGGAGCGGCGAGCTCCACCCCCTATATAGATGTGCCCCAGGACTCAGCAGCGCCATCTACCTGCTGACTGTCTGGTACATGTATGAGTGCAGGAGCGGCGAGCTCCACCCCCTATATAGATGTGCCCCAGGACTCAGCAGCGCCATCTACCTGCTGACTGTCTGGGACATTATCCTCCGGGCAGTCCTGGGAATACAGAGGACTCAGGGGACATCTCTCGGGGGGATTTCTCCTACTGGGTCCATCTGTGGAGACACAAACACACAGTGACGGAATACATGAGCTGCTGTAGATCAGTCTATACATCAGACACCTCTAGGGGTAGTTATGGTCAATGTGATGACGGCTGTTAGCGGGTTTCTATGACAACTGAGCGGCGAAAAAAATGCCCTCCAGGTCTGTCCCCTATGAACTCCTATGAGGCCAGAGACATAATACTCTGTAATGTAGAGGCTTTGTAGTGTATTATAAGAGCGACTAAATGATCACATGGTCAAGATGGGAAAACAATCTTTATGACTAAAAATTACAATATAGTCTGGCATGCTGCAGATATTACACATTATATATACAGTACAGACCAAAAGTTTGGACACACCTTCTCATTCCAAGAGTTTTCTGTATTTTCATGACTATAAAAATTGTAGATTCCCACTGAAGGCATCAAAACTATGAATTAGCACATGTGGAATTATATACTTACCAAAAAAGTGTGAAACAACTGAAAATATGTCTTCTATTCTAGGTTCTTCAAAGTAGCCACCTTTTGCTTTGATTACTGCTTTGCACACTCTTGGCATTCTCTTGATGAGCTTCAAGAGGTAGTCACCTGAAATGGTTTTCACTTCACAGGTGTGCCCTGTCAGGTTTAATAAGTGGGATTTCTTGCCTTATAAATGGGGTTGGGACCATCAGTTGTGTTGTTCAGAAGTCAGGTGGATACACAGCTGATAGTCCTACTGAATGGAGTGTTAGAATTTGTATTATGGCAAGAAAAAAGCTGCTAAGTAAAGAAAAACGAGTGGCCATCATTACTTTAAGAAATGAAGGTCAGTCAGTCCGAAAAATTTGGAAAACTTTGAAAGTGTCCCCAAGTGCAGTGGCCAAAACCATCAAGTGCTACAAAGAAACTGGCTCACATGAGGACCGCCCCAGGAAAGGAAGACCAAGAGTCAAATCTGCTGCGGAGGATAAGTTCATCTGAGTCACTAGCCTCAGAAATCGCAGGTTAACAGCAGCTCAGATTAGACACCAGGTCAATGCCACACAGAGTTCTAGCAGCAGACACATCTCTACAACAACTGCTAAGAGGAGACTGTGTGCAGCAGGCCTTCATGGTAAAATAGCTGCTAGGAAACCACTGCTAAGGACAGGCAACAAGCACAAGAAGAACACAAGGAATGGACATTACACCTGTGGAAATCTGGGCTTTGGTCTGATGAGTCCAAATTAGAGATCTTTGGTTCCAACCACCGTGTCTTTGTGCGACGCCGAAAAGGTGAAGGAATGGACTGTACATGCCTGGTTCTCACCGTGACGCATGGAGGAGGAGGTGTGATGGTGTGGGGGGGGCTTTGCTGGGGACACTGTTGGGGATTTATTCTGAACCAGCATGGTTACCACAGCATCTTGCAGCGGCATGCTATTCCATCCGGTTTGCGTTTAGTTGGACCAACAGGACAATGACCCCAAACACCTCCAGACTGTGTAAGGGCTATGTGACCAAGAAGGAGAGTGATGGGGTGCTACGCCAGATGACCTGGCCTCCACAGTCACCAGACCTGAACCCAATCCAGATGGTTTGGGGTGAGCTGGACCGCAGAGTGAAGGCAAAAGGGCCAACAAGTGCTAAGCATCTCTGGGAACTCCTTCAAGACTGTTGGAAGACCATTTCAGGTGACTACCTCTTGAAGCTCATCAAGAGAATGCCAAGAGTGTGCAAAGCAGTAATCAAAGCAAAAGGTGGCTACTTTGAAGAACCTAGAATATAAGACATATTTTCAGTTGTTTCACACTTTTTTGGTAAGTATATAATTCCACATGTGTTAATTCATAGTTTTGATGCCTTCAGTGTGAATCTACAATTTTTATAGTCATGAAAATACAGAAACCTCTTGGAATGAGAAGGTGTCTCCAAACATTTGGTCTGTACTGTATATATATATATATATATATATCTATATCTCTATACACAGTATATGTATATATATATATCTGGATTTAGTGTTCAGGGAGCTAATGATGGAGAATCAGGATATCAAACCATGGGAAAGAGATTGTAGATAAGGGGGAGGGGGTAGATCAGAACAGTCCTTTGATCCTCAGGGGAGACGAAGGTTTGAGAAGGTGGGAGATGTTATGAGATACCCAAGTTGGGAGAAGTTGTGAGGGAGACACCTGAGAGAACTTAGGGGGGGGGGTTTCAATATAGGATTGGATTAGGGGCGTAACTACTGCTGTAGCGGATGCTATAGAGCCCATGACCTCAGGGTGCCCAGACTGCACAATATGGTGTGGGGGCCTATAAGTATGGGCCTATGTTTTAGATTTTTCAGCCCATATACTAAGACCCCTGTTACAGGCTCACCATACAAGAAGGTCCCAGTTACAGGCCCACCATATAGTAAGATCCCATTACAGGCCCACCATACAGTAAGACCCCCATTACAGGCCCACCATACAGTAAGACCCCCGTTAAAGGCCCACCATACAGTTAGGCCCCCGTTACAGGCCCACCATACAGTAAGGTCCCATTACAGGCCCACCATACAGTAAGACCCCCGTTAAAGGCCCACCATACAGTTAGGCCCCCGTTACAGGCCCACCATACAGTAAGGCCCCCGTTACAGGCCCACCATACAGTAAGGCCCCCGTTACAGGCCCACCATACAGTAAGGCCCCCGTTACAGGCCCACCATACAGTTAGGCCCCCGTTAGAGGCCCACCATACAGTTAGGCCCCCGTTACAGGCCTACCATACAGTAAGGCCCCCGTTACAGGCCCACCATACAGTAAGACCCCCCGTTAAAGGCCCACCATACAGTTAGGCCCCCGTTAAAGGCCCACCATACAGTTAGGCCCCCGTTACAGGCCTACCATACAGTAAGGCCCCCGTTAGAGGCCCACCATACAGTTAGGCCCCCGTTACAGGCCCACCATACAGTAAGGTCCCAGTTACAGGCCCACCATACAGTAAGGCCCCCGTTACAGGCCCACCATACAGTAAGGCCCCCGTTAGAGGCCCACCATACAGTTAGGCCCCCGTTACAGGCCCACCTTACGGTAAGACCCCGTTACAGGCCTACCATACGGTAAGACCCCTGTTACAGGCCCACCATACAGTAAAGCCCCCGTTACAGGCCCACCATACAGTAAGACCCCCGTTACAGGCCCACCATACAGTAAGACCCCCGTTACAGGCCCACCATACAGTAAGGCCCCTGTTACAGGCCCACCATACAGTAAGGGCCTCGTTACAGGCCCACCATACAGTAAGGCCCCCGTTACAGGCCCACCATACAGTAAGACCCCCGTTACAGGCCCACCATACAGTAAGGCCCCTGTTACAGGCCCACCATACAGTAAGGGCCTCGTTACAGGCCCACCATACAGTAAGGCCCCCGTTACAGGCCCACCATACAGTAAGGACCCCGTTACAGGCCCACCATACAGTAAGGCCCCCGTTACAGGCCCACCATACAGTAAGGCCCCCGTTACAGGCCCACCATACAGTAAGGACCCCGTTACAGGCCCACCATACAGTAAGGCCCCCGTTACAGGTCCACCATACAGTAAGGGCCTCGTTACAGGCCCACCATACAGTAAGGCTCCTGTTACAGGCTCACCATACAGTTAGGCCCCTGTTACAGGCCCACCATACAGTAAGACCCCCGTTACAGGCCTACCATACAGTAAGGTCCCTGTTACAAGCCCACCTACAATAAGACCCTTACAGTGTGAGGGCCAGTAACAGGGCACTTACTGTAAAGGAACAGTACACTGTATGGGAGCCCAATTAAAGAGCAATATACTATTTGGGGGGAGGTAAGTACAGGGGGCGTTAAACCATGTGGGGAGCCCCAATCAAAAGTTTGCTATGGGAACCCTCTTTCCTGGTCTGAATTAAGAGTAAAGAACTTGGATGACTGGTAAATATATCAATGCCTGCTCAGAAGTGAATTTTTGTTATTGTATGTATATGGGGTTGGAGAATTGATATTGTATGTATATGGGATTGGAGAATTGATATTGTATGTATATGGGGTTGGACAGTTGATATCGTATGTATATGGGATTGGACAGCTGATATCGTATGTATATGGGGTTAGAGAGTTGGTATCATATGCATATGGGATTGGACAGTTGATATTGTCGGGGGTTGATGTGTGATGTATTCCATGATTCCTCTTCTTTTCATGTATTGCTGATATTACAGGGTACTGCGGTGTGGGTTATGGTGGTGACCAGGGCTGTGGAGTCGGAGTCGGTTCCTATTTTGGTGGAGTCGGAGTCAGGGGAAATTGAGGAGTCGGAGTCGGGGCTTTGGCGTACCGACTCCACAGCCCTGCTAAAGACGCTGTTACAACCGTCTCGTCATGAATAAGAGACTCTGCACTGGAGCAGGAAAGTTTGGGCCTAGTTTGTCGCACCGCAAAATAAAAAGATGGCGGCTCAGTGGTTCATGGCTCAAATCTGACCAAGAAACATATCTGCAAGGAGTTTGTATGTTCTCCCTGTGTTTCTGTGGATTCCAGAGATTGTCAGTCCTATATGGGACAGCGACCGGCAATGTCTGTGAGGTGCTGCGGAATATGATGGCGCTATACAGGTAAGCCAAATAAACCAATAAGACGATTTTATTTGTCGCTGTCACCGATGCTCATGAATAAGAGAATAATGTGTAAAAGACGCCGTGCTCAGAAATCAGTAAGACGCTCGGCTAAGGACATCGTCTAATCTCTCATCGTGGCTTTCATACTGACCCTTCTGTATTGGATATTTTTGACGTTCTGAGTATTGAAATATCTTTCTTTATGGATGTTGATCCTGTTGCGGCTCTGACAGACCATGCGCCTCTGGAGCTTTTCATATCCAGAATATTACTGCGATCTAAAGAACGTCCTTATGTATATTACCTGCAGTATCCTTAAACAAGATGATAGAGCTATTGGTGATGGAGAGCATGACGGCGTTATTAATCATCTGATCGCCCCTCTCTTTAATCAGGTGGACATTACTCTGGGTGAACGCCCTAAATCACAATCGGGTAATAACCTGTACAGTTATAGAGCCTACATTGTTATGGTCAGCAAAGAAAGCTCCAGCAATGTCTATAGAGATATATATAGGGACAACATCTATAGAGATATATATATATAGGGACAACATTTATAGAGATATATATATCGGGACAACATCTATAGAGATATATATATAGAGACAGCGTCTAGAGAGATATATATATAGGGACAACGTCTATAGAGATATATATATATAGGGACAACATCTATAGAGATATATATATAGGGACAACATCTATAGAGATATATATATAGGGACAACGTCTAGAGAGATATATATATATAGGGACAACATCTATAGAGATATATATATAGGGACAACATCTATAGAGATATATATATAGGGACAACGTCTAGAGAGATATATACACACGTGGACACAATTGTTGTTCCCTCCCTCGTTTAATGAAAGAAAACCCCACAATGGTCACAGAAATAACTTGAATCTGACAAAAGTAATAATATATAAAACTTCTATGAAAATGAACAAATGAAAGTCAGACATTGCTTTCCAACCAGGCTTCAGCATGAAACAGGCCTGGACAGAAATGAGGGTTCCCTTAATATTTAGTTGCACAACCTTTTGAGGCAATCCCTGCAATCAGACGATTCCTGTAACTGTCAATGAGACTTCTGCACCTCTCAGCAGGGATTTTGGCCGCTCCTCATGAGCAAACTGCTCCAGTTGTCTCGGGTGTGAAGGTGCCTTTTCCAGACGGCATGTTTCAGCTCCTTCCAATAGGATTTAGGTCAGGGCTCATAGAAGGCCACTTCAGAATAGTCCAATGTTTTCCTCTTAGCCATTCTTGGGGGTTTTTAGCTGTGTTTTGGGTCATTATCCTGTTACAAGACCCATGACCTGCGACTGAGACCAAGCTTTCTGACACTGGGCAGCACATTTCTCTCTAGAATCCCTTGATAGTCTTGAGCTTTCGTTGTACCCTGCACAGATTCAAGACACCCTGTGCCAGATGCAGCAAAGCAGCCCCAGAACATAACAGAGCCTCCTCCATGTGTCACAGTAGGGACAGTGTTCTTTTCAAGATAGGCTTCATTATTCCTTCTGTGAACATAGAGCTGATGTGCCTTGCCAAAAATTTTGATTTTTGTCTCATCTGTCCATAGGACATTCTCCCAGAAGCTTTGTGGCTTGTCAACATGTAGTTTTATATATTATTACTTTTGTCAGATTCAAGTTATTTTTGTCACCATTGTGGGTTTTTCTTTCATTAAACACCCTCACAATAGGGGACTATAGGAAAATCTATGATATACAGGATCAACTGATAAGTAAAGATTAGACCACAAACAATAATGTCACCACCAGGGCTGTGGAGTCGGAGTCTATTTTGGTGGAGTCGGAGTCGGTATAAAATGGACCGACTCCCAAAATATATAATAAATTGGTACAGTTAGTAGTACAATGCAGTATGTGCTGAATATATTTTCATAAGAATTTGGGAAAATGCTGAAATGTTGAAAATGATGAAATGTCCTGTAAAGGTCTGTTCTATTCCTCATATAATGATGGGACTGAGTTCTGAGTGAACCTATAAGGTTTAGCACCATTATCTGGAGTAAGCAAAAGGTACAAGTGTTGTGATTGTGAGGACTGAAAAGCTTGACTTTATCTGTAATTGTGCTGGAGACCCACCCACAGCCCGAGGACACAGAGTGACTGCTTAGCAATGTTTTACATGAAGCTTCACTAATTCTATTCCTTTTCTAAATAGAGGTACGGCTCTTCAAAAAAAGACCCCTAAATATTCCAGCAAGACCCGCTCCATACAAGTATTCATCACCA
Organism: Leptodactylus fallax; assembly: GCA_947044405.1. Taxonomy (NCBI): domain Eukaryota; kingdom Metazoa; phylum Chordata; class Amphibia; order Anura; family Leptodactylidae; genus Leptodactylus; species Leptodactylus fallax. The sequence continues at coordinate 315,343 of CAMRHE010000717.1, read as the reverse complement.
CAGAACCATGGCCGGCTTGATAGCAGACAAACAGTGGGGTCACCATACGCCCATTGGGACAACATTTCATCATATCAATTCCTTGCAGGGTCTGAAATGTAATCTCACAATACTTTTCTCGTACCTGAAATGAACAGACTTTACTTGGTCTGAAAACCCCCCAGATTGTTATGGAATGAAAGTCTTGTGTACATGGCTTGATCTAGCTCGCTCTGTCATCAGCCGGAGCGGAGAGCCGGTTTCTAACCTAGGACAGTTCCTGCTGCTGGCCCTCTGTAGTCTCATCTCTCCCAATCTCTGCATAATGCTTTTACTGGCTGAGCCTAGTGATGTTATCTGTGCAGGTATATGTACCGTATATACAGTGCCTTGCGAAAGTATTCGGCCCCCTTGAACTTTTCAACCTTTTGCCACATTTCAGGCTTCAAACATAAGGATATAAAATTTTAATTTTTTGGTGAAGAATCAACAACAAGTGGGACACAATCGTGAAGTGGAACGAAATTTATTGGTTATTTTAAACTTTTGTAAAAAATAAAAAACTGAAAAGTGGGGCGTGCAATATTATTCGGCCCCTTTACTTTCAGTGCAGCAAACTCAGTCCAGAAGGTCAGTGAGGATCTCTGAATGATCCAATGTTGTCCTAAATGACTGATGATGATAAATATAATCCACCTGTGTGTAATCAAGTCTCCGTATAAATGCACCTGCTCTGTGATAGGCTCAGGGTTCTGTTTAAAGCGCAGAGAGCATCATGAAGACCAAGGAACACACCAGGCAGGTCCGTGATACTGTTGTGGAGAAGTTTAAAGCCGGATTTGGATACAAAAAGATTTCCCAAACTTTAAACATCCCAAGAAGCACTGTGCAAGCGATCATATTGAAATGGAAGGAGTATCAGACCACTGCAAATCTACCAAGACCCGGCCGTCCCTCTAAACTTTCATCTCAAACAAGGAGAAGACTGATCAGAGATGCAGCCAAGAGGCCCATGATCACTCTGGATATACTGCAGAGATCTACAGCTGAGGTGGGAGAGTCTGTCCATAGGACAACAATCAGTCGTACACTGCACAAATCTGGCCTTTATGGAAGAGTGGCAAGAAGAAAGCCATTTCTCAAAGATATCCATAAAAAGCCACCTGGGAGACACCAAACATAATAATAATAATAATAATAGTCCTGTGGAAGAAGGTGCTCTGCTCAGAGGAAACCAAAATCCAACTTTTTGGCCACAATGCAAAACGATATGTTTGGCGTAAAAGCAACACAGCTCATTCCCCTGAACACACCATCCCCACTGTCACACATGGTGGGGGCAGCATCATGGTTTGGGCCTGCTTTTCTTGAGCAGGGACAGGGAAGATGGTTAAAATTGATGGGAAGATGGAGCCAAATACAGGACCATTCTGGAAGAAAACCTGTTGGAGTCTGCAAAAGACCTGAGACTGGGACGGAGATTTATCTTCCAACAAGACAATGATCCCAAACATAAAGCCAAATCTACAATGGAATGGTTCACAAATAAACGTATCCAGGTGTTAGAATGGCCAAGTCAAAGTCCAGACCTGAATCCAATCGAGAATCTGTGGAAAGAGCTGAAAACTGCTGTTCACAAACGCTCTCCATCCAACCTCACTGAGCTCCAGCTGTTTTCCAAGGAAGAATGGGCAAGAATTTCAGTCTCTCCATGTGCAAAACTGATAGAGACATACCCCAAGCGACTTGTAGCTGTAATCGCAGCAAAAGGTGGCGCTACAAAGTATTAACTTAAGGGGGTCGAATAATATTACACGCCCCACTTTTCAGTTTTTTATTTTTTACAAAAGTTTAAAATATCCAATAAATTTCGTTCCACTTCACGATTGTGTCCCACTTGTTGTTGATTCTTCACCACAAAATTAAAATTTTATATCTTTATGTTTGAAGCCTGAAACGTGGCAAAAGGTTGAAAAGTTCAAGGGGGCCGAATACTTTCGCACGGCACTATATATACGGTACATATACCTTACAACAAGCGCGAGCTCCCAGCTGGAATGAGCAGAAAACCAGGAAATGGAAGAGAGAGGAGACCGGAGGGAAGCAGAAACCCTGAGACAAGAAAACCCCTTTAATGTTTGACTAGCCTAACAGTAATAAAATACATTGTATATTTCTATTTCGTGAGAATACATGTGCGTGCAACATCCAGGTCCTCTGACTGACAGGAGCACGTTGGGACATTTTGGCCAATTATAAGTTAGTTGTACATTGTATGGTATATGTGACTTAACAAACATTGATTTGGCGAGGGCTTTACTGGCAAAGGACAGATCGGTGCCCGACAGAAGGTTAAGCCTATGATATACATGAATAAACATGTTCAGCCCTGCAAAATGTGATCCAGAGAGGCTCCAGACTTCTCTGCCCAGGATACAGATACTACACGAGTAGAATGGGCTCTCAGATTTGCTGGGGCGCAAACACTCTGATTTTTATAGGACTCTGCGATGACTTTTTTTCATCCACAGGACAATAGTACCTTTGGTGGCTTTTTGCCCTTATTGGAGCCCCAAAACTCTACAAATAGGTTAGAATTTATTCTAAAGGAGATTGTAGCTTTCAGGTAATCTAGAACAGCTCTCCTTATATCCAGGGAATGGAACTGTGTTTCCTTAGGATTTTTTGGGTTCTGGCAGAGGGATGGTAGAATAGTCTCCTGACATATGGAAATCAGACACCACTTTTGGTTCTGGATTAATTACTAGACGAACTTCCATGCCTTTAAAGGGACAGCTCTTGTATGGATAGGGCGTGTATTTCTCCAACCCTGTGAGCTGAGGTTATCGCAACCAGAAATGTAATTTTCCAAGTTAGGAATCTTATGGCTCAAATGGGGGTAGAGTTAGACCTTTTAGGACCACATCCACATCCCAGGGAGGAATAAGGCTTCTTTAGGGATAACCTATATGCAGCCACAAAAAAGGTCTTCACCCATCTGTGAGAGGCCAAGTCCTGATCAAAGAAACCTTTGTCTAAATCATCCTAAAGAGAGTCCAGAATTTTAGAAATATCGGGATAAAATATGTCTGGATCTTCCCCTTAAATCCAGGAAATTATTATTTCCTACACCTTACCATACATGGCATTAGTTACCCCTTTCCTACTTTGATGTGACGTATGAATTGCTGCATCTGAGAGACCCCTAGATTTTAAGACGAGCGCCTCAGAAGCCACGCTGCCAGCTTCCACGGGTCTTCTATCTTTAGATTGTGTAACGTCCCGAACCAAGCTCTCTTTGGTCATTATGGGGCATTTGCTGTTGAGTTCTCTCTCTGGATCTTCTGTAAATGTTCTTGGTAGAAGAGAAATTGGAGGAAAAGCATAAGCCAGGTAAATTCCATGTATGGGCTAGAGACTTATCCCTAGACTCCATTGGGTTTAGAGAGAAGAACGCCAATCTTTTTGCGTTCTTCTGATCTGCAAACAAGTCGACCTCTGGGACTCCCCATTTCCGAGTGATGTGGAGAAAGATCTTATGATTGTCTGTTTTAGGTCTCTTCAGCCCAGATAGTCCACTTGTATCTTCTCCGACCCTTTCATATGAAGAGAGGATAATGATTTTAGACTCTGCCCAAAAGAATATCTGATTTGCCAGCCATTGAAGGCTTTTTTGTCTGAAGCCTCCCTGGTGTCACAGATAAGCCACCGTGGTGATGTTGTCTGAGCAGACTCTCACATGTTTTTTTATTAACAGGTTTTCGGAACCTCCAGAACTTGTTTTTGCTCTCTCATATTTCATGAGCATTTGATCATCTGGTTTGACCAAGTTCCCTGAAAAGAGATCTGAGACACTGAGGCCCCTCAGCCCCTCTTGCTGGCTTATGTAACAACTGGCACTACTTCGGATGGATGCCACTGAACCCCTTTCCCCAGATTCTGGGGGCAAAGCCACCACAGGACGGAAGTCCTTACTGAATGTGAAATTAGGATCTTCTTGTCCAGGGATAGAGGTGACTTGTTCCATTGGGACAAGATTACAGAATGAAGATCTCTTGTGTGTGCTTGAGCCCAGGTTACACTTTGTATGCAAGATGTTACAGACCCTAGGACCATCATTGCTAGTCTGACTGACACATATCCGAAACGTATAAAGGAGGATATTTTTCCCCTTAAAGATGTGTGTCGGGAGGAAAGCCATCTGTCTGTTGGAGACTAAAAAAACTCCCAAAATATTTTCTGGGTTGAGGGAGTTGTCTCTGAATTCTTCTTGTTTATCATCCAACCCAAGTCTCTCGGTCTCCTTTGAGAAGTTTGTGTAATCTCTTGATGATGAATGCTTGCTGATGGAGCTACTAACAGAAGGCCATGCAAACACGTCATAATGTGACTATCCTTGCGTCTTAGGAAGGCCACCACATCCATCATTATTTTTGTAAAAATTCTGGGAGCAGAAGAGATGTCGAATGGAAAGGCATTGAATTGATAATGGAGGATCTGATGATCCTGATGGATTGCAAACCTTAGAAATTTCCTGTATTTTGGGTGGATTGGTACATAATAATATGTATCTTGTATATCGAAGGTGGACACCATGAAACTTTTCCGATGAGTGGACTGGTTGATTTTCTACACTCCATTCTGAATTTGTGGTAAGCTACATAGTTGTGTTACGTTTACGATACTACAGAAAGTTCCATTGGGTTTATTTCCAAGGAATAGACAGGAGTAATGGCCAGGATTCCTTTCTTCCACTGGAACTAAGGAGATGACCTAGTGAAATAATCTTTGGACGCCTTCCTTTAGAGCTTTTGCAGTATAAGGGATGGTAAATGTGAGACAACTATATCTGTGGGGGAATAGGAGGGAAATTGTATTTTAAACCTCTCTGATTTTTTGTAATTTCCTCCCACTGGGGAAAGAATTTTAACACCCCCCCCCCCCACAACACCAGAGATATGGCGTCATTGTCGATCTTGACTTTGTTTATTCTGACCTCTTCTGCACCTTTCTGTTCCTATTAGAGGTGGAGCCCTAATTCCTGTGCCGCAGTCAGGAAGGGCTGGCTTTGAGATATCGTCTATAATGTGAAGATTATAACTTGAAGGGAGTCTATCATTAGAAAAACCACTTTTAAGCTAATGGCACGTTGGAATGGCCTCTACTGCTACCTTTCATTGTTTTCTTCTCCCAGCCCTTGCTAATAAAAGTAGTTTCTTCACTTATGGTAATGAGCATCACGGAGTACCTGGGGCGTTCCCTCCTCTGCTGCGAGCACCCACCGAGTCTTCGCTTTTCACCGCCCCTTCAAAGTCCTCGTACGCAGAGCTGTACGCTCTTGTGACAGACCACTGGAAAATGGCGGCCCGTCACGCACAATAGACTCTGTCCGAACCCGAAGTGGCAGAGCCAATTGCGTAAGCACAAGATTTCGCTGCCGTGCAGAGCTGCGTACGAGAACTTAGAAGAAAGAAGATACAGAGAAGTCCAAAAGGGAAGTCACCACAACAGACCAAGGGGCGGTGAAAAGCGTTGACGCGGTGGGTGCTCGCAGCAGAGGAGGAACGTCTGGGCTGACCGTGTCTCACTATACTGTGTAAGTCACCAGCAGAGTCGTGTAGTCACAGCTTGTTACCGAAACTGGAGACGACAGGAACGTTGTTGGACGTGTGTGGTGGAGAATGTCATAAGAAATGGCGCAGAGCGGTAAAGACAGATTGTCGGCTTCTACAAGAAAGTCTTTATACAGATTGTCTCAGCAGATGGCGACATCCAAGAGCCGGAGCCAAAGAGCTGTAAAGAGAAGTCGTCTTCATGTAAACCGTGCGACCGCGCTGCAGGAACGGAAAGGTCCGGATAATAACAAGCGCCTTGTGTACGGCTGCCGGGCTGAAGCATTGGTCGTAGACAGTCCGAATATTCCTGATGTGACCAGGTTTACAGACGAGGCATGGACTCCCTTATCTGGCCATGTAACCTCTCACAATACACAGATATGAGCAGCTGAAAATCCTCCTGAGACCCCCAAGACCCCTCCTCATCCTGACAATATTGGCGTCTGACGTGAGATATGGCGGGGACACATAACTGGCCGCTCTTTACTGACAGTTCTGGCACCAGGGCAGTGGATGTGGAGATTTTCCACACATTTGTACATCAGTTGGATGATGAGGAGATTAGTCCCGGCTCCTTTCTACAGGATGGGGCGACCTGCCGCACCTCCAATGTCTCCAGGAATGACATCTGAGCGGTTTTGGGGGTCAATATTGAGGATTTTTACTCTTATTAGTGATAAAATAATCCTGATTGTAATCCTTATAGTCAGTGCTAATAGTGCAGGGTAATATATGGTGTTGTCATGGTATATATGTATACTGCAGGTAATATCACTGACATTACAGATGTGGCCTCGCTTCTGCTCCTCTCAGGACTGTTTGGTCTCTTCTCTCTGTACCAGTCTAGACTGAGACCATAATGGAGACCTGGCAGGACTAAAGGATGGGATTAGCTAGCATGGCGGCCATGATGGGAGTCCGGACTATTGGTAGACAATGGAATCCCTATAGAATTACTTACACGTCATGTATAATTATATAATTATCATACCAGAGCGGAGACAAAAGTAAGGGGCAGACAACACCCAGAAGTCCCATGTAAATAACTATACAACATTGTATATAATATATATGTCTGTACCTGGTGATGTCCGGGGGGCGGTATATATACAGTATACAGTCTCTCCTTACCATGTGATGTCCGGGGGGGGCGGTATATATACAGTATACAGTCTCTCCTTACCATGTGATGTCCGGGGGGGCGGTATATATACAGTATACAGTCTCTCCTTACCATGTGATGTCCGGGGGGGCGGTATATATACAGTATACAGTCTCTCCTTACCATGTGATGTCCGGGGGGGCGGTATATATACAGTATACAGTCTCTCCTTACCATGTGATGTCCGGGGGGGCGGTATATATACAGTATACAGTCTCTCCTTACCATGTGATGTCCGGGGGGGCGGTATATATACAGTATACAGTCTCTCCTTACCATGTGATGTCCGGGGGGGCGGTATATATACAGTATACAGTCTCTCCTTACCATGTGATGTCCGGGGGGAGGTATATATACAGTATACAGTCTCTCCTTACCATGTGATGTCCGGGGGGGGCGGTATATATACAGTATACAGTCTCTCCTTACCATGTGATGTCCGGGGGGGGCGGTATATATACAGTATACAGTCTCTCCTTACCATGTGATGTCCGGGGGGGCGGTATATATACAGTATACAGTCTCTCCTTACCATGTGATGTCCGGGGGGCGCGGTATATATACAGTATACAGTCTCTCCTTACCATGTGATGTCCGGGGGGGCGGTATATATACAGTATACAGTCTCTCCTTACCATGTGATGTCCGGGGGGGCGGTATATATACAGTATACAGTCTCTCCTTACCATGTGATGTCCGGGGGGGCGGTATATATACAGTATACAGTCTCTCCTTACCATGTGATGTCCGGGGGGAGGTATATATACAGTATACAGTCTCTCCTTACCATGTGATGTCCGGGGGGCGGTATATATACAGTATACAGTCTCTCCTTACCATGTGATGTCCGGGGGGGCGGTATATATACAGTATACAGTCTCTCCTTACCATGTGATGTCCGGGGGGGCAGTATATATACAGTATACAGTCTCTCCTTACCATGTGATGTCCGGGGGGCGGTATATATACAGTATACAGTCTCTCCTTACCATGTGATGTCCAGGGGGGCGGTATATATACAGTATACAGTCTCTCCTTACCATGTGATGTCCGGGGGGCGGTATATATACAGTATACAGTCTCTCCTTACCATGTGATGTCCGGGGGGCGGTATATATACAGTATACAGTCTCTCCTTACCATGTGATGTCCGGGGGGCGGTATATATACAGTATACAGTCTCTCCTTACCATGTGATGTCCGGGGGGGCCGGTATATATACAGTATACAGTCTCTCCTTACCATGTGATGTCCGGGGGGCCGGTATATATAACAGTATACAGTCTCTCCTTACCATGTGATGTCCGGGGGGGCCGGTATATATACAGTATACAGTCTCTCCTTACCATGTGATGTCCGGGGGGCCGGTATATATACAGTATACAGTCTCTCCTTACCATGTGATGTCCGGGGGGGCCGGTATATATACAGTATACAGTCTCTCCTTACCATGTGATGTCCGGGGGGGCGGTATATATACAGTATACAGTCTCTCCTTACCATGTGATGTCCGGGGGGGCGGTATATATACAGTATACAGTCTCTCCTTACCATGTGATGTCCGGGGGGGCGGTATATATACAGTATACAGTCTCTCCTTACCATGTGATGTCCGGGGGGCCGGTATATATACAGTATACAGTCTCTCCTTACCATGTGATGTCCGGGGGGGCGGTATATATACAGTATACAGTCTCTCCTTACCATGTGATGTCCGGGGGGGCGGTATATATACAGTATACAGTCTCTCCTTACCATGTGATGTCCGGGGGAGAGGGTATATATACAGTATACAGTCTCTCCTTACCATGTGATGTCCGGGGGGGCGGTATATATACAGTATACAGTCTCTCCTTACCATGTGATGTCCGGGGGGGCGGTATATATACAGTATACAGTCTCTCCTTACCATGTGATGTCCGGGGGGGCAGTATATATACAGTATACAGTCTCTCCTTACCATGTGATGTCCGGGGGGCGGTATATATACAGTATACAGTCTCTCCTTACCATGTGATGTCCAGGGGGGCGGTATATATACAGTATACAGTCTCTCCTTACCATGTGATGTCCGGGGGGCGGTATATATACAGTATACAGTCTCTCCTTACCATGTGATGTCCGGGGGGCGGTATATATACAGTATACAGTCTCTCCTTACCATGTGATGTCCGGGGGGCGGTATATATACAGTATACAGTCTCTCCTTACCATGTGATGTCCGGGGGGGCCGGTATATATACAGTATACAGTCTCTCCTTACCATGTGATGTCCGGGGGGGCCGGTATATATACAGTATACAGTCTCTCCTTACCATGTGATGTCCGGGGGGGCCGGTATATATACAGTATACAGTCTCTCCTTACCATGTGATGTCCGGGGGCCGGTATATATACAGTATACAGTCTCTCCTTACCATGTGATGTCCGGGGGGGCCGGTATATATACAGTATACAGTCTCTCCTTACCATGTGATGTCCGGGGGGGCCGGTATATATACAGTATACAGTCTCTCCTTACCATGTGATGTCCGGGGGGCGGTATATATATAGTATACAGTCTCTCCTTACCATGTGATGCCCGGGGGGCCGGTATATATACAGTATACAGTCTCTCCTTACCATGTGATGTCCGGGGGGGCGGTATATATACAGTATACAGTCTCTCCTTACCATGTGATGCCCGGGGGGCCGGTATATATACAGTATACAGTCTCTCCTTACCATGTGATGCCCGGGGGGCCGGTATATATACAGTATACAGTCTCTCCTTACCATGTGATGTCCGGGGGGGGGTATATATATAGTATACAGTCTCTCCTTACCATGTGATGCCCGGGGGGCGGTATATATACAGTATACAGTCTCTCCTTACCATGTGATGTCCGGGGGGCAGTATATATACAGTATACAGTCTCTCCTTACCATGTGATGTCCGGGGGGCGGTATATATACAGTATACAGTCTCTCCTTACCATGTGATGTCCGGGGGCCGGTATATATACAGTATACAGTCTCTCCTTACCATGTGATGTCCGGGGGGGCGGTATATATACAGTATACAGTCTCTCCTTACCATGTGATGTCCGGGGGGCGGTATATATACAGTATACAGTCTCTCCTTACCATGTGATGTCCGGGGGGCGGTATATATACAGTATACAGTCTCTCCTTACCATGTGATGTCCGGGGGCGGTATATATACAGTATACAGTCTCTCCTTACCATGTGATGTCCGGGGGGGCGGTATATATACAGTATACAGTCTCTCCTTACCATGTGATGTCCGGGGGGCAGTATATATACAGTATACAGTCTCTCCTTACCATGTGATGTCCGGGGGCGGTATATATACAGTATACAGTCTCTCCTTACCATGTGATGTCCGGGGGGGCGGTATATATACAGTATACAGTCTCTCCTTACCATGTGATGTCCGGGGGGCGGTATATATACAGTATACAGTCTCTCCTTACCATGTGATGTACGGGGGGCCGGTATATATACAGTATACAGTCTCTCCTTACCATGTGATGTCCGGGGGGCGGTATATATACAGTATACAGTCTCTCCTTACCATGTGATGTCCGGGGGGCGGTATATATACAGTATACAGTCTCTCCTTACCATGTGATGTCCGGGGGGCGGTATATATACAGTATACAGTCTCTCCTTACCATGTGATGTCCGGGGGGCCGGTATATATACAGTATACAGTCTCTCCTTACCATGTGATGTCCGGGGGGCGGTATATATACAGTATACAGTCTCTCCTTACCATGTGATGTCTGGGGGGGCGGTATATATACAGTATACAGTCTCTCCTTACCATGTGATGTCCGGGGGGCGGTATATATACAGTATACAGTCTCTCCTTACCATGTGATGTCCGGGGGGCGGTATATATACAGTATACAGTCTCTCCTTACCATGTGATGTCCGGGGGGCGGTATATATACAGTATACAGTCTCTCCTTACCATGTGATGCCCGGGGGGCCGGTATATATACAGTATACAGTCTCTCCTTACCATGTGATGTCCGGGGGGCGGTATATATACAGTATACAGTCTCTCCTTACCATGTGATGTCCGGGGGGGGCGGTATATATACAGTATACAGTCTCTCCTTACCATGTGATGTCCGGGGGGGCCGGTATATATACAGTATACAGTCTCTCCTTACCATGTGATGTCCGGGGGGCGGTATATATATAGTATACAGTCTCTCCTTACCATGTGATGCCCGGGGGGCCGGTATATATACAGTATACAGTCTCTCCTTACCATGTGATGTCCGGGGGGCGGTATATATACAGTATACAGTCTCTCCTTACCATGTGATGTCCGGGGGGCGGTATATATACAGTATACAGTCTCTCCTTACCATGTGATGTCCGGGGGGCGGTATATATACAGTATACAGTCTCTCCTTACCATGTGATGTCCGGGGGGGCGGTATATATACAGTATACAGTCTCTCCTTACCATGTGATGTCCGGGGGGGCCGGTATATATACAGTATACAGTCTCTCCTTACCATGTGATGTCCGGGGGGCGGTATATATATAGTATACAGTCTCTCCTTACCATGTGATGTCCGGGGGGCCGGTATATATACAGTATACAGTCTCTCCTTACCATGTGATGTCCGGGGGGCGGTATATATACAGTATACAGTCTCTCCTTACCATGTGATGTCCGGGGGGGCGGTATATATACAGTATACAGTCTCTCCTTACCATGTGATGTCCGGGGGGCGGTATATATACAGTATACAGTCTCTCCTTACCATGTGATGTCCGGGGGGGCCGGTATATATACAGTATACAGTCTCTCCTTACCATGTGATGTCCGGGGGGCAGTATATATACAGTATACAGTCTCTCCTTACCATGTGATGTCCGGGGGGCGGTATATATACAGTATACAGTCTCTCCTTACCATGTGATGTCCGGGGGGCGGTATATATACAGTATACAGTCTCTCCTTACCATGTGATGTCCGGGGGGCGGTATATATACAGTATACAGTCTCTCCTTACCATGTGATGTCCGGGGGGGCGGTATATATACAGTATACAGTCTCTCCTTACCATGTGATGTCCGGGGGGGCAGTATATATACAGTATACAGTCTCTCCTTACCATGTGATGTCCGGGGGGCGGTATATATACAGTATACAGTCTCTCCTTACCATGTGATGTCCGGGGGGGCGGTATATATACAGTATACAGTCTCTCCTTACCATGTGATGTCCGGGGGGCGGTATATATACAGTATACAGTCTCTCCTTACCATGTGATGTCCGGGGGGGGCGGTATATATACAGTATACAGTCTCTCCTTACCATGTGATGTCCGGGGTGGCGGTATATATACAGTATACAGTCTCTCCTTACCATGTGATGTCCGGGGGGCCGGTATATATACAGTATACAGTCTCTCCTTACCATGTGATGTCCGGGGGGCGGTATATATACAGTATACAGTCTCTCCTTACCATGTGATGTCCGGGGGGCGGTATATATACAGTATACAGTCTCTCCTTACCATGTGATGTCCGGGGGGGCGGTATATATACAGTATACAGTCTCTCCTTACCATGTGATGTCCGGGGGGGCGGTATATATACAGTATACAGTCTCTCCTTACCATGTGATGTCCGGGGGGGCGGTATATATACAGTATACAGTCTCTCCTTACCATGTGATGTACGGGGGGCCGGTATATATACAGTATACAGTCTCTCCTTACCATGTGATGTCCGGGGGGGCGGTATATATACAGTATACAGTCTCTCCTTACCATGTGATGTCCGGGGGGCCGGTATATATACAGTATACAGTCTCTCCTTACCATGTGATGTCCGGGGGGGCGGTATATATACAGTATACAGTCTCTCCTTACCATGTGATGTCCGGGGGGCGGTATATATACAGTATACAGTCTCTCCTTACCATGTGATGTCCGGGGGGCGGTATATATACAGTATACAGTCTCTCCTTACCATGTGATGTCCGGGGCGGCGGTATATATACAGTATACAGTCTCTCCTTACCATGTGATGTCCGGGGGGGCGGTATATATACAGTATACAGTCTCTCCTTACCATGTGATGCCCGGGGGGCCGGTATATATACAGTATACAGTCTCTCCTTACCATGTGATGTCCGGGGGTCGGTATATATACAGTATACAGTCTCTCCTTACCATGTGATGTCCGGGGGGGCGGTATATATACAGTATACAGTCTCTCCTTACCATGTGATGTCCGGGGGGGCCGGTATATATACAGTATACAGTCTCTCCTTACCATGTGATGTCCGGGGGGCGGTATATATACAGTATACAGTCTCTCCTTACCATGTGATGTCCGGGGGGCCGGTATATATACAGTATACAGTTTCTCCTTACCATGTGATGTCCGGGGGCAGTATATATACAGTATACAGTCTCTCCTTACCATGTGATGTCCGGGGGGCGGTATATATACAGTATACAGTCTCTCCTTACCATGTGATGTCCGGGGGGCGGTATATATACAGTATACAGTCTCTCCTTACCATGTGATGTCCGGGGGGGGTATATATACAGTATACAGTCTCTCCTTACCATGTGATGTCCGGGGGGGCCGGTATATATACAGTATACAGTCTCTCCTTACCATGTGATGTCCGGGGGGCGGTATATATATAGTATACAGTCTCTCCTTACCATGTGATGCCCGGGGGGCCGGTATATATACAGTATACAGTCTCTCCTTACCATGTGATGTCCGGGGGGCGGTATATATACAGTATACAGTCTCTCCTTACCATGTGATGTCCGGGGGGGGTTTTGTGCGCGGGGGGGTATATATACAGTATACAGTCTCTCCTTACCATGTGATGTCCGGGGGGCGGTATATATACAGTATACAGTCTCTCCTTACCATGTGATGTCCGGGGGGGGCCGGTATATATACAGTATACAGTCTCTCCTTACCATGTGATGTCCGGGGGGGCGGTATATATACAGTATACAGTCTCTCCTTACCATGTGATGTCCGGGGGGCGGTATATATACAGTATACAGTCTCTCCTTACCATGTGATGTCCGGGGGGCGGTATATATACAGTATACAGTCTCTCCTTACCATGTGATGTCCGGGGGGCGGTATATATACAGTATACAGTCTCTCCTTACCATGTGATGTCCGGGGGGGCGGTATATATACAGTATACAGTCTCTCCTTACCATGTGATGTCCGGGGGGCGGTATATATACAGTATACAGTCTCTCCTTACCATGTGATGTCCGGGGGGCCGGTATATATACAGTATACAGTCTCTCCTTACCATGTGATGTCCGGGGGGGCCGGTATATATACAGTATACAGTCTCTCCTTACCATGTGATGTCCGGGGGGGCGGTATATATACAGTATACAGTCTCTCCTTACCATGTGATGTCCGGGGGGGCGGTATATATACAGCATACAGTCTCTCCTTACCATGTGATGTCCGGGGGGGCGGTATATATACAGTATACAGTCTCTCCTTACCATGTGATGTCCGGGGGGCCGGTATATATACAGTATACAGTCTCTCCTTACCATGTGATGTCCGGGGGGGCGGTATATATACAGTATACAGTCTCTCCTTACCATGTGATGTCCGGGGGGCCGGTATATATACAGTATACAGTCTCTCCTTACCATGTGATGTCCGGGGGCGGGGTATATATACAGTATACAGTCTCTCCTTACCATGTGATGTCCGGGGGGCCGGTATATATACAGTATACAGTCTCTCCTTACCATCTGATGTCCGGGGGGCGGTATATATACAGTATACAGTCTCTCCTTACCATGTGATGTCCGGGGGGCGGTATATATACAGTATACAGACTCTCCTTACCATGTGATGTCCGGGGGGCCGGTATATATACAGTATACAGTCTCTCCTTACCATGTGATGTCCGGGGGGCGGAATATATACAGTATACAGTCTCTCCTTACCATGTGATGTCCGGGGGGGCCGGTATATATACAGTATACAGTCTCTCCTTACATTGTGATGTCCGGGGGCCGGTATATATACAGTATACATTCTCTCCTTACCATGTGATGTCCGGGGGGGCCAGTGATCCTCCATCATGACCTCCTTGTACCGATCCTTGTGTCCTTCTAAATACTCCCACTCCTCCATGGAGAAATAGACAGCGACATCCTGACACCTTATAGGAACCTGACAACACAATGATACAGTCATCACCCAGACCCCTCCAGTGCTGTTACTGGAGAATTTCCCAGCATTCCCAGCAGTGTCACCTCTCCAGTCAGCAGCTCAATCATCTTGTTGGTGAGTTCTAGAATCTTCTGCTCATGTATCAGGGAGAGAGGGGGAGGCTGGCCCCCCCCCCCCCCCCCCCCCCCCCCCCCCCCGGGGGCCCCCCCCCCCCCCCCCCCCCCCCCCCCCCGGGGGGCCGGGGCCCCCCCCCCGTTCTCACTCTGGTGTATTCCT
Organism: Leptodactylus fallax; assembly: GCA_947044405.1. NCBI lineage: Eukaryota > Metazoa > Chordata > Amphibia > Anura > Leptodactylidae > Leptodactylus > Leptodactylus fallax. Next base: position 300,085 of record CAMRHE010000717.1, on the reverse strand, counting down.
GTGTATGGAGAGAGACAATAAGGGGTATAAATAATTCCTGACTACAAAATGTGACAATCAGAATAAATCCCTGGATCGGATCGCCCGATCTCCAGTAATCGACTGACTATAACCTGGAGTCATTATTACAATACGTAACAGACTTCATAGACAATAGGATGATGCAATGCAAATGTGGTTTTATTCACCAACAGTAGAGTACAATACAGAACAGTAACGTTTCGGTCATAATCCCGACCTTCATCAGACTCTGTATGTAGCAATATAAGGGAGAAGTATATGCAGAGGGCTCACTACGGCGGTGTTTATAGCTCCCTGGCCGCCTGGGATCATCCTATTGTCTACGAAGTCTGTTACGTATTAATGTGATAAGAGCTGGGACCCTACTTCATACAACATACTAGGAATGTCTCCCATACCTCCTGAAATATTATTACACTCTAGAAACTTACTGGACTCATATTGAATTCACCATGTCATGTGTATAAACCTTCTTTCCTCTAGATGTAGTGGACGCCTCCTTGTTATAGGTACAGTCCATAGTCTCACTGCTCTTACAGTAAAGAATCCCTTCTATATTGTGTATAAACCTTCTTTCCTCTAGATGTAGTGGACGCCTCCTTGTTATAGGTACAGTCCATAGTCTCACTGCTCTTACAGTAAAGAATCCCTTCTATGTTGTGTATAAACCTTCTTTCCTCTAGATGTAGTGGACGCCTCCTTGTTATAGGTACAGTCCATAGTCTCACTGCTCTTACAGTAAAGAATCCCTTCTATGTTGTGTATAAACCTTCTTTCCTCTAGATGTAGTGGACGTCTCCTTGTTATAGGTACAGTCCATAGTGTCACTGCTCTTACAGTAAAGAATCCCTTCTATGTTGTGTATAAACCTTCTTTCCTCTAGATGTAGTGGACGCCTCCTTGTTATAGGTACAGTCCATAGTCTCACTGCTCTTACAGTAAAGAATCCCTTCTATGTTGGTGGAGATGATAGAAATGTAGTACACTTACCTCTCCGCTCAGCAGGTAGATGATCTCCAAGGTGAAGTCTAATATTCTTCTGGTGATCTCATTCCTGTCCTTGTCCATCCTTGGTGGGTCATTCAGGAGAAGGAGCGTTCTGGAGGAGAAGAGGAGGAAACTGGATGAGCTGGAGGATCTAGTACTGAGGAGGGGCCCGAAATCATACAGGGGCCACATGATGTGTGACATACAGGAGCTCCTCAGAGCCCCCAGCACATGGATACAGGAGGATTCCCACAGACACCAGCACCAGTGATGGGGCCCATTGTATGTCACTGCAGGATGGAACTAAGACTCTGTTCACACCTGTACCACAGACACCAGCACCAGTGATGGGGCCCAGAACCCCCTGATGTCATCTTACCTTATAGCGGGAGTTTTCTCCTAAATCCCCAGGTGTGAACGTGTCCTGAGAGCAGCCAGCGAGCCCCTGCTGTATATACAGTATATATATATATCTATAGCCTGTGATAATGGCTGATAACAGAGAGAACAACACAACAGCAGTGACTACCGACCAGGACCTGCTCTGTATCTGCTACACTGCAAGAGCTGAAGGACCTGTGATGATGCCCCCCCACCCCCCCCCACCACCCCCCCCCCCCTTCCTCCCCCCTCTTCTCCTCTCCGCCCCCCCCCCCCCCCTACCGGGGACCCCCCGGGGCACCTCCCCCCCCCCCCTTCCCCCCCCCCTTCCCCCCTCTCCGCCCCCCCCCCCCCAAACCGGGACACATAGGGGGGCCCCCACCCCCCCCCCCCCCCCCCCCGCCTTGACGGGAAACAGAGCGGGCCCCGGGGGGCGCCCACCCCTGTTTTGTTTTTCTCTCTGTTATCAGCCATTATCACAGGCGATAGATATATATATATACTGTATATACAGCAGGGGCTCGCTGGCTGCTCTCAGGACACGTTCACACCTGCTATCGCGCTCTCCACATCTATATAAGGCGGAGTAGAAGGAGGACATGATGGAGGATCAGCGGCCTCTCACACCAGGTAAGTACAGACTATATATATATATATATATATATATATATACACACACACAGTATATACAGACTTATCTATCGGCTTCATTAACCCCTCGGATGCCATTACTGTTTTCTCCTCCATCTGTCAGTTTATATAGGTCGCTGTTCATACAGAGGAATCCAAGAACACAACATAAATATATATATATATATACTGCGCTGTAATAAAGTGAGCAGTCAGTATATACAGTGCCTTGTGAAAGTATTCGGCCCCCTTGAACTTTTCATCCTTTTGCCACATTTCAGGCTTCAAACATAAGGATATAAAATTTAAATTTTTTGGTGAAGAATCAACAACAAGTGGGACACAATCGTGAAGTGGAACGAAATTTATTGGATAATTAAACTTTTGTAAATATTATTCGGCCCCCTTAAGTTAATACTTTGCAGCGCCCCCTTTTGCTGCGATTACAGCTACAAGTCGCTTGGGGTTGTCTCTATCAGTTCTTGCCCATTCTTCCTTGGAAAACAGCTGGAGCTCAGTGAGGTTGGATGGAGAGCGTTTGTGAACAGCAGTTTTCAGCTCTTTCCACAGATTCTCGATTGGATTCAGGTCTGGACTTTGACTTGGCCATTCTAACACCTGGATACGTTTATTTGGGAACCATTCCATTGTAGATTTGGCTTTATGTTTGGGATCATTGTCTTGTTGGAAGATAAATCTCCGTCCCAGTCTCAGGTCTTTTGCAGACTCCAACAGGTTTTCTTCCAGAATGGTCCTGTATTTGGCTCCCTCCATCTTCCCATCAATTTTAACCATCTTCCCTGTCCCTGCTGAAGAAAAGCAGGCCCAAACCATGATGCTGCCCCCACCATGTGTGACAGTGGGGATGGTGTGTTCAGGGGGATGAGCTGTGTTGCTTTTATGCCAAACATATCGTTTTGCATTGTGGCCAAAAAGTTGGATTTTGGTTTCATCTGAGCAGAGCACCTTCTTCCACATGTTTGGTGTCTCCCAGGTGGCTTTTTATGGATATCTTTGAGAAATGGCTTTCTTCTTGCCACTCTTCCATAAAGGCCAGATTTGTGCAGTGTACGACTGATTGTTGTCCTATGGACAGACTCTCCCACCTCAGCTGTAGATCTCTGCAGTTCATCCAGAGTGATCATGGGCCTCTTGGCTGCATCTCTGATCAGTCTCCTCCTTGTCTGAGATGAAAGTTTAGAGGGACGGCCGGGTCTTGGTAGATTTGCAGTGGTCTGATACTCCTTCCATTTCAATATGATCGCTTGCACAGTGCTCCTTGGGATGTTTAAAGTTTGGGAAATCTTTTTGTATCCAAATCCGGCTTTAAACTTCTCCACAACAGTATCACGGACCTGCCTGGCGTGTTCCTTGGTCTTCATGATGCTCTCTGCGCTTTAAACAGAACCCTGAGACTATCACAGAGCAGGTGCATTTATACGGAGACTTGTACACACAGGTGGATTATATTTATCATCATCAGTCATTTAGGACAACATTGGATCATGCAGAGATCCTCACTGAACTTCTGGACTGAGTTTGCTGCACTGAAAGTAAAGGGGCCGAATAATATTGCACGCCCCACTTTTCAGTTTTTTATTTTGTACAAAAGTTTAAAATAACCAATAAATTTTGTTCCACTTCGCAATTGTGTCCCACTTGTTGTTGATTCTTCACCAAAAAATAAAAATTTTATATCCTTATGTTTGAAGCCTGAAATGTGGCAAAAGGTTGAAAGGCACTGTATATAATATATAAGGGGAGGTCTGTAATAGTGACCAGTCAGTATATATATAATATATAATGGGAGGGGTCTGTAATAGTGACCAGTCAGTATATATATAATATATAAGGGGAGGGGTCTGTAATAGTGACCAGTCAGTATATATATAATATATAAGGGGGAGGGGTCTGTAATAGTGACCAGTCAGTATATATATATAATATATAAGGGGGGGGGGGGTCTGTAATAGTGACCAGTCAGTATATATATAATATATAATGGGAGGGGTCTGTAATAGTGACCAGTCAGTATATATATAATATATAAGGGGAGGGGTCTGTAATAGTGACCAGTCAGTATATATATAATATATAAGGGGGAGGGGTCTGTAATAGTGACCAGTCAGTATATATATATAATATATAAGGGGGGGGGGGGGTCTGTAATAGTGACCAGTCAGTATATATATAAGGGGAGGGGTCTGTAATAGTGACCAGTCAGTATATATATAATATATAATGGGAGGGGTCTGTAATAGTGACCAGTCAGTATATATATAATATATAAGGGGAGGGGTCTGTAATAGTGACCAGTCAGTATATATATAATATATAAGGGGAGGTCTGTAATAGTGACTAGTCAGTATATATATAATATATAAGGGGAGGGGTCTGTAATAGTGACCAGTCAGTATATATATAATATATAAGGGGGAGCGGTCTGTAATAGTGACCGGTCAGTATATATAATATATAAGGGGAGGGGTCTGTAATAGTGACCAGTTAGTATATATAATATATAAGGGGAGGGGTCTGTAATAGTGACCAGTCAGTATATATATAATATATAAGGGGAGGGGTCTGTAATAGTGACCAGTCAGTATATATAATATATAAGGGGAGGGGTCTGTAATAGTGACCAGTCAGTATATATATAATATATAAGGGGAGGGGTCTGTAATAGTGACCAGTCAGTATATATAATATATAAGGGGAGGGGTCTGTAATAGTGACCGGTCAGTATATATATAATATATAAGGGGAGGGGTCTGTAATAGTGACCAGTCAGTATATATATAATATATAAGGGGGAGGGGTCTGTAATAGTGACCGGTCAGTATATATATAATATATAAGGGGAGGGGTCTGTAATAGTGACTGGTCAGTATATATATAATATATAAGGGGAGGGGTCTGTAATAGTGACCGGTCAGTATATATATAATATATAAGGGGAGGGGTCTGTAATAGTGACCAGTCAGTATATATAATATATAAGGGGAGGGGTCTGTAATAGTGACCGGTCAGCTTGTGTAATGATAGGATTATATAGCGCCATCTATGGGTTAGGATAATTCTTTGGCTTTAAGGCACAATTTCCTGCCATTATTTGGGGTCTGCAGAGGATCTGAGTACCCCTCCCCCAGCCAAACCAGTTCATGTGACCTTAAAAGGGGACCCCTCCTCCGCACTCACTTACAGACTCACCTACTGCACTCATCTATAGATTAGTGACGTGGCCCCACCCCCCACCCCAATATCTGCCCCACCCCCCCACCCCAATATCTGCCCCACCCCCCACTGATGGTAGACAAGACTGTGATATATGAGGACCCCTCCCCCCGCATCCTCCGATCCGCACACTGAACCTCTAGGACACGGCCATACAAAAGGTGACAAAGCTAAATGGTGTTTACCCTCTTGGGGATTGTGGGGACGTCTTAGAGCCCAAGACAGTCTTATTATGTGAAAGGTTTCCTGTACACTGAAGTACACCGCCTACAGGGAGCAAAGAGAGAAGGCGTAAACCCAAGAAGAGAGTAACATAAAGGAACAGGATTGGGTAAGGGTCCGGCTGTGGAGATCAGCGCAAACATTCAGACACAATCTCAGATACATCTCCAGCTTTCTGACAATGACAGTCTCCTGTCCATGACCAATATTTGTAGAAGCCTTAAAGGGGTTATCCGGGAGAAAATGTAATTCCTAAACTAATCTAAACCCCCTCCCCCGCCTACTTTATAAATGACATAATTTATCAAAAATGTATATTTACCCATATGCCCCAGGGACATTCTCCTTTTCCAGAAACAGAACATCACTAGTAGTCCCGGCGCTGCGCTGCAGCCGGCAATCAATCCTACTGTGCAGGAGCAGGAGCAGTAGCTTCCCACACCTGCACAGTAGCAGTAGCTACCCACACCTGCGCAGTAGCAGTAGCTTCCCACACCTGCACAGTAGCAGTAGCTACCCACACCTGCGCAGTAGCAGTAGCTTCCCACACCTGCACAGTAGCAGTAGCTTCCCACACCTGCACAGTAGCTTCCCACACCTGCGAAGTAGCAGTAGCTTCCCACACCTGCACAGTAGCAGTAGCTTCCCACACCTGCGCAGTAGCTTCCCACGCCTGCGCAGTAGCTTCCCACGCCTGCGCAGTAGCAGTAGCTTCCCACACCTGCGCAGTAGCAGTAGCTTCCCACGCCTGCGCAGTAGCAGTAGCTTCCCACGCCTGCACAGTAGCAGTAGCTTCCCACGCCTGCGCAGTAGCAGTAGCTTCCCACGCCTGCGCAGTAGCAGTAGCTTCCCACACCTGCGCAGGAGCAGTAGCTTCCCACACCTGCACAGTAGCAGTAGCTACCCACACCTGCGCAGTAGCAGTAGCTTCCCACGCCTGCGCAGTAGCAGTAGCTACCCACGCCTGCGCAGTAGCAGTAGCTTCCCACGCCTGCGCAGTAGCAGTAGCTTCCCACACCTGCGAAGTAGCAGTAGCTTCCCACACCTGCGCAGTAGCAGTAGCTTCCCACACCTGCGCAGTAGCTTCCCACGCCTGCGCAGTAGCAGTAGCTTCCCACGCCTGCGCAGTAGCAGTAGCTTCCCACACCTGCGCAGTAGCAGTAGCTTCCCACGCCTGCGCAGTAGCAGTAGCTTCCCACACCTGCGCAGTAGCTTCCCACGCCTGCGCAGTAGCAGTAGCTTCCCACGCCTGCGCAGTAGCAGTAGCTTCCCACGCCTGCGCAGTAGCAGTAGCTTCCCACGCCTGCGCAGTAGCAGTAGCTTCCCACACCTGCGCAGTAGCAGTAGCTTCCCACGCCTGCGCAGTAGCAGTAGCTTCCCACGCCTGCGCAGTAGCAGTAGCTTCCCACACCTGCGCAGTAGCAGTAGCTTCCCACGCCTGCGCAGTAGCAGTAGCTTCCCACACCTGCGCAGTAGCAGTAGCTTCCCACACCTGCGCAGTAGCAGTAGCTTCCCACACCTGCGCAGTAGCAGTAGCTTCCCACACCTGCGCAGTAGCTTCCCACGCCTGCGCAGTAGCAGTAGCTTCCCACACCTGCGCAGTACAGGTAAGTTGCCGGCTGCAGCTCAGCATCGGAACTATTGCATTTGCCGGCAGAGTCAGAAAAGAGGGAGGAGCCATCTCGTAGGAGGAAGTCTGGAAGGAAGAGAGGTAAGTATGATGGGGTGGGCTGAGTTATTTGGGAAGGGCTAGTAGTGGGCGGGATTGCTAGAGAGACAGGGAGGGGGAGGCAGTGAGAAGGAGATATAGTACCTGTAGGCTGACTCACACTAATGCATTAGCTAAGACAGCAGGAAGTTACACCAGGTAAACAAATGCAGAAGATGCCGGGAGCTCCCAGAGACACCCAGAAATCACTCAAAACACTGCTAAAGGTATGTGGGTGCACTTATTAACCCATTAATAGCACTAAATCCTTTTTTGAAAAAACATTTTTTGCCCAGAAAACCCCTTTAACTAAGATTCCTTTTGGGAACCTACCACCTGATGGCTAATTACAGGCAACAAATCATCAGTGATATGACTTATTCTTAGGGTATGTGAAAACATAATGTCTGGCAATAGTCCAGGAATACCAAACATGGTGAAGAAATCACAACAATGATGTTGTGAAATTACCTGGAGAGCACGGATTATCCAAATCAGAAATACATTCAAGCCGAGGTTAATCCGAGAGGTCACAGCCAAAGCCAAATCAGTAAGCACGTGAATATCCATTAAACGAGCCAAAGTCAGTCCCCAAGTATAGCGCAAACCAACCGATATGTAGAGAGCTCAGGAACCTAGCAAGTAACCATTAATTAATAGCAGGCATTGAAGTTCTGAACGGAGTTTACATATCCCTCCTCAGCTGCTGATTGGCTCAGCGTCTCCGAGCTCTGAGTAGCTGTAGAGTGTTTTAGTTCAAATAACAGCAACAGAACCATTGGTCTTGTTATGAGCCCCAAGTGGCAGAGAGTTACTACAAATCTCAGAAATATGTCCAGAATCCTGAATATCTTCATATAAAGACAAGGCATCATGTGGTATAGAAGAAACCAGCAAGGACAAACAAGACGCATTACATTTACAGCCCCATTTAACCAGCTCCCCTTTCTAACAGGCAAGTACTGAATTATGCGAGCGAAACCAAGGAAGCCCCAACACAATTTTAGCAAGTGAATTATCAAGAATTAGGAAAGAAATAGTTTCAGCATGCACAGAGTCTATTTCTAGAGTGACTGGTGCAGTGGCATCTGTACCCGGGCCCTGAAACAGAGGGGTACTGTCCACAGCAGGAACATTGACAGGAGTCACCTGTGGAAACATAGAGATCCCCCAACTGTCTAGCAACCCGAGAGTCTAAAAAATTAGCCGCAGAGGCACAATCCATAAAGGCTTTACCAGCGACCGTCTTACCATTAGCAGATACCTGAGCAGATAACAGAATTTTCTGAGACACAATGAGATACCTGGTGGCCTAGCTCGCTCTCCTGTGAACCACCTAGGCGCTGAAGTCGGACACTTAGGACAATTCTTAAGCCAGTGATTGGCGTCTCCACAATAGAAACCAAGTCCTTTTTCTTTCCGATAAGTTCTCTGCTTCTGTGGAGACGTACTAGACCCAAGCACCATGGGTTTCCCCCACATAGAGGCCTGTGGTGGGACATTGCACACACATTATGAGATACACCACATTGGAAGACCTGCAGGAAAATGTCCCCCTAATTCTGTGCACCTGTTGTGACTGTGGGACAGGTACACTGTCAGCGGTGTGGATGTGCTTGCAGGTCATGCACCTTTTATGTAGACAAGGTGAGGCGCCATTTTCAGTTGGGGCCTTCAGGGCACTCCGGACGATAATGCGCCTCAGGTTTGGTGGTTGCCGAAAGGAGAGGAGAGGGGGGACTGGAAATATGTCCTTGATCCTGTTGTCCCTATGTAGCACAGGTTGGAGCTCCTTGGCAATCCTTCGTAGGATCTCCAGCTGTGGGTTGTAGGTGACAACTAGGGGCACTCGGGCATCTTTCTGGGTCTCTCTATATGTGAGCAGACTGTCTGTTAATGGCTGCCGCTTTGTTTAATTGGTTGTCCGTCACTTTTGGTTTATATCCCAATCGGAGAAATTTCATCCTCAGATCCAGGAGGTGCTTGTCCAGGTCTGCTTTGTCGGAGCAAATACGATTGTATGGTATAGCCTGGCTGTAGATTATAGATTGTCTTGTGTGCTTGGGGTGGAAGCTGTCGTTTCTCAGGTCGGCCGTTCTGTCTGTGGGTTTGTGGTATATCGATGTGAGTAGCCGGTGGTCTTTGATGTATATTGTGGTGTCCAGAAAGTGAATTTCACTCCCTGAATAGCTAAGTGTAAGGTTGATGGTCGGGTGAAAGTCATTGAAGTCATTATGGAATTGAAGTAGGGCCTCCTCACCTGCAGTCCAGATGACAAGGATATCATCGATATAACGGAGGTAAATCATAGGTTTGGTGGTGCATGTTGATAAATATGTTCCTTCCTGTTCTGCCTGAGGTGTATTATTGTCCGGAGTGCCCTGAAGGCCCCAACTGAAAATGGCACCTCACCTTGCCTACATAAAAGGTGCATGACCTGCAAGCACATCCACACCGCTGACAGTGTACCTGTCCCACAGTCCCAACAGGTGCACAGAATTAGGGGGACATTCTCCTGCAGGTCTTCCAATGTGGTGTACCTCATAATGTGTGTGCAATGTCCCACCACAGGCCTCTATGTGGGGGAAACAGGGCAGAGACTCAGTCAGCGAATGAACTCACACAGATCCAACATTAATAACAGCAGAACAGATCTCCCAGTGGCCGCACATTTCTCCGGAGAAGACCACTCTACTGAAGATTTGCGGGTTGTGGTTTTAACACTAGAAGTCCCAGAAATTTCGAGCTCCCCCTTGAAGTCCTGAAAGAGGGTCAAATGACCCTTAGTCCAAACAGACAACTCTGATGGCTCCAATTAGCATCCTTTCATTTGTAAATGTGGCCATTGTCTGAGGAATCTGCAGGGGGCAATTGTGTTGATCCACCTCAGGTCTTGTAAGAGAGTGTAAACAAAAGAATGTAAGATGCTCTTGAGTGTGTCTGCCCATCCCCCAGCTGCATTGTTGTGCTGGGAATATGCATAAGGTTGCTAACACCTTAGCAAATTTGCATGCAGCCTTTTGTGCTGTGGGGGATGTGAAGGGACTGCTTCACCTATTTTGTTCACAAGAAACAAAATGCAGAGAAGGCACACCATTCAACAGGCATTGGAACTGATCCTGAGCAACACCAACCCTTCTGACTCAGATGGAGAAGACATAGTCCTTCAACTGGATTCGGACTCTGAGCTGTCTTCAGGTTAGATTTTTTCAAATTACCGATTTTTATTTCCTGACTATCTTTTTTATTTAGAACCAAAACAAAATGTTAATTTGAAATTATTTATCTTGCAGATGAGGAGACTCCTCCTCTACCAAAAAAGAGAGCTCGGTTGGCGAGTGAGCCGACAGAGACCGCAAAAGATGGCACAGTGTGGCGTGAAGTAGAAGTGGGGAAACGTCTCCATTTCACCCCAATAGAACCGTACCCTACAGATGGAGAGCCAAGTGCTAAGGCCAGACGAAGTGTCCGGAGTCGCCTTCAGAGCTTCCTCTGTTTTATCACTCTTGACATGCTTCGTAGCATTCAAGAATGGACTACTCAACATGCACGTCACACGGAGCAGGTGGATTGGTTCATGGGTCTCCCGGAACTAATGGCATTTATTTCAGTCATTATCTTGCGGGGGGTGACCAAGGTTCCATCACTACGTGACAGCTGGTCAGCAAACCTGGCAAACCCAAGGATCATTGCAACTATGACCCGAAACCGCTTCCAAGACATCATGCAACACCTACGCTTTGATGACATGTTCACACGCAGTGAGCGAGTGGAGACCGATAAGTTTGCTGCAATCTCCGATGTGTGGAGATCGTTTGTCACCAACTGCATCGCATCCTACAACCCTGGTCGACACATCACTATTGATGAACAGCTTTTCCCGTCAAAGACTCGCTGCTGTTTTCTGCAATACATTGCAACAAAACCAGACAAGTTTGGCATCAAGTTTTGGGTGGCTTGCGACGTGAAATCAAAGTACATCTGTAATGTCCTCCCATATCTTGGCAAGGATCCCAGTCGTCCCAGCGGGGAGAGACTGTCCGAAACTGTAGTGATGAGGCTGATGGAACCATTCATGGACAAGGGCAGAACTGTAACCACGGACAATTTCTTTACATCATTGTCACTTGCACAACGACTGCTTAGCCGGAAAACCACTATCCTCGGCACAGTCAACAAGAGTCGCCGGGAAATTCCTCAATCCGCTAGACAGATGGACCGCACTGAATTCACCACTCAGGTGTTTTCAACCACTGGTGCCACACTGACAGTGTATGCACCCAAACGAAAGAAGGCCGTCTACATTTTCAGCAGCATGCACAGCGTGGTTGAGACTGAGGATACCAACAAAAGGAAGCCAAACACGGTCACACAATACAACCACACAAAGTGCGGTAATGGACCAAATGGTGCGGGAGTACAGCCTGCATGCAGGAACACGGAGATGGCCAGTCGCCGTGTTCTACAACATGATTGACATGGCAGCACTGAATGCTCATGTTCTTTATCAGGCATGCACTGGGGTGCAGGAGAGACGGGTGGACTTCCTGGTTGAGCTTGCAAAAGAGTTAGGTGGCTCTCATGTGACTGAAAAGAAGGCACGCAAGGAGAAACTCCTTCGGCAACAACCTTCCACACCCAGCCCTGGCAAAAGGGCGAAGTGTCAGGTCAACCATCGATGCACGAACAATTGTGCAACTGAGAGATGTGTTTACTGCTACAAATACACGTGTGGCAAATGTACCAGGGACATACCCAGGCAGTGCCAGGTATGTTCCGACAGTGCAGACAGACTGCTGAGTAAGTGCTGAAATGCTAGTCACACAAGAAGGACATGCCACTCACACACACACACGCAGCCCCCCACAGCAGCCTATTGTAAATCCTGTGGTGTGACAGTAATGGCCTTAATTACAGAACAAAAGCAGTGATTATAGGTTGTTTGCTTAAATCCTTCAGGTCATTCGACCCGTCTCTGGGTTCCAAAGGTAGAAATGTTAAATGACCCCTTTCTGGGACTTCTAGTGTTAATGGGACATTTTAAGACACAGGAGGAGAGGAAAGAAAGGGAATATAAGTTTATACAAAAATTTAAAACTCTGCAATTTGGACTTAATATTCCTGCCAGCTTCATGTCACACTATGTATGACCTGTGAGGGTCACAAATCACCTCCTGATAGCAAACAGATAACAGATCCCTCTGTCACGCACCACAACTTTCCAGATTGTTTTTTGACCGGTTGTAAATAACTTCTCTACTTAGATTGCATTTTGTTTTGGGGTTTTTTTAAGGACTCTAAAATCCTTTGAAGACCATGTGTATAGAGTATAAATAATCTGTGAATTTTCAGTTCTTGTATCACACCATGTCTGATGAAGGGAGCTAGTACTTCCGAAAGCTTACTTATAAATATACTCAGCCTCTAAAAGGTATCGCCTGATTTCTTCACTCTTCCACTACTTTCAATGGCTAACATGGTACAACATTATACTACTTGGATTCACTATGTTCTGCATCTCTTCTATAGTGGAAACAATTACTTTTAAGGCTTCCTGTCTGTTATGAAATGGCCTCTAAGCAATTCCCCAAACTGCAGAAACTGGCAGATAACAGAGAGCAGTAGAACAAGCTCCCTAAATCTCATACTGCCCTGTCTGATAATCTAAGGCTACCCAGACATCTCCACCAGAGCCCACTCCGTGGCCAAATGGTCTTGGTCTGATCTGGAATCAGGCCATCACACGAGTAGCAAGTGTAAAAAAAAAAAAAAAAAAATGTTCTACAAAAAGAAGTAAGCCAAACAAGCAAAACAAACATGGTCAAACCGGAAACCACAAAATATCCAAATCAGAAACTTGTTCAAGCCGAAGTCCATCCGAGAGGTCACAGTCAAATCGGTAAGCAAGCGAATATCCAGTAAATGAGCCAAAGTCATTCCCCAAGTATACAGCAAACAAACCGATATGTACAGAGCTCAGGAACATAACGAGTAACCATTAATTAATAGCAGGCACATGGAGAGTTCTGAACAGACTTTACATATCCCTCCTCAGCTGCTGATTGGTTCAGCGTCTCCGAGCCCTGACTAGCTGCAAAGCCAGTGAAAGCTTTACATGTCGGTATAGAAACCTTATAGTGAGTAGTGCTGCAGTGAGCAGTGCTGTAGTGAGAAGAATACATACTGGAAATCCTAACAAATGAGTCGTGGATCAGATTTCTTTGGTTCCTCACATAAATTTGCTGCTCCTCAAATATGCACAGATGTATAAAGTATATACTGTTAGGGCGAGACACATCTCCATGCTGGACAAAATAGGATCCTCATCCTGGAGCTGCAGGGCTTTTGTATCTTTACATTTCAGGGTTTTAGGAGTTGCCCTTACTGGGGTAAGTCTCCTGTAGGGGCTGCTGAGGAGGTCGGGGGGATCCCCCTTATTGCTGCCTCTGATGATTGATGGGATCTTCATCCTATGTCGCAGTCTCTTCCCCCTGCTGAGAATGGATTCCCCCGAGGACGGAGTGAGAGCCGAGTCTCTGGATGAACAGCAGCTCCAGGCCTGGGAGGTCAATGTGGGGCGGACTGGATTATCTTGGGGAGTAGCAGAAAGTTGTTATTTAGGGTCACCCCATAACTAACCCTAGAAGTGTCTGATGTATAGACAGATCTCCAGCAGCTCATGTATTCCGTCACTGTGTGTTTGTGTCTCCACAGATGGATCCAGTAGGAGAAATCCCCCCGAGAGATGTCCCCTGAGTCCTCTGTATTCCCAGGACTGCCCGGAGGCGAATGTCCCAGACAGTCAGCAGGTAGATGGCGCTAAAGTCTCTCCAACATCTGACCATAAAGTGACCGAACCAAAGGCCATTTTACATTTTTCTTCTTGCCTATATAGGGTGAAGATCTGATGGATATTAAGGTTGAGGTTAAAGAAGAAGTAGAAGAGGAGACGGATTACTGGTCTGATCAGCAGTGTAAGGAGGGGAGACTTTATCACCTAGATACTACTACTCCCATCATCTCATCATCACGTGTCAATCTATTCCATCACTGTGTGTTTCCTACAGATGGATCCATTGCCAGAAATCAGGGAGAAGATGTGACTAATATTAAAGCGGAGGCTGAAGAAGAGAGGATGAGGAGCCATCACCTGTGTAAGAGGGAAGTGGAGGAGGAAATTCCAGGAGGTGTTACCACAGGTATATAATAATTTGTGCTGACCAGGCTCCCTCTAGGGTGGGGTTGTTAGTAATCCAGGCTAGCAGTCTACAGTCACACACAGGTTAGCATCCTTCTGCCTGGTGGAAGAGGATCAGCTGGAGGAGCGGGGGTTCTCGCCAAAGGTTACCAAAATATCTAACACACAAGTGTACTATCTGAATATAGAGATGTCCTGACAGACACAATGGATCATAAGGCAGACAACACCTTGAGAAGGAGCCACATGGCCAGTTCACCTGGTAAGGGGAGATCTTATAAGATCTTGTAGATGTCTCTGACTTTAGACTTTTTGTGATGTGACTGTACAGAGTGAAGAAGTTATTGCAGGGCTTAAAAACTAAAGTTAAAAAATTTAAAAAACTATTTAAAAATCCCCCTCCCTAGAATGCATATAAAAGTAAATCAAGCAAGAGGGGAATAACCTGGGAGAGGAGCTGCAGCTAGTATACAGCAAGTGAGCCAAAGTAGAGACCCCGAAATGAGAGACTGGAGGGGGTGAACTAGAGCCTCAGAGAGAGCCAAATATCCTTACAAGTGACCTGACAAGGAGCAGTCGGACTGAGCTACAAGAGTGTATCGAGCAGTGCTGGAGGAGCGTTACTCAGCTAGCAAGGGAGCCTGAGGAAACCGCCCTAGAGACTTTATGTTGTGGATGAGACAGCAGGAAGTGTGTTCAGGAGCAGAGGACTGAATCCATGACACCGGTGTGGTGTATAGCAGCTGGAAGAGCGGAGTGCCTGATAAGGAGGAGAGCAGCACCGAGGGGTGAGGAGCTCATCCAATGGCTTTCCCCTCACTGGAGTCTGTTTCAGGACGTCCACCTTTTACTGGTAATAATGCAGATTCAGTTTACTTATTTCCATTTGTATTGATGCACAACCCCCTTATCTGTAATCTCTTTGGTATTGCTCCCAGGAGGGGGAGGACGACCAGACATCAATACAGCAGTGATCAGACAGGTCTCCTTACCGAGTGACCGTTATCTAGTGATGTCCTATTGACCAGCGGGCAGGACTTTGGACATGCCTGGGCTAAGAAATCAGGGTGTTCTGTGGTGGAGCGTGAGCTACTCCCCGTCTCCATGTTTCTCCTGTCTTGGCTTTGGTGTTGTTGAGCTTCCGCCCTTGCTCCTTCACCCCCACCCCAAGCTCCATGCAAGTATTAGGAGTATTTGACCACTGCAGTGGTGTAGTTATGGAATCTCTAAGATTAGCCCATAAATTAGCTCACAACACTGTAATTTGCATTTTCTATGATTTCCTTAGGGTGTGAATTGGGCAATAGGATATCATCTATATAACAGACATCCAGCTAGTATCCCTTCCACTGGGTAACTTTACAACACCGGTTATTTAGCACTTGAGAAAGGGGCGTTGGACCCCGAAACGCGTTGTAATCATCAATAAAGGGACTTGTTTTACTTGCACGTGACCAAGGGAATTATTTCCTAAAGGTGCAGAAGGCACACCCCCTTTTTTTTGGGGCCCACCAGCCCAGTCTATTGTTACAGTTACTTTATTACAGATTATTCCCACAATAATACTTTGTGTATATTTGGGCCAATCCCAGCACATTAAGGTGAGAGACCAAATTGGTCATTCTTTCTATTCTACATTTGACCTCGATATCTACAGATCCGTATTATCATCTGTCGTTCGGTCATTTGTAAGCATCTCGGGGGAGAAAGGTGTCAGTCCAATCAGGACCGAGCTCAAACATCCGAATGAGCCTGTAAAAAGAGAATAAAGGAGCTCACAGCCGAGTGTGAAAGATCCTCAGTGCGCCAACACCGTTTTGGCCCACACCTGAGTCTTCTTTCATAAAAACCACACTCACCGCCAGTGAGGGCCAGGTCCACAAGATAAATACAAGACAAGCTTTCTAAATTTTATATATTTATTAACCCCTAAATGGGTCGGTATTAACATCTAACATATACAGTTCAGAACAGATATGTAGATATATACAAGCATTAACAGTTACTAGTTACAATATACAGTGCAATAAAATAAAAGAGAATAAAAGTGAAATAGTTACTTTACCACGCATCTCCTTGATGTGGCTCTATAGTCCAACACTCACACACAGCACGTGGAGATCACCAGTGGAGGCTTCTAGCATGTGGCATCAACACAGTATTCCAGCCTGCATGCTCTTTACAGTATAT
The DNA here is from genome assembly GCA_947044405.1 of Leptodactylus fallax. NCBI lineage: Eukaryota > Metazoa > Chordata > Amphibia > Anura > Leptodactylidae > Leptodactylus > Leptodactylus fallax. Next base: position 283,514 of record CAMRHE010000717.1, on the reverse strand, counting down.
GCAGTAGTCTCTCATAGTATCCTCCCAGTGGTCTCATCCTAGTATTCTCTTGTAGTCTCAGTCCAATCTCCTCCCAGTGACCTCTTACCTCATCTTTTATACCCTTGATTACACCACCCAGAATGAGGTCACCGGCGATAGCAAGTCTGATTGACTAACGCACTCAAGTCCAGATCCTTTGTAAGGAGATAGGATTAAGTGAAATGATACAATGTTATCAACCATGTCTGATCTAACAGCCCAGGCTGAACCATGCATGTTTATTTGATCACCCAGGCCTAGGTAGGAATTCAATAGAGCTATTCTGGGATGGATACAAAGCCCTATTGTCACAATGTTGCCACTACTGGCCATACCCCTAGGATTAGAGCTGCACACATTATGAATAAATGGAACTAAGAGAGAGATACGCTACCCAGAGATCAAAATACATCTTTGAGTTATAGCCATATTTATGTGGAATCATCACACCTCCCCCTTTTAGATGGGGCTTGCAGGAAGTAGGGGCCTACATCCCTCTTCTGAGAGCACCTACACCTTCCAGCTCCTCAGGCTCTGACCCCAAGGCTCCCTCACCTACCCCGGGGTCCCAACAGACTCGGGCCTTGTCGGACTCAGAGGGTGGTTGAGCGGCACGCGCCTTCAATATGTCCAGACTAGGGTCATTTCTAAGGCTCAGGCCCTGAGCCACGTACACTTGGCTACCTCCTGCCTGTTCTGGGTCTGCTTTCTGAGTGCTGGCACCCTGTGGAGCCACACTCATAACCCCAGGTCTTTGGGATACCAGTTCGGAGACCCCATCCCGGCGGTCTCTCAGGGTCTCTCTCACACTAGCCGCTAGTTGGGAGAGTTCTAGGGGATTCTGCACCTCCCCCTTTGCTTCCAAACCTAGGGGCACCTCTGGTTCTGGTACAGGTATGTTTGGACCCTGTCCTCCCTCCCAGACGCCTTGCCCCTTTGGGCCTACACCCTGTTCCTCCTGTACTTGGGTGGGTGATGGTGATACCTTGGGCAAATGACTGAGATCATGCTTCCCCAAACCATCCCCCCCGCAATACATTGACAGGTAATACATTGGACATACCCCCTTCTTGGATCACACCTCCAGTACCCCATGCCATCTGCACTTGGGCTATGGGCGCTCCTGGAATAGAACTGGACAGAAGAGACGTGTATGTCTCATACCGGCCGGACTCCTCCGGCTTCAAGGGAGTGAGGCTAGTCATGGCGGTCTCAGCACCGACTCCAGGTGGTGTAGGCAACGGTTCAAGGGTCGGAACGCCCTCCACCCTTGTAGCACTCTGGCTGCGGACTAACACCGCACTACCAGCAGTCCGTCCCTCACCTGGATCGGCCATGAGATCCCCATAGCCTACCTGACCACCTGGCACATGGTCAGCAGTTGGGTGCTTATCGGATGCACTGGGCGAAATAGTAGAAGTCGCTTCCAGTGACTCAGAAGAGCTACCCTGTACACTTTCACAACAAGCATTGGCAATTACATTAACAGTACATTCATTAGCAATTGTTAATTCACCCCGGGCCTCAATGAGATCTGTGGTAGACATATTAACAAGCTGGCAGGGAGACAAAAGAGAGGTGCATGTTACATAGCTGCCGGACCCTTCCGGCTCTAGGGTGGGGGAATTTCTCAAGGCGGCCTCAGTAAGGCGTCCGAGCGACGGAGGGACCGGTGCAGAGGCTGGAAGGCTTTCCATCCCTTTAGCACTTTGACTGCGGGTAACCACTGCAATACCAGCAGTCCGTCCTACATCCGGACCGTCACTGAGAGCCCAGAGAGACACCGAACCACCTGGTACAACATCCACAGTTTCATGGCAGGCATTTACAATATCATTAACAGCATCCTGATCAGCATTGGTTCTATCACACTGAGCTGGAGGGAGGACTGGCGGACGGAGAGACACAGACTGGGGGGGTGAGGCCCCCGCAGATGTGGACGGGTCTACAGCCCAGTCCTCACTCAGCTCCTTTACATCTACATTACTCCCAGAGACAGTAGAATTAGCATTTTCACAGAATGTATGAGGAGACATTTCAGAGGGAGGGTTACCAGCCCCCTCTGCATATTGGCACACCATAGGCCCCAAATCTGTCCCCAACAGTACATTGGCAGGCAACTCAGACATCACTCCCACATCCCGCATTCCTTTCCCTGCACCCCAGTCTAAATGAACACAAGCCATGGGTACAGTAAAACGTTCCAATCCAATACCCCGTAGGGTCAGCGTTTTCCCGGGAATAATACTGTCTGGGGGGACCAAATCTGGTTGTACCAGCGTGACATCTGCCCCAGTGTCCCGGAATCCCATCACCACTTTGTCCCCCACAGTGACCTGTTGACGGTTAGCATTAAGCTGGGGCCCCTCCCTCGCAACCAGATACACAGATGGGCCGGCCGCTGTAGTTTGGGGAGCAGGGGGGGTTCCTAGGGCGGTTGGGGCAGTCTCGTTGTAAATGTCCCGTTTGGTTACAGGCCTGGCACCGCCTGATCTCTCCCTGGGGTATGAGAGAGGTCGCCGGGGAGCTCAGAGCTCGAGGGGCAGGGGACGTATAGGAACCACCCGGGACAGAGTTTGGCCTACCCCACCTGGAAGTAGAGGGCTGTGGTGACCTCCAGCTTGGTTCAGGATTCCCCGGGACAGATTGTGTCTCACCCCTCCTCCAGCCGTCGCTGGCAGGTTTCCACGGCAACTGGTTGGCAACATAACGATCCGCCATTGCTGTGGCTGTTTCAAGGTCCTTGGGCTCTCGGTCCAAGAGGTATTTTTGCACTTCCTCAGTACAAATGTTCAAGAACTGCTCTAGAAGCATGAGGTCTGCAAGGCTTTCTTGCGAGGTGACGGATTTCCCCTCCGTCCACTCCCGGAACCACACGCGCAGCTGGGCCGCTGTATCCTCATGGCTCTCTGAAGGCTTTTTCTGCAGTCCTCGGAACCTTCGACGGTATAGCTCCGGCGTGAGTTGGTACCTCCGGATCAGTGCTGCTTTAACAGACTCATAGTCCTGGTCAACTGGCAAATTGGCGTAAGTGTCCAGGGCTTTTCCCCTCAACCGGGGAGCCAGGTAACGGACCCAATCCGTCTGTGGTAGCTGATACTGCTTACACACTTTCTCAAAGGCCCGCAAGAACGAGTCCAAATCTCCGTTTGTTCCAAGGAATGGAAAGTCCTCGGATCGGAGCCTTGGTACTTGGGCTTCTGGAGTGTGTGCAGTGACAGACGGTGCCTGCTGGGAGAGCTCCATTCTTTTAAGCTCAAGCTGATACTGCCGCTCTCGTTCTGCAGCTTCACGATCGGCCTGCCGTTCTCGTTCTGCAGCTTCACGATCGGTCTGCCATTCTGCGGCCTGCCGCTCTCATTCTGCTGCCTCACGATCAGCCTGCCGTTCTCGTTCTGCTGCCTCACGATCAGCCTGCCGTTCTGCGGCCTGCCGTTCGTGTTCTGCAGCTTCCTGAAAGCGGTACATCACCTGCAGGTATATGTTAGGGGCACTAGTGCCTACTTGCTGTAGGGCCATTTGCCAGTATGAAGCCATTCCCCCGACAACGCTGGGGCTACTGGTCCCTCCTGGTGAAGTAATCCTTGGGACCGGGCTGCTTGCCGCACTTCCTGGCCTAGCCCCAAAATCAGGACTCTGCTCGATTCTCTTCATGGCTGTGGCTGCCTCCATTTCAGCCATACGCTCAGGATCTCCAAAAGCCTTGTTCAGCAATTCTGGAGCTCTGCTTCTGAGCCCACTAGCCATTCACTGGTATTTGCCAAATAAAAGATAGGATAGAATACAAAGAGTAAGGGAGGGGAACAGCACTGTATCAAACTTTCACTGTATCTTAATGCTTGCTTTAATACCGAGCATGTCTCATAGGATTACCACAATCCCCAGCGTCTGAGTGATAAAGGTCACCAACACACGCTGTTTATCCTAAGATCCCACTGCTGCCACCAATGTGAAAGATCCTCAGTGCGCCAATACCGCTTTGGCTCACACCTGAGTCTTCTTTCATAAAAACCACACTCACCGCCAGTGAGTGCCGGGTCCACAAGATAAATACAAGACAAGCTTTCTAAATTTTATGTTTATTAACCCCTAAATGGTATTAACATCTAACATATGCAGTTCAGAACAGATATGTAGATATATACAAGCATTAACAGTTACTAGTTACAAGATACAGTGCAATAAAATAAAAGGGAATAAAAGTGAAATATTTACTTTACCACACATCGCCTTGATGTGGCTCTATAGTCCAACACTCACACACAGCACGTGGAGATCACCAGTGGAGGCTTCTAAAGCATGTGGCATCAACACAGTATTCCAGCCTGCATGCTCTTCACAGTATATCCAGTAGTCTGTCTCCCAGTGGTCTCATCCTAGTATTCTCTTGTAGTCTCAGTCTAATCTCCTCCCACTGACCTCTTACCTCATCTTTTATACCCTTGATTACACCACCCAGAATGAGGTCACCGGCGACAGCAAGTCTGATTTACTAACGCACTCAAGTCCAGATCCTTTGTAAGGAGATAGGATTAAGTGAAATGATACAATGTTATCAACCATGTCTGATCTAACAGCCCAGGCTGAACCATGCATGTTTATTTGATCACCCAGGCCTAGGTAGGAATTCAATAGAGCTATTCTGGGATGGATACAAAGCCCTATTGTCACAATGTTGCCACTACTGGCCATACTCCTAGGATTATAGCTGCGCACATTATGAATAAATGGAACTAAGAGAGAGATACGCTACCCAGAGATCAAAATACATCTTTGAGTTATAGCCATATTTATGTGGAATCATCACACCGAGAAACACCCCCTTGGGGATATGTGTGCAGGGGGAGGTACAAAATGCAGGCGGGGGTTGTACAACCACCAGGGACAGTGGAATGAGTGCGGGAAAGTGGAACAAGTAAACAGTGGTGGGGGGGAGCTATCCGCCCTACCCTGTAGTGACAGTAAACTAATGGAAACACTAGTGCATAGAAACAAGAAACCGTTAAACTTAGCCAGGTTAAGCAATACAGGGGGGACAAGAAAAAAGGATACAGCTACCAAAATAAAAAAAAAAATTTAAGCAACATCAGTAGTCCAAGAACCTAGAGGAAAGAGAACAAGGAACGTTCAGTGCCATAACCATCATGGTGGTGAAGTTCGCAGTTCCCGTGGAGGGGAGATGTCACTTCTTAGTCGTCTGGGTGCTCCAGACTGGAGGAAGTGGCGCCGGTGGAGGAGCAAGTTTCCAATCCAACAGCTCCGAAGGTGGTAAGTCAGCATAGCAAAGGAGGGTGGCAGAGTGTACATTGAAGCGTGCAGTCAGAGGAAAGGGGAAACTTCAGCGGTAGGGAATTTGGCGTTCCTGAAGGAGTGGGAGAAGGTGGCGCCATTTTGGTAATGTGAGCCAGGAGAGGTCCTGGTAAAGCTGGATTTTGGCCCTGTCAAAGTCCTTTAGTTGGCGGGCTTTGGAAAGGATGGCCTCCTTGAGATCAAAGTCATGTACATAGCAGATGACATAGAGTGGGGTTGGACCAGACCCCTCGGGCCGCAGGGCTCTGTGAGCTCGATCCAACTTGATTTTGTGCGAAGGGGGTTCCTGAAGAATAGTATTAAATATTGCCTCTAGAGTGCCATGCAGATCCTCCTCCTGGGTCGCCTCCGGCAAGCCCTTAACTCTGATATTATTAAGGCACCCTCAATTATCCAAGTCCTCTATTTGGTGCTGTAGCTCCTGCACAATGTGACATTGAGACAGAACAGAGGTCTGAAGCCGGGAAAGATGGGTCCGGGTTTGATCGTGACCCTCCTCCAGAGTCGGGAGGGAAGCAAGAACTGAAGCATGGCAGCCATCTTGTGATATAGGGGACAATGGCGGAGCATCCCCATCAGCATCAGGCACAGCATAGCGGGACATGGAGGGGGTCGCCTCTAGATCCAAATCAGCATCCCCAGGGGGAGGGGGGGCACTTCGAGATGGCATGGCAGAGATAGGGGGTGTGGAGGGTCCTGGAGCAGGAGGAGGCTCTGCACCGTGCACAAGTGCAGCAACAGGTAGAGCAGCCTCTGAGGCTAGGTGACCATGCTGAGGCACAGCAGAGGAAGGCAGAAGGCAGTGCCTGTGGACGGACCTGCAGAGATGGTGAGGGATCCAGGACCCTGGTTTGAGAAATGGCTGAGAGAGAAGCAGGAGGAATCGGAGATTCGGCAGAGGAAGGTGTCGGCAGGTCCACACTATTCACTGCTGGCAGAGTGGGGCAGGAGGTGTCCGGAGGTGCGCTGATTGTCTCCCTACAGCGAGGCTGTGCTGGGGCTGACAGGGAGTGTGGAGTAGGCAGGGACATCGGAGGGCGCCACTGGATGTCCCTGGAGGCCGAAACAGAAAGCAGGGTTATCGCTGAGGCCATCAGTGTGGCGGGCCAAGATGGTTGCCGATGCGAAGAGAACCGAAGCGGTGTTGGCCCTGGTAGGAGGTAAGAGGAGAGGGACGGCTGGCTGAGACCGTCGCCAGATGCAGGGGTCCCCGAAGTGGTCTTCTTGGGCAGTTTTTTTGCCCATTAGAGATGTCTGACTGCGGATTTAGTGTGCTAAAGAAGCTGGCAGGGCAGGAGCTCCCCAGGGATGCGACTGCTCACCAGCAATGCATAGGCCACACCCCCACCTGCTTTTTTAATAGGTAGTGGAGGTGCGCTATCCCCACTTGTGCTGGCCGCCTCCTGTGCAACCTCCAAGGGTCTGCTGCACATTACGACATCACAACCTGATGTGTGGTGCACAGGGCACATTGAAGGCTGAGAGCAAGAGCCAGGAGAGAGAAGTGAATGCAGCCAAGTTCTCCCAGACTCTGGCGATCCAGTTTTTAAAACAGGATTGGCAGAACCGGGAAAAAGTGACACTGCTGACCCAATTCGGCTACTGGTAGAGCACAAAGCCACAGACTTTCCTGATCTAGATGCACATGATGTCACAACAGTGTGCCCAGAGCAGGGAGACAAAGCAGACCGGGGATCAGACAGGTAGGTAATGACCCAATACTGGGGGGGGACCAGTGAAGGGGCCATTATATTGTGTGGGGCAGCAATGGGGGCTAATATCCTGTGGGGGGGACATTAAAGTGCAGGGCCCCACACATTTTCTCCTCACCAAATCTAGACCTCTTTGTAAAAGTTTGGACACCCCTGTCTTAGTGGTATAGATCCAACAAGGTCCTGGAAACCTTTATTAGAGATTCTGATAACCTCGCTCAGTCTATACCACTACATCCTAGAGCTGCTCTATAATCCTGAGATCTGGTGACTCTACACACCTCAGTGACCTGTCCATGGATTCTGTCTGTGCACTCTGCCTCATGGCGTATTGTAAAGATAGACTGCCGCTATGATGCCTAGTTGATATTGAAGGGGGTGTAATGTTCTGGCATTGGACGGACACAAGTCCAGACAAGGTTGTGCTTTTCAGTCTCTGTTTATGTAATGGAGGGGATGACTGAGCGTAGAACAGAATCCTGGGCACACAATATATACAAGATATACAAAGCTTTATAGGGCTGGGATCACACAGGAAGGTTTTGGTGCTGCTTTTCTTTTAAAGTGTTGTCCCATAAAGAACACTGTTAATAGTTAAATCCACTTACTAAAATATGCATATATCCCCAAATATACCAGAAATTACATTATATTGGCGCCACCTGCTGTTATTAATGAAGAGTTTTTATGTGTCCACCTCAGTAAATGTGTCAGGGTGGACGCACATGCTCAGTATGTACAGGGATTCCTGGTGTGGTGACTCTGAAGCTTCTTGTCAGTGGAGATGCTGAGTAAGTGATAAGTGATGGAGACTCTGTGTTACTCTGTAACAATATTCTTCATGGGACAAAGACTAAATCCCAACACAGGGCAAATCTGATGACCTAATCACATGGCAAACTAGTAGCATGGTACAGATCTATGATGCTGTACGCTCAGATCTTCACACCTGAGACCAGGATGAAATTTAAACTGTAATACAGAATGTAAAATTGAATCTGCCTTATATCTGTCTAAATGAGAACTAATAGGAAGGGGATACATTTGTGGTTTAAACAATAAAATCCATTTTTAATCCTAACAGAAAATCCCAGTAAGATCTCTGAGGGAAACTTCATGTTATCAGTAAAGTATAAAGGAGAAGATGAAGATATGATGAAGCGCTGCTCAGGAGAAAACCTCATTACCCCTAATGTACATCCAGGACATCACAGTACAGATCCATCATATAATCCCCCGAATCATGAGGAACCTTCTGACCCATCACAGATTGTGACCACAAGTACCAGCCAGAAAGGGGGGAAAAGGTTTCAGTGTGAGGAATGTGGAAGAGAATTTATAAACAGTGCAGGTCTTTTAACACACAGAAGAAGTCACACAGGAGAGAAGCCATATTCATGTTCAGTATGTGGGAAATGCTTCACAGATAAATCAGGCCTTTGTATACAGGAGAGAAGCTACACAGGAGAGAAGCTTGTTTCATGCTCAATGTGTGTGCAGTGCTTTGCAGATCAGCCAGTTTTTGTTAACCATGAAAGAAGTCACACAGGACACAAATCTTATTCATGTTCAGAATGTGGGAAATGTTTTATGAAAAAATCAAGTCTTGTTAACCATGAAAGAAATCACACAGTAGAGAAACAACATTTGTGTACAGAATGTGGGAAATGTCTTCCGAATAAATCAAGTCTTGTTATACATGAAAGAATTCACACAGGAGAGAAGCCATATTCATGTTCAGAATGTGGGACATGTTTTACAAGACGATCATTTCTTGTTACACATAAGAGAATTCACACAGGAGAAAAGCCATATTCATGCTCAGAATGTGGGAAATGTTTCACGAGCAAATCAAGTCTTGTTATACATAAAAGAAATCACACAGGAGAGAAGCCATATTCATGTTCAGAATGTGATAAATGCTTTATAGCGAAGGCAAGTCTCATTTTACATGAGAGAAGACACACAGGAGAGAAACCATTTTCATGTTCAGAATGTGTAAAGTATTTTATAAATAAATCAGATCTTATGAAACATAAGAGAATTCACACAGGAGAGAAGCCATATTCATGTTCAGAGTGTGGAAAGTGTTTTTCACATAAAGCAAGTCTTAGAAGACATAAGAGATGTCACACAGGAGAGAAGCCATATACATGTTCAGAATGTGAGAAATGTTTTTCAAGTAAATCAAATCTTGTTAAACATGGGAAAATTCATACAGGAGAGAAGCCATATTCGTGTTCAGAATGTGGAAAGTATTTTACAGATAAATCAAAACTTATTAGACATCAGAGAAGTCACACAGGAGAGAAGCCATATTTATGTTCAGAATGTGATAAATGCTTTATAGATAAGGCAAGTCTCATTGTACATGAGAGAAGTCACACAGGAGAGAAACCATTTTCATGTTCAGAATGTGGGAAATTCTTTTCATATAAATCAGATCTGATGAAACATAAGAGAATTCACACAGGAGAGAAGCCATATTCATGTTCAGAATGTGGAAAGTATTTTACAAATAAATCAGATCTTATGAAACATAAGAGAATTCACACAGGAGAGAAGCCATATTCATGTTCAGAATGTGGAAAGTGTTTTTCACGTAAATCAAGTCTTATAAGACATAGGAGACGTCACACAGGAGAGAAGCCATATGCATGTTCAGAATGTGGGAAATGTTTTACAAATAAATCAAGTCTTGATAAACATGAGAGAAATCATTCAGTAAAGAAGCCATATTCATGTTCAGAATGTGGAAAGTATTTTACAAATAAATCAGATCTTATTAGACATCAGAGAAGTCACACTGGAGAGAATAATCGTGTTACACGTGACAGAATTCACAAAAGGGAATAGCCATTTTGATGTTCCATAGGTAGAAAATACCTGCCACTGCCTCTTGGTCGCGGTGGAACAACCCATGTTGTTGACACTTGCATATTTTCCTATAGCATTTTGCATTTTCTTTTAGTATTTGTAGCCAATCTGGAAACTGCAGATCTTTCCGTTATACTTTTCTCTGTTTATTCTCCTCTCCCACCTGCATGGCTTCATCCAGTGAAACAGTCACTAAGTTGTAGAAAGGTGTTTGCGCCCAACCCAACTGATTAGCCACAGAGAGACGTCCATCCAAGGAGGAAGGAAGTTCCCGCTAGCTCTTTATTACGACTTGCCAGACCCTCCTAGAATGCAGCCACAGGCTCTTTATCAATGCAGCTAAGCTAGGAAGCCAAAGCTGACAACTAAAAGGAAGAAAAGACCATGCTACAGAAGAGGCTTGGCCTGGATCCTCAAATACAACCCCGAGGGCCTTGGGATTACTGTCACAATATGGAGCCATGAGCAGTGGGAGTACCTGGCCACTTGAAGTCGTTTGAGGAAGGAACTGAATTGGCACAAGTTCTGCAGAAGGAGTGGTCACATCATTCCAAACAATCATTTCTGATAGTCTCAACACCCAATATGCTAATTGTGCTCAGTACTGTCAGGTGGGCGTCTGCTCAAGTCCAGGACTATTTACCTGACTGGGTGGTAAAACTAACAGCACCAATTGCTCAGGAATGGAGGGAACTAGCGAAAACAAATGAGAACTATTCCAGAACCAGTTGCAGAGCACCTACTGAAGGATGTAAAGAGGTAAAGTTAGAGGTGGTGATAAGTCCTCTTATAAACCCCAAGAGTCAACGTGTGCACATGTGAGAGGGAAACTGGAAAGCCACAGAGGTGAACAGGAAACGGCCCAGAGACCCCGACTAAGAGAGCAAGAACAGGATAGCGGGCATGGAGGTGCTTATGTAGGGGGCAGCAGGGTGAGAAAGAAGAGCGTGACAGATTTGGTATTGCAGTAATCAGACCGAAACCAGAGAATAAAAGTCACTTAAGCTGCATGGCGACTGCTGTAAAGAGGAAACGTCTATACAAAAAGCAAACACCCCCCGACATTGCAGAATTACTATTTTTTTTTATTCCCCCAACAAACAATACACGTTTTTTGATACATTAGATGTGCCCCAATATAGAGACATTTAAATAAAGAACACATTCTGCAAAAAACTAATGTGGAATAAGCGTAAATGTCAATGTATATAATGTGCAATGTATATAGGACCACAGAGAGTAGACGGCACCTTGGATGGAATGGAAACTCTCGATCGCTTTAAATTCTGAATTCAGATTGGAAGAATTTTTCCCTATTATAATACAAATAAGTGATACCGAAACAATGAAAATCTGACTCCAGAATGTAATAAAACTATTGTCTGCATCCTCCAAGCCTGGCACAGATCTGTGCAGAAGCTTCAGGAACCCTCCTTCACCTGAACGTGGCACATTACTACTCCTGAGAGATGATTCGGCTGCAGAGGAAACCTCCCTCTCTCCTGGTGTGTCCTGGGCCATCCTGGCAGTGTTAGCCTTGGAAACATTATATTGTTTTTAATTATAGACTACATATAATAACAGCACTGCAGTCCTCCACTGATGATGTCACATACAGTGGGGAAAAAAAGTATTTAGTCAGCCACCAATTGTACAAGTTCTCCCACTTATAAAGATGAGGCCGGCCTGTAATTGTCATCATAGGTAGACCTCAACTATGAGAGACAAAATGAGAAAACAAATCCAGAAAATCACATTGTCTGATTTTTAAAGAATTTATTTGCAAATTATGGTGGAAAATAAGTATTTGGTCACCTACAAACAAGCAAGATTTCTGTCTCTCACAGCCCTGTAACTTCTCCTTTAAGAGGCTCCTCTGTCCTCCACTCATTACCTGTAGTAATGGCTCCTGTGTGACATTGTTATCAGTATAAAAGACTCCTGTCCACAACCTCACACAGTCACACTCCAAACTCCACTATGGTGAAGACCAAAGAGCTGTGGAAGAACCAGAAACAAAATGGTAGCCCTGCACCAGGCTGGGAAGACTGAATCTGCAATAGGCAAGCAGCTTGGTGTGAAGAAATCACCTGTGGGAGCAATAATTAGAAAATGGAAGACATACAAGACCACTGATAATCTCCCTCCATCAGGGGCTCCACGCAAGATCTCACCCCGTGGGGTCAAAATGATCACAAGAACGGTGAGCAAAAATCCCAGAACCACACGGGGGGACCTAGTGAGTGACCTGCAGAAAGCTGGGACTAACGTAACAAAGGCTACCGTCAGTAACACACTACGCCGCCAGGGACTCAGATCCTGCAGTGCCAGACGTGTCCCCCTGCTTAAGCCAGTACATATCCGGGCCCGTCTGAAGTTTGCTAGAGAGCATTTGGATGTTCCAGAAGAGTATTGGGAGAATGTCATATGGTCAGATGAAACCAAAGTAGAACTGTTTGGTAGAAACACAACTCGTGTTTGGAGGAGAGTGAATGCTGAGTTGTATCCAGAGAACACCAGACCTACTGTGAAGCATGGGGGGGCAACATCATGTATGGGGCTGTTTCTCTGCAAAGGGACCAGGACGACTGATCCGTGTACATGAAAGAATGAATGGGGCCATGTATGGGGAGATTGTGAGTGCAAACCTCCTTCCATCAGCAAGGACATTGAAGATGAAACGTGGCTGGGTCTTTCAGCATGACAATGATCCCAAGCACACCGCCAGGGCAACGAAGGAGCGGCTTCGTAAGAAGCATTTCAAGGTCCTGGAGTCCTATGAGAGACAAAATGAGAAAACTAATCCAGAAAATCACATTGTCTGATTTTTAAAGAATTTATTTGCAAATTATGGTGGAAAATAAGTATTTGGTCACCTACAAACAAGCAAGATGTATGTAAAAATCCCCTGAAACCCGTTGATATGACAGAATGACAGCTTTTATTATATTTTAACATGCAAATTGTTTCTTAATGGATGTAATGTATTTTTGTTTCATTTTGGAATATGAGTGTTCTGAATCATCGCTGCTGTGATTTCCACTTTTACTATTTTTTGTGTTTTCTTTTTCTGTAATTTCGTTTTTTGTGTGAATTTTTGTTATGGATAAACTGGGTTATAATCGGCTTTTACTACAATTACCTGGATTGGAACGAAGCTCAAGGGGTCTGGTTTGGAATTCAGGGAAATGGGATTAACAGATACCCCCCCACCCCCCTCCCCCGACCCTTTTGTTTGTTTTCATTTTGATGACCTCTCTCCTGGGGGGGAGCTTTCAGTCAGAGAGTGGTCAGTGGAGATGGCTGGCAATTAGAGGAGGTAATGTACAGTGCAGAGCAAAGCCCAAAGGGGATAAGAAATGCCCCAGAAACACTTTTCACCTAGTTTGAATATTAATAAAACGGTGACTTTCTTGATAATGGAGCTGCAGAGCTGAATAACAAAGGCATATTTGGCAAGTGTATAATTAATAAGTGTATTTTACAATATTAACCACATTCTATGTCCCACACATAGTGCCAGCAAGATGTCTGAGAGTATACAATGCAACCGGTATCTCTGGCAACTTTGGTGAAAGCGTCTCCCCGCTCAGTAAGATTAGTAAAGACTTCATCGGGGTTATAGGAAATCACTTTAAATATGAGGGCGATCCCAAAAGTAAGGTCTCCAAAGTGTTGGGGATGCAGAGAAATTGTGCGGCTGTTGGCCACACTGTTGTGATTGGTGCTTCCCCCACTCCCAAACAAGCATGCGCGCGCCTCGCTCAGTCTTGGCTTGGCAGCCGTTGAGAATTGAGCTCCCATTGGACGTTACCGCTAAGTGCGAAATTCGCGCAGCTATTCGGTTTTTGAACGCAAAAGGCGTTGAACCGATTGAAATTCATCACCAATTGACGGAAGTGTATGGAGAGTCATGCATGGATGTCAAAATTGTTTGCAAGTGGTGTAGAGAGTTTTCAGCCGGTCTGTAAGGGAATCACTAGAGGAGCGATTCCCCAGTATCTGCTGGAGAACTTAGGGGGGAGGGGCACAACAAGACAGTGGACCCTAAGCTGAATCCCCCCACTGTCCATGGCTAACTTGCCCGATCTGTCCTAGCTGACAGCCAGCAACCAGTCGACAGTCCCTCCTTATAATAAGTGATAACACAAAACGCAGACAAGACGCACAACAACAAAAGGAGGCCAGCTAGCCAAGGGGTCGGTAACAATCGAGCAATGCAGTACAGAATCAAAATCCAAGAGAATAGTCAAAGGTAAGCCAGTGGTCAGAAAATCAGAAGAGCAGGTAACAAGGAGCAAGGAGTATAGCCAGTAAGCAAAATTCAATAGCAGGCGCCAATGGGAAAGTGAGCAAACAATAAATAGGGAGAAAGAACCCGCCCCAGACTTGATAGGAGGACAGGCTGTCAATCACAAAGGCAGGACTAAAGTTAGCTCTTAGTGGAGCAGGGGGAAAGCAAGGTGAAGGAGAAGGGCGTGGTGGAAAATCAATTAAAGAGGTGAGGGAATAGGACAGTGTTCAGACAATACAAGAAAAACCCAAAGGAAAGAATCACAACCGGGCACGCCTCCTGCGCCGCAGCGTGCGCCCGGAGGACGGCACCAAAGCCCGGACAGGCAAGGACGTTACACGGTCGTACTGAAATTCACGACGAACAAAGGAGCGGGGAGATCGTCAATTTCTGACAAGACAGTTGTGAAGGTTGAGCAAACCAAGCATGAAGATCGGCGGATCACCCTGGATGATCTCTGCATTTTAGTTGCTGAGATTTCCCAAAGCACCAGCCACAGGATTTTAATGAAAAAGTTGCAATATCAGGAGGTGTGCACAAGATAGGTACCATGAATGCTGATGGATGACCACAAACGGCAACGAGTTGATTCTTCCTGCGAATTTCCTCACTGCTATGCAGACGAAAAGGACAACTTTTTGGACTCAATTGTCACGGGTGACGAAACCTGGGCGTTCCATTTTACACCTGAGACCAAACAATAATCACGCAAGTGGCGGCATCCCTCTTTGCCCAAGCCGTGAAAATTCAAACAAGCACAGTCTGCCGGTAATCTCATGGCAATTGTGTTTTGCGACCAGAAGGGGGTATTGTTGGTTGACTTTATGCCTTCTGGGACCACAATGAACGCTGACAGGTACTGTGAAACACTGAAAAAAACTCAGACGGGCAATTCAGAACCGGAGAAGAGGAAAGTTGAGCAAGGGCATAATCATTCTCCACGACAACACTCGCCGACACGTCGCTCTCCTGCAAAACTTTGGTTGGAACATCATCACCCACCCACCCTATAGTCCGGACTTGGCACCCAGTGACTACCACCTGTTCCCTAAGTTGAAAGAACATTTGGCCAGAAGGCGATTCAGCTCCGACAAAGAGATGAAAGATGAGGTTCAATGCTTTCTCAAGGACATGGCGGCGAGCTGGTATGACATGGGCATACAAAAACTATCACAGCGTCTACAAAAATGCATCGACCGAAATGATGATTATGTAGCAAAATAGATAATTGTTCAACCTTTAAAATGATGTAAATATTATAGAAAATAAACTTTTTTTGTATTTCTAAAAAAAATAGGAGCACTTACTTTTGGGATTGCCCTTGTATCTTAAGGTTGAATTACTCTAGAAGACTGACAAAAAAAAAAATATACTAAAGAAGTGGCACCGAGTTATAAGGCAGTTAGGAGATAAAGTTATAGACATAAAGAAAAAGAAGCGCATAGAGACTCGGTCCGGAGGGTTTGTAGTTTTCTATTGAGTTTACAATTCCATTAATAAGAAGTCTTATTGCCAGCAAATAATGGAGCTTACGGAGAAAACGTACCTGGTTCCCAAAAGTAGAATCAGGTGATGACATCTACACCCACCATACATCCAAGCGCTAGTCAAGATCTTGTTGATGAAATGAATAAAATTTTACACCGTAGAGACTTCCGGAATGATGTCAGAATTAAGAGATTCACAGATGTTCTCAGAGCTGCTGTAGCCTCTCACCTTGGAACATTCCTGTACATGTTGTATTTGTATCTGTATCTGCTTATCTTTGCTGCTGTAACACACTGAATTTCCCCATTGTGGGACTATTAAAGGACTATTATTATTATTATTATTATGTTCTACAAAGATACTTGGTTCATGCAAAACAGGATGCAAAGAACTATCGAGTATAAACCGTGTTACACCTCCTGTCCTGATCATCCACAATTGCCAAATACAGAACCTGATAAAGCTGAAACCAACTGTGAAATTTTAAGACATGTCAATCCACCATCCGTGTAAGACTTGTAGATCCACCATCCGTGTAAGACTTGTCAATCCATGTTTTAAAAAGAATACAGAATTTTTGTTAAACTTGATGCTACAGAAATCTGATATCACAGCGCGGAATTATAATAAGTGAGACTTTATACATTAAATTTAAATTTCTGGATACAACATGATGAACTTGGTAAAAAAAACCACAACACAGTAAGTCACAGCTATGGCACACACATGTACACACAGTATATATATATATATATATATATATATATATATATATATAGTTATTCTCATACATGTATAGACATACATATATACAGTGGGGAAAAAAAAGTATTTAGTCAGCCACCAATTGTGCAAGTTCTCCCACTTATAAAGATGAGGCCGGCCTGTAATTGTCATCATAGGTAGACCTCAACTATGAGAGACAAAATGAGAAAACAAATCCAGAAAATCACATTGTCTGATTTTTAAAGAATTTATTTGCAAATTATGGTGGAAAATAAGTATTTGGTCACCTACAAACAAGCAAGATTTCTGTCTCTCCCAGACCTGTAACTTCTTCTTTAAGAGGCTCCTCTGTCCTCCACTCATTACCTGTAGTAATGGCTCCTGTGTGACATTGTTATCAGTATAAAAGACACCTGTCCACAACCTCAACCAGTCACACTCCAAACTCCACTATGGTGAAGACCAAAGAGCTGTGGAAGGACCAGAAACAAAATGGTAGCCCTGCACCAGGCTGGGAAGACTGAATCTGCAATAGGCAAGCAGCTTGGTGTGAAGAAATCACCTGTGGGAGTAATAATTAGAAAATGGAAGACATACAAGACCACTGATAATCTCCCTCCATCAGGGGCTCCACGCAAGATCTCACCCCGTGGGGTCAAAATGATCACAAGAACGGTGAGCAAAAATCCCAGAACCCCACAGGAGGACCTAGTGAGTGACCTGCAGAAAGCTGGGACTAACGTAACAAAGGCTACCGTCAGTAACACACTACGCCGCCAGGGACTCAGATCCTGCAGTGCCAGACGTGTCCCCCTGCTTAAGCCAGTACATATCCGGGCCCGTCTGAAGTTTGCTAGAGAGCATTTGGATGTTCCAGAAGAGTAGTGGGAGAATGTCATATGGTCAGATGAAACCAAAGTAGAACTGTTTGGTAGAAACACAACTCGTGGTGTTTGGAGGAGAGTGAATGCTGAGTTGTATCCAGAGAACACCATACCTACTGTGAAGCATGGGGGGGCAACATCATGTATGGGGCTGTTTCTCTGCAAAGGGACCAGGACGACTGATCCGTGTACATGAAAGAATGAATGGGGCCATGTATGGTGAGATTTTGAGTGCAAACCTCCTTCCATCAGCAAGGGCATTGAAGATGAAACGTGGCGGGGTCTTTCAGCATGACAATGATCCCAAGCACACCGCCAGGACAACGAAGGAGCGGCTTCGTAAGAAGCATTTCAAGGTCCTGGAGTGGCCTAGCCAGTCTCCAGATCTCAACCCCATAGAAAACCTTTGGAGGGAGTTGAAAGTCCGTGTTGTCCAGCGACAGCCCCAAAACATCCCTGCTCTAGAGGAGATCTGCATGGAGGAATGGGCCAACATACCAGCAACAGTGTGTGCCAACCTTGTGAAGACTTACAGAAAACGTTTCACCTCTGTCCTTGCCAACATAGGATATATAACAAAGTATTGAGATGAACTTTTGTTATTGACCAAATACTTATTTTCCACCATAATTGGCAAACAAATTCTTTAAAAATCAGACAATGTGATTTTCTGGATTAGTTTTCTCATTTTGGCTCTCATAGTTGAGGTCTACCTATGATGGCAATTACAGGCCGGCCTCATCTTTATAAGTGGGAGAACTTGCACAATTGGTGGCTGACTAAATGCTTTTTTTCCCCACTGTGTATAGTGTAAATGCGGGACCTTCAGAGTTGCTTGTTACCATGTAAGATAGGCGCATGGAGGCAGGGTAACAGTTCATACATGCAATTTTATTGCCAACAGTTCATACAGTCCAACTAAAAAAAAAAACAGCTTGCTTCAGCATAAATGAACAGATCAGGAAAACATAAACTGTCCTTAACCTCAGGTACAAATGGGTCAACAGAGCTCACCAATGCAACAGGATAGGTTAGGCCTCTGTCCTCCACACAGGGCAGTGTGTTTCAGTTTCAGAGCTTCACACAGAAGAGACCACAACACCCCTTCCTTTTGGGCAGTTTTAGCTCTTCAAAGCTGCACCCAGCAAGACCCGGACTGGAGTATAGGCTCGGGTCTGCAACAACTTCCAAAACCCGAACTCCAGCCAGTTATCTCACAGATACCAGTCACTTTAGTGGAAGGTATGTGCCATCCACTATTTTACCCTCTGCCTTTCTACATATCCCCTCCCTCTGCACAGAGCCGGTGGGATGGGCACTTTCAAAGAAGAGACAGTGAACCCTTGACAAGGCATAAGCATTCATATGGGCCTTTCTTAGTCTATGCTCAACTACAAATCAAAGTCCTTTAGAGCCAAGAACCAGCGTGTCACCCTCGCGTTATTGTCCTTATTTCTACTCATCCATTTTAAGGGAGCATGATCAGAGACCAGTCTGAATTTTCTTCCCAGCAGGTAATACCTCAAGGAGTCTAGAGCCCATTTTACAGCCAGACACTCCCTTTCGACAATAGAATAATTCCTTTCGGCTGGGGTTAGCTTTCGGCTTAGATACATAACAGGATGTTCTTCCGCATTAACCTCCTGTGACACAACAGCTCCTAAACCGACCTCTGAGGCATCTGTTTGGGCTATAAGGTCCTTTGAGAAATCTGGGGCTATTAGGATCGGCTGTCTGCAGAGGGCTATTTTTAGATTTTGAAAGGCCCTTTCTGCCTCTGGTGACCAGCGAACCATCACTGAGTTTTTTCCCTTAGTGAGGTCTGACAAAGGTGCACAAATCGGCAGTAATAGCCTACAATACCTAAAAAAGCCCTTACCTGCTTTTTTGTGAGGGGACGGGGCCAATTTTGTATGGCATCCACTTTATTGTTCTGGGTTCTAATCATACCCCTCCCCACAACATAACCTAAATATTTAGCTTGTTCCATGCCCATGGCACATTTTTCAGGATTGGCAGTGAACCCCGCCTCCTGTGAAAGATCCTCAGTGCGCCAACACCGTTTTGGCCCACACCTGAGACTTCTTTAAAAAAAAAAAAAACACACTCACCGCCAGTGAGTGTTGGGTTCACAAGATAATACAAGACAAGCTTTCTAAATTTTGTATATTTATTAACCCCTAGATGGGTCGGTATTAACATCTAACACATGCAGTTCAGAACAGATATGCAGATATATACAAGCATTAACAGTTACTAGTTACAATATACAGCACATAAAATAAAAAGGGAATAAAAGTTAAATAATTACTTTACCACACATATCCTTGATGTGGCTCTATAATCCAACACTCACACATGCCCTGGCATGTGGGGATAACCAGTGGAGGCTCCTAGCAGCAGCATCAACACAGCATTCCAGCCAGCAACTCCAGAATCTCAGCAACTCATCACAATAGCATCTCATCATAGTAGCATTTCTCCCACTGATCCCTACCTCATCTTATATACCCTTTATGCCACCACCCAGAATGAGGTCACCGGCGACAGCAAGTCTGATTGACTAACGCACTCAAGTCAAGATTCTTTGTAAGAAGATGGGATTAAGTGGAATGACACAATGCCGTCTATATGTTATCAACCATGTCTGATCCAATAGCCTAGGCTAAACAATACATGTGTATTTGATCACCAAGGGGCTATGTAGGAATTCAATGGAGCCATTCTGGGATGAGTACAAAGCCCTATTGTTACATTGTTGCCACTACTGACAACATACACCTAGGATTAGAGCTACACACAGCTAGAGTAAATGGAATTAGAGAGAGATACGCTACCCAGAGATCAAAATACATCTTTGAGTTATAGCCATATTTAAGTGGAATCATCACACCTCCCTAAGGGCATCCAAATTGATAGTAGCAGTATAATGTCGTACCGTGTTAGCCATTGAAAGTAGTGGAAGAGCGAAGAAATCAGGCGATACCTTTTAGAGGCTAACTGAGAATATTTGATAAGTAAGCTTTCAAGAGTCTAGCTCTCTTCTTCAGACATGGTGTTATACAAGAACTGAAAATTCACAGATTTTTTTATACCCTATACACATGGTCTTCAAAGGATTTTAGAGTCCTTAAAACAAAACAAAATGCAATCTAAGTAGAGAAGTTATTTACAACCGGTCAAAAAATAAACAATCTGGAAAGTTTTGGTGTGTGACAGAGGGATCTGTTATCTGTTTGCTATCAGGTGGTGATTTGTGACCCTCACAGGTCATACATAGTGTGACATGAAGCTGGCATTAATATTAAGTCCAAATTGCAGAGTTTTACATTTTTGCATAAACTTGTACTCCCATTCTTTCCTCTCCTCCTGTGTCTTAAAATGTCCCATTAAAACCTGATTCAACATGAATAACAGCAGAACCGATCTCCCAGTGGCCGCACATTTCTCCAGAGAAGACCACTCTATTGAAGATTTGCGGGTTGTGGTTTTAATGGGACATTTTAAGACACAGGAGGAGATGAAACAATGGGAGTACAAGTTTATGCAAAAATTTAAAATTCTGCAATTTGGACTTAATATTCATGCCAGCGTCATGTCACACTATGTATGAACTGTGAGGGTCACAAATCACCTCCTCATAGCAAACAGATAACAGATCCCTCTGTCACGCACCACAACTTTCCAGACTGTTTAAATTTTGACTGGTTGTAAATAACTTCTCTACTTAGATTGCATTTTGTTTTGTTTTTTTTAAGGACTCTAAAATCCTTTGAACACTATGTGTATAGGGTAGAAAAAAATCTGTGAATTTTCAGTTCTTGTATAACACCATGTCTGAAGAAGAGAGCTAGACTCTTGAAAGCTTACTTATCAAATATACTCAGTAAGCCTCTAAAAGATATCGCCTGATTTCTTCGCTCTTCCACTAAGGGCGTCCAAGACAGCCTGAACTTTGTTTAAATGGCTGTCCCAGTCTAGACTATAAATGACAATATCGTCTAGGTAGGCTGCTGCATAGCTCTTGTGTGGATGGAGGATCTCATCCATTGCTCTTTGGAAGGTGGCCGGGGCTCCCTTCAAACCAAAAGGCATCCTAACATAATGAAAACAGCCTTCAGGCGTAGAAAACGCAGTTTTCTCTCGGGCATCCTTGGATAGTGATATCTGCCAATAACCTTTTGTGAGATCTAAGGTGGTTATATACCTAGCTGGGCCCAACCTTCAATGAGCTCATCTACCCAGGACATAGGGTAGGCATCCATTTTTGAAACCTCGTTAAGCTTCCGGAAGTCATTACAGAACCGCCAAGTACCATTGGGTTTGGGAACCAGAACAATTGGGCTAGACCACTCGCTCTTGGACACCTCAATTACTCCCAGGGACAACATCCTCTGGACCTCCTCTGAAACAATCTGCCTACGAGCCTCAGGTATCCTGTAAGGTTTTACCTTTACACGTGGTTCCGTGACGATTTCATGTTCAATAACAGTGGTACACCCTGGTAAGCCCGAAAACATTTCTTTGTTACGTAGTAAAAACTCTTTAGTATCCTGTTTTTGGGAACAGGACAAAGTTTCAGCTACTCCCACTTTGTGGTACTCTGACTCAGTAACGGTGGGTGGACAGACCAGGGCAGCCATTGATTCCCTTTCTCTCCAGGGTTTGATCAGATTTACATGATAACTCTGTACTGGCTTTCTTTCCCGGGTTGGTGCGCTTTATAGTTTACTTCCTCAACTTTCTCCAGGATCTCAAAAGGTCCCTGCCATTTAGCCAGGAACTTGCTTTCCACAGTGGGCACTAGTACTAAGACTAAGATGACATGAGCGTGTGAGTGATTGGATATGGGGGGTGAAGGAAAGGTCTGAGACAGACATAACCCCGAGGCAGCGGGCATACTGCCTAGGAGTTATGGTAAGGCCGGAGACTGCAATGGAGATATCAGGGACAGATCTATTAGATGGTGGAAACAGCAGTAGTTCAGTCTGTGAGAGATTCAGTTTCAGATAGAGAGAAGACATGATATTAGAGACAGCAGAGAGACAGTCACTGGTGTTCTGTATTAGTGCAAGGGTGATGTCACGGGATGATGTATATAATTGGGTGTCATCAGCATAAAGATGGTACTGAAAGCCAAATATGGTGATGATTTGTCCAATGGGTCTTAAACTTCAAATCTCAAGAAAATACATTTAAGTTTGTGGTTGTAAGGTGACAAAATGTGAAAAAGTTCAAGGGGTGTGAATACTTTTGCAAGGCACTGTACAATATATACAAAATGTTCCAAGGTAGAGGCATCCCAGTGGGGGGGGGGGGATATCACAACAGAAAGATATTTCAGTTCTCTGTGTGTAATGATCTCCGCTTAGGTCGGTGTTGGTTGTACAGCCTAACCGCGGTGGGGGAGGAAAGACTTCCGATAGCGCTCCTTCTCACACCTAGGGTGGAGCAGTCGGTCACTGACAGTACTGCCCAGCGCGATCACAGTCTCATACATGGCATGGGTGTGGTGTGGTAGGTGAGGAGTTTGATGTGTAGCTGTGACGAGTGAAGGAGAGAAAGCGCTGATGGTGAGAGACAGAAGGTTATGGTCAGAGAGTGGCAGAGAAGAGGAGAGAAGGAGACCAAAGACAAAATGTAATTACAGACCAGAAACACCTCAGAAGTCTAATAACATCCAACTATATAGGAAGTACAAAAGCTCCGCCCCTCCTGCACTAGTCACATGATGGTGACATCATCACAGGTCCTTCATCCAGCACTTCTCCTCTCCTGAGCTCCGCCTCTCATGTACTGCTGACATAATGGTGACATCATCACAGGTCCTTCAGCTCTTGCAGTGTAGCAGATACAGAGCACGTCCTGGTCGGTAGTCACTGCTGTTGTGTTGTTCTCTCTGTTATCAGCCATTATCACAGGCTATAGATATATATATATATACTGTATATACAGCAGTGGCTCGCTGGCTGCTCTCAGGACACGTTCACACCTGGGGATTTAGGAGAAAACTCCCGCTATAAGGTAAGATGACATCAGGGGGTTCTGGGCCCCATCACTGGTGCTGGTGTCTGTGGTACAGGTGTGAACAGAGTCTTAGTTCCATCCTGCAGTGACATACAATGGGCCCCATCACTGGTGCTGGTGTCTGTGGGAATCCTCCTGTATCCATGTGCTGGGGGCTCTGAGGAGCTCCTGTATGTCACACATCATGTGGCCCCTGTATGATTTCGGGCCCCTCCTCAGTACTAGAGCCTCCAGCTCATCCAGTTTCCTCCTCTTCTCCTCCAGAACGCTCCTTCTCCTGAATGACCCACCAAGGATGGACAAGGACAGGAATGAGATCACCAGAAGAATATTAGACTTCACCTTGGAGATCATCTACCTGCTGAGCGGAGAGGTAAGTGTACTACATTTCTATCATCTCCACCAACATAGAAGGGATTCTTTACTGTAAGAGCAGTGAGACTATGGACTGTACCTATAACAAGGAGGCGTCCACTACATCTAGAGGAAAGAAGGTTTATACACAACATAGAAGGGATTCTTTACTGTAAGAGCAGTGAGACTATGGACTGTACCTATAACAAGGAGGCGTCCACTACATCTAGAGGAAAGAAGGTTTATACACAACATAGAAGGGATTCTTTACTGTAAGAGCAGTGAGACTATGGACTGTACCTATAACAAGGAGCGACCACTACATCTAGAGGAAAGAAGGATTATACACAACATAGAAGGGATTCTTTACTGTAAGAGCAGTGAGACTATGGACTGTACCTATAACAAGGAGACGTCCACTACATCTAGAGGAAAGAAGGTTTATACACAACATAGAAGGGATTCTTTACTGTAAGAGCAGTGAGACTATGGACTGTACCTATAACAAGGAGCGACCACTACATCTAGAGGAAAGAAGGATTATACACAACATAGAAGGGATTCTTTACTGTAAGAGCAGTGAGACTATGGACTGTACCTATAACAAGGAGGCGTCCACTACATCTAGGGGAAAGAAGGTTTATACACAACATAGAAGGGATTCTTTACTGTAAGAGCAGTGACACTATGGACTGTACCTATAACAAGGAGACATCCACTACATCTAGAGGAAAGAAGGATTATACACAACATAGAGGGGATTCTTTACTGTAAGAGCAGTGAGACTATGGACTGTACCTATAACAAGGAGGCGTCCACTACATCTAGAGGAAAGAAGGTTTATACACAACATAGAAGGGATTCTTTACAGTAAGAGCAGTGAGACTATGGACTGTACCTATAACAAGGAGGCGTCCACTACATCTAGAGGAAAGAAGGTTTATACACAACATAGAAGGGATTCTTTACTGTAAGAGCAGTGAGACTATGGACTGTACCTATAACAAGGAGACGTCCACTACATCTAGAGGAAAGAAGGTTTATACACAACATAGAAGGGATTCTTTACTGTAAGAGCAGTGAGACTATGGACTGTACCTATAACAAGGAGACGTCCACTACATCTAGAGGAAAGAAGGATTATACACAACATAGAAGGGATTCTTTACTACATTTCTATTATCTGTATTGGATTGTTTAGCCAGTCAGACATTGGAAAGGAAAATCCAGACTAGGAAGAATCCTTTAGGGTGCTGTAGAAGAGGTTCTAGACCTTCCAAGTGACGAGAGGAGGAATACAAAGCTTGATGACCAATTACTAGGTCGCGATCTCTGATGTAGTGAGACAGTGCTTGGGACAAGTCAGGCAGAGTCAAGAAAATGGAGTCAGGATTACGTGATATGAAACAGAACAATGTAATCTTACCCTCATGAGTGGAGTTTGGGGGGAAGGAGTCAGATTGTAATCTTCTAGAAAGAAGTATATAACCTCACTGTTATCTCTCTCCATACACAGGAATACTCACTAGTAAAGAAGACATCGGGGGATTGTGTGGCCCCCAGCAGCCATCTCCAGGAGTCAGGAGTATGGAGCAGGAGCCGCGGCCCCATCAAAGAGCCAGGAGGAGGATGGAGCAGGAGCCGGGGCCCCATCACAGAGCCAGGAGGAGGATGGAGCAGGAGCCGGGGCCCCATCACAGAGCCAGGAGGAGGATGGAGCAGGAGCCGGGGCCCCATCACAGAGCCTCCCCCTCTCTCCCTGATACATGAGCAGAAGATTCTAGAACTCACCAACAAGATGATTGAGCTGCTGACTGGAGAGGTGACACTGCTGGGAATGCTGGGAAATTCTCCAGTAACAGCACTGGAGGGGTCTGGGTGATGACTGTATCATTGTGTTGTCAGGTTCCTATAAGGTGTCAGGATGTCGCTGTCTATTTCTCCATGGAGGAGTGGGAGTATTTAGAAGGACACAAGGATCGGTACAAGGAGGTCATGATGGAGGATCACCGGCCCCCCCGGACATCACATGGTAAGGAGAGACTGTATACTGTATATATACCGCCCCCCGGACATCACATGGTAAGGAGAGACTGTATACTGTATATATACCGGCCTCCCCGGACATCACATGGTAAGGAGAGACTGTATACTGTATATATACCGGCTCCCCCGGACATCACCAGGTAAGGAGAGACTATATACTGTATATATACCGCCCCCCGGACATCAGATGGTAAGGAGAGACTGTATACTGTATATATACCGCCCCCCGGACATCACATGGTAAGGAGAGACTGTATACTGTATATATACCGCCCCCTGGACATCACATGGTAAGGAGAGACTGTATACTGTATATATACCGGCCCCCGGACATCACATGGTAAGGAGAGACTGTATACTGTATATATACCGCCCCCCGGACATCACATGGTAAGGAGAGACTGTATACTGTATATATACCGCCCCCCCGGACATCACATGGTAAGGAGAGACTGTATACTGTATATATACCGGCCCCCCAGACATCACATGGTAAGGAGAGACTGTATACTGTATATATACCGCCCCCCGGACATCACATGGTAAGGAGAGACTGTATACTGTATATATACCGGCCCCCCCGGACATCACATGGTAAGGAGAGACTGTATACTGTATATATACCGCCCCCCGGACATCACATGGTAAGGAGAGACTGTATACTGTATATATACCGCCCCCCGGACATCACATGGTAAGGAGAGACTGTATACTGTATATATACCGCCCCCCGGACATCACATGGTAAGGAGAGACTGTATACTGTATATATACCGCCCCCCCGGACATCACATGGTAAGGAGAGACTGTATACTGTATATATACCGCCCCCCGGACATCACATGGTAAGGAGAGACTGTATACTGTATATATACCGACCCCCCCGGACATCACATGGTAAGGAGAGACTGTATACTGTATATATACCGGCCCCCCGGACATCACATGGTAAGGAGAGACTGTATACTGTATATATACCGGCCCCCCCGGACATCACATGGTAAGGAGAGACTGTATACTGTATATATACCAGCCCCCGGACATCACATGGTAAGGAGAGACTGTATACTGTATATATACTGCCCCCCGGACATCACATGGTAAGGAGAGACTGTATACTGTATATATACCGTCCCCCAGACATCACATGGTAAGGAGAGACTGTATACTGTATATATACCGGCCCCCCGGACATCACATGGTAAGGAGAGTCTGTATACTGTATATATACCGGGCCCCCCCGGACATCACATGGTAAGGAGAGACTGTATACTGTATATATACCCCCCCCCCCCGGACATCACATGGTAAGGAGAGACTATATACTGTATATATACCAGCCCCCGGACATCACATGGTAAGGAGAGACTGTATACTGTATATATACCTCCCCCCGGACATCACATGGTAAGGAGAGACTGTATACTGTATATATACCGGCCCCCCCGGACATCACATGGTAAGGAGAGACTGTATACTGTATATATACCGGCCCCCCCGGACATCACATGGTAAGGAGAGACTGTATACTGTATATATACTGCCCCCCGGACATCACATGGTAAGGAGAGACTGTATACTGTATATATACCGTCCCCCAGACATCACATGGTAAGGAGAGACTGTATACTGTATATATACCGGCCCCCCGGACATCACATGGTAAGGAGAGACTGTATACTGTATATATACCGGACATCACATGGTAAGGGGAGACTGTATACTGTATATATACCGCCCCCCGGACATCACATGGTAAGGAGAGACTGTATACTGTATATATACCGTCCCCCAGACATCACATGGTAAGGAGAGACTGTATACTGTATATATACCGCCCCCCCGGACATCACATGGTAAGGAGAGACTGTATACTGTATATATACCGCCCCCCGGACATCACATGGTAAGGAGAGACTGTATACTATATATATACCGCCCCCCGGACATCACATGGTAAGGAGAGACTGTATACTATATATATACCGCCCCCCGGACATCACATGGTAAGGAGAGACTGTATACTGTATATATACCGGCCCCCCGGACATCACATGGTAAGGAGAGACTGTATACTGTATATATACCGCCCCCGGACATCACATGGTAAGGAGAGACTGTATACTGTATATATACCGCCCCCCCGGACATCACATGGTAAGGAGAGACTGTATACTGTATATATACCGCCCCCCGGACATTACATGGTAAGGAGAGACTGTATACTGTATATATACCGCCCCCTGGACATCACATGGTAAGGAGAGACTGTATACTGTATATATACCGGCCCCCCGGACATCACATGGTAAGGAGAGACTGTATACTGTATATATATACCGGCCCCCGGACATCACATGGTAAGGAGAGACTGTATACTGTATATATACCGCCCCCCGGACATCACATGGTAAGGAGAGACTGTATACTGTATATATACCGCCCCTCGGACATCACATGGTAAGGAGAGACTGTATACTGTATATATACCGCCCCCCGGACATCACATGGTAAGGAGAGACTGTATACTGTATATATACCGCCCCCCGGACATCACATGGTAAGGAGAGACTGTATACTGTATATATACCGGCCCCCCCGGACATCACATGGTAAGGAGAGACTGTATACTGTATATATACCGCCCCCCGGACATCACATGGTAAGGAGAGACTGTATACTCTATATATACCGGCCCCCCGGACATCACATGGTAAGGAGAGACTGTATACTGTATATATACCGCCCCCCCGACATCACATGGTAAGGAGAGACTGTATACTGTATATATACCGGCCCCCCGGACATCACATGGTAAGGAGAGACTGTATAGTGTATATATACCGGCCCCCCGGACATCACATGGTAAGGAGAGACTGTATACTGTATATATACCGCCCCCCGGACATCACATGGTAAGGAGAGACTGTATACTGTATATATACCGGCCCCCCGGACATCACATGGTAAGGAGAGACTGTATACTGTATATATACCGCCCCCTGGACATCACATGGTAAGGAGATACTGTATACTGTATATATACCGGCCCCCCCGGACATCTCCGGATCAGAGGAGACCTTCCCTGGTTACAGAGGAGAGATCAGGTTTGAGGCTCTCGTAGATTCCTTGTCTTCTGCTCTTTATCACATATAGACAATGTATTCGGTCACTGTCATTATTTCCTATAGATCGCTGCAGTCAGAGGAATCCACCAGACAGATGTTCCGCTTCGCTCCGTTCCCGGGATTGTCCAGAGGAGAATCATCAGGTAGATGAAGCAGAGATTTCTGTAAATCTTTTATAGATTGTTGCGGTGAGGTCGGGGGGCGGTGGAGGATCTCCTCTCTGTCCTCATGTTGTGGTTGGATGTGCTCAGTACTGGCTACAGATGGTTTCAGGCCAGTGGTGTACTCATTATGGGGCTGAGGTGAGAGGACCCTCAGAGCTGAACTCTCCTGCTCCTGATCCCTCCGTCCAGGGGTAACTGTATAAATCTCCTCCTTTTCTTCTTCTCCATGTAATGGTGTGAGCCTCACTGATAAAGCTGTAATGTGCCGCACAGTGCGGGGTACCCGGGACCTCCTACCCTGCGGTATGGACATGATCTTACTGCAGTAGTGCAGCCTCCTCTAGAGTATACAGGTCAGTTCTGAGCAGCAGAGTCGTCCATAGAAGGACGTGATACATGATAGAAATAGAATCATGTAAGAAGTCCTGTGAGCGGCTTCCTAGAGGAGCAGAGTGAGCGCTGTCTGGCTGCAGGAAAGAAGGCTCAGTCTCTAGCAGTGATGGCAGGCTTCTCTACTGTAAAAGCGGAGTCATGTCAGGACTGGTGTTAGTGATCACGGCTGTCCAGGATCGGCTCAGATCAGCATTTGTGTGTTGGTCCTGTCTGACGGTCACTATGGTCAGTCCTCTCCTCGCTTCCTGCTTTCTCGGGGGTTTGATACAGGACAATCGTGACTCCTTTCTCTGTTTTTCTCATGTCCTTGCAGGAAAGTTCTGATGGATCGACAAGTGGATGTGAAGACCCCACATGGGTGTCCATGAATGGTAAGAGCCTGTCATATATTATATATATGTAATCTGTCACAGCTGACACTCTGCTCTAGCACCCATGGTCAGAGAGAACTCAATTTATGGGAGTTAACCCCTTACATACCATAGTCAATCATGACCACGACATCTAAAGACCTATAGAAACATGTCCGATACCTGATCTGTCAGCACGTGCCGCCTATAGAGGAGCATGCTGTTCCTATGGCAGCCTGACATTTGATCAGTGACCTGGTGTCTGTTCTGTCTGTCTTCATCTGTTGGGCTGATCTTGCCTCCATTGCAGTGTATGTTACTGAGTTAGTGATCAGGTGATCGCTGGTTCATGTCACCTAAAAAGAAAAAAAAAGTTTTGAAACATTCAATAAATTGCATAAAACTGGAAAAGAACGCACCTTTACCATACAGAAATAATTATCTAAAAAAAATAAACTATTTTGTGTCCGAACCACCCGTAAAATAAAACTAAAATATTATTTAATTTGTGCAGGAAATGCTGTAAAAAAAAAAAAAAAAAATCTGGCAGAATCAATATTTGGTTATCTCAGCAATGGAATAAAAAGTGTTCACAAAGTCTTATGTGCCCCAGAATGGTATCAATAAAAAATAAAGCAAAAAAAATAAAACATCCTGCAAAAAACAAGCCCTCAGCGAGCTCCGTGAGCAGAACAGTAAGAATGTCAGAATGGAGAAGCAAAAACTCAGAATTTTATTCCCAAAAATCTATAAATGAGTTGTGGCTGTAAATTGTAGAGACCCCTGGAAAAAAGATAAGAAGTTACTAATCCAGGCCCGAGAATAACAAAGTATTTCACATGTTCTAAACCCATAAACCAGAAAGGGTTAATACAACTTAGTCCATTACTGATAATGGTCTCATTGAAAAATGTATCTCATCCCGCAATAAACAAGCCCTCATATGGCTACAGAAAACTACAAAAACTAGAAAAACTATAGCTGGCACAGTGTGACAAGAAAATAGAAAAAATGTTCACGTCTGTAGAGCAAAACTGCGGCAGAAGAGAATGTCTAAGCTGTGTGAGCGGACATCAGGAAGTGTGAGGTGGACGCACATGCTCAGTATGTCTCTATCTCTCTCTGCTCCATTACGTAGCGTAGTGTTACCCAAACTCAGGGCACCCCTGGAGAATACAGTGCCTTGCGAAAGTATTCGGCCCCCTTGAACTTTTCAACCTTTTGCCACATTTCAGGCTTCAAACATAAGGATATAAAATTTTAATTTTTTGGTGAAGAATCAACAACAAGTGGGACACAATCGTGAAGTGGAACGAAATTTATTGGTTATTTTAAACTTTTGTAAAAAATAAAAAACTGAAAAGTGGGGCGTGCAATATTATTCGTACCCCTTAAGTTAATACTTTGTAGCGCCCCCTTTTGCTGCGATTACAGCTACAAGTCGCTTGGGGTATGTCTCTATCAGTTTTGCACATGGAGAGACTGAAATTCTTGCCCATTCTTCCTTGGAAAACAGCTGGAGCTCAGTGAGGTTGGATGGAGAGCGTTTGTGAACAGCAGTTTTCAGCTCTTTCCACAGATTCTCGATTGGATTCAGGTCTGGACTTTGACTTGGCCATTCTAACACATGGATACGTTTATTTGTGAACCATTCCATTGTAGATTTTGCTTTATGTTTGGGATCATTGTCTTGTTGGAAGATAAATCTCCGTCCCAGTCTCAGGTCTTTTGCAGACTCCAACAGATTTTCTTACAGAATGGTCCTGTATTTGGCTCCATCCATCTTCCCATCAATTTTAACCATCTTCCCTGTCCCTGCTGAAGAAAAGCAGGCCCAAACCATGATGCTGCCCCCACCATGTGTGACAGTGGGGATGGTGTGTTCAGGGGGATCAGCTGTGTTGCTTTTACGCCAAACATATCGTTTTGCATTGTGGCCAAGAAGTTGGATTTTGGTGTCATCTGAGCAGAGCACCTTCTTCCACATGTTTGGTGTCTCCCAGGTGGCTTTTTATGGATATCTTTGAGAAATGGCTTTCTTCTTGCCACTCTTCCATAAAGGCCAGATTTGTGCAGTGTACGACTGATTGTTGTCCTATGGACAGAATCTCCCACCTCAGCTGTAGATCTCTGCAGTTCATCCAGAGTGATCATGGGCCTCTTGGCTGCATCTCTGATCAGTCTTCTCCTTGTTTGAGATGAAAGTTTAGAGGGACGGCCGGGTCTTGGTAGATTTGCAGTGGTCTGATACTCCTTCCATTTCAATATGATCGCTTGCACAGTGCTCCTTGGGATGTTTAAAGTTTGGGAAATCTTTTTGTATCCAAATCCAGCTTTAAACTTCTCCACAACAGTATCACGGACCTGCCTGGTGTGTTCCTTGGTCTTCATGATGCTCTCTGCGCTTTAAACAGAACCCTGAGACTATCACAGAGCAGGTGCATTTATACGGAGACTTGGTTACACACAGGTGGATTATATTTATCATCATCAGTCATTTAGGACAACATTGGATCATTCAGAGATCCTCACTGAACTTCTGGACTGAGTTTGCTGCACTGAAAGTAAAGGGGCCGAATAATATGGCACGCCCCACTTTTCAGTTTTTTATTTTTTACAAAAGTTTAAAATAACCAATAAATTTCGTTCCACTTCACAATTGTGTCCCACTTGTTGTTGATTCTTCACCAAAAAATTAAAATTTTATATCTTTATGTTTGAAGCCTGAAATGTGGCAAAAGGTTGAAAAGTTCAAGGGGGCCGAATACTTTCGCAAGGCACTGTATATCTCCTCCAAAACCCCAACCAAATAACTTTTTCCCAAAAAATAAAACCTTACTAAGGACGGTGATAATTGGTGAAGGAAAGCGCTCATCTTCCCAATAAGAGTGTCCCAGTCCCCTGGCAGATCTACAAGACACATCGCTGATATAGAGGGAATCCTGGTGTAGTCAGCGACTGCTCTTATGTGTACAGACCCCAAAATAACACCAGGAAAGGGTATATGCAGAACCTTCACACGGTGTGACAATTACACCTCTCCAACCTCACAAGACACGTAGAGAATTACACCTCTCCACCCTCATAAGAGACACGTACAGAATTACACCTCTCCACCCTCATAAGAGACACGTAGAGAATTACACCTCTCCACCCTCATAAGAGACACGTAGAGAATCACACCTCTCCACCCTCACGACTCTGTTGGTTCTCTAGAAACCCTTTACAGCTGTTATTTTTGGGATTCTATAAGTTACGTCAGCAGGTTTAGTAATCTGTAGCACTGTTGGGGTTTTTTTCTTGGTTTTCTCCTTTCTGCCGGCTCCATTCAGTCCAATTGTTTGGGAACGGGGGAACCTTCCTTGTGATTCTGAAGCTGCAGCGTCTTCTCTTCTTGGTGGCGGAGATGTAAGTCATCAGTGAGGGAGACGGCTTTATTCTGCACTTGTTCAGCATCTTCTCTGCAACAGAGAGACAGGAAGGACTGAGCGTGTGTGTCCACCTTGTCACATTTACGGCAGTGGACACAGAAAGGTTGTTTAATATAAACAGCAGGTGGCGCTATATGAACATAATTCCCAGAATATCTGAGGATAGAAACATTGAGCAAAAACAAAATGTTCAGAATTATGAGCTGATTTATCTATTTACAATATTCTTCATGGTGAAAATCTAAAGTGAGTGCAGAACTGAAATTAAATATAAGGAAAGACTTCTACTTCTCCATCCTGATGGCTCCATGTATGTCTAAAAATAAAACATCAAGATCTACGTGTGTTTGCAGCCTAAGGCCTCATACAGATGGATGTGATACAGGCACATGTTATAATCTGTATTACAGTCACAAAACCCAACCCAATCCCAAATCTAATGACTGATCTAATATCATCCTAGGGATCAATGATGCTGTAAAATTGGGTCATTAGACCGTGGTCAGGATGAGATTTGTCCTGTAATACTGAAATGCATCATGTCCATCTGAATGAGACCTAATAGGAACGTTAAAAATTTGTGCTTTAAAGAAAGAATCACAAAATCCATTTTTAATCTTACAGAAAATTCCAGTAAGATCTCTGAGGGAAACTTCATGTTATCAGTAAGTGATAAAGGAGAAGATGAAGATATGATGGAGCGCTCCTCAGGAGAAAACCTCATTACCCCTAATGTACATCCACGACGTCACAGTACAGATCCATCATATAATCCCCCGAATCATGAGGAACCTTCTGACCAATCACAGATTGTGACCACAAGTATTGAGAAGCCATTTTCATGTTCAGTATGTGGGAAATGCTTTACACTTAAATCAAATCTCGTTAAACATGGTAGAATTCACTCCGGAGAGAAGCCATATTCATGTTCAGAATGTGGGAAATGTTTTACTCAGAAATCAAGTCTTATTACACATGAGAGAAGTCACACAGGGGAGAAGCCATATTCATGTTCAGAATGTGGGAAATGTTTTATTACAAAGGCCACTCTTAATAATCATGTGAGAATTCACAAGAGAGAGATTCAGTTTTCATGTTCAGAATGCGGGAAAGGCTTTACTCAGAAATCCGGTCTTGTTAAACATGAGAGAAATCACAGAGGAGAGAAGCCATATTCATGTTCAGAATGTGGGAAACATTTTACAGACAAATCAAATCTTGTTATACATGAAAGAATTCACACAGGAGAGAAGCCATATTCATGTCCAGAATGTGGGAAACGTTTTACAGACAAATCAAATCTTCTTATACATCAGAGAATACACACAGGAGAGAAACCATATTCATGTACAGAATGTGGGAAGTGTTTTAGAGATAAATCAAATCTTGTTGGACATGAGAGAATTCACACAGGGGAGAAACCATATTCATGCTCAGAATGTGGGAAAAGCTTTACACATAAATCAGATTTTGTTAGACATGAAAGAACTCACACAGGAGAGAAGCCATATTCTTGTACAGAATGTGGAAAATGTTTTTCTGATAAATCAAATCTTATTGAGCATGAGAGAATACACACAGGAGAGAAGCCATATTCATGCTCAGAATGTGGGAAATGTTTTACTCAGAAATCACATCTTGTTACACACATTAAAATTCACACAGGAGAGAAGATGTATTCATGTTCAGAATGCGGGAAATATTTCAGAGATAAATCAAATCTTGTTAGACATGAGAGAATTCACACAGGAGAGAAGCCATATTCATGTACAGAAGGTGAGCAGAATGTGACAAATTTGTTATTGCTATAGTCAGACTGACCCAGAGAATAAAAGAAATGTTATTTATATTGCATGGTGAATGGTATAAAGGTAAAACCCAAAAAGCAAACTGCAAGAACTTTGTGTGTCTTGTTCTGATACAAATGTACACCATTGTCTAACTCAATTCTCTCTTCCTTAATGTCACTGTCTACCTTCTGTATCTGAATGCCTAGATACAGTCTACAGCTGTCTCCCTTATCCTTCGTATAGTATAACTGTGGGGTTTCCTTGTATTATGGGAAACAAGGGAAAGGTTGTGCATCAGCCTGAACCTGTCTGAGCCGGGGCAGGGACACCCCAGTCCACCAGAATTACTATAACTCACGCCTGGCTGACGTAGATCTGTGACCAGGCACATCTACATGCACTAGAATTACAAAGAGTTCGGAGCCTCCAAAAAACACAAGAAATTGTCCCGTTTTGATGACTTATAAGTGCTACAGGCTTGATGTTATTTGGGAGACGAATTTGTGACTATGAATCACTTGAAAAGTGATGAAGAATTGGCTTTTTTAAAAAAAAAAAACGAAACTCCAAAAGTGTGGTATAGTAGAAAGTGATGGTGGACCAGGCCGGCGGTAGGACATGTCTGGCTGAATGGTGGCTGTTTAGTAGCACCAGCAGAACACTAAATGGATTTTGATACAGGTAGATGGTAACATCACTATTTAGGTACCAGCCAGATCCATGACTGATTCATTTTGATAATAAATAGATTTTTGTACTTACCGTAAAATCCTTTTCTTGTATTCATTGGGTAACACAGCACCATGGGGTATAGACCTGGCCAATAGGAGGCTAATGCTAGGTATAACGAAAGTCGGCTCCATCTCTGGGCTGTACCCTCTCCACAGACAATTTGCTAGCCAGTTTGTTCCACAGCAGTAGGAGAGGGACACAAAGTAAAAAGAGCACAGAAAACGGAACCACCATGTCCTGACCCCGGAAACGAGCCAAAACAGCCTGGGGCAGGAAAAACAAGAAAAAAGGGTGGGATCTGTGTCCCCCAATGAATACAATGAGAAAAGGTTCCATTTTTCTCGCTTATTTCATTGAGGGGGACGTCTTAAAGCAGTCCCAGGGGGTGGGAATTACACAGTCATGCGAGCAACTTAACGGAGATCCGCATGCAGAACCTTACAGCCCAAGCTGGCAGAGGCCACAAAATGGATCTGGTACAATTATAAAAAGTGAACAGAGATCCAGGAGAAAGACCTGAGCAGTGGAAGCCTGATGCCAAACCGCCCAGGAGGCTCTGACAGCTCTTGTAGAATGAGTCGTCACATGGAGAGGTGGCGGCCTACCCCTGAGCCTGCAGGCCTCCCTGAAAGACCAAAAGCACCAGAACATAGAAGCCTTGTAAGCAACCAGACCCTTGCTGGGGCCCTCAGAGAGAACAAACAAGGCATCGGAACGACGGAAGGGGTCAGTGAGAGACAAATAGACCGGGATGGCATCCAGGCAGTGAATGGAGCGTGCATGTGGAGGCTTGGGGTTCGGGCAACAAGAAAACCACCTTGGACAGGATAGACAGTGGTGGATGGAGGACGACCTTGTCATTGTGGAGAACCAGAAAGAGAAGCATCGGACAGGGCAGCCAGCCCAAAGATCTCTCAGAAGGAAGTGACAGCCACCAGGAAGGCAACTTTCCAGGACAGAAGGGGAAGAGAGTATAATGCAAAGGGGTGAACCTAGAGTGCCGCCAGGATGAGAGTGAGGTGCGACAGAGGACGGTAGAAAGGACCACAGTGCGTCAGTCCCTGCAGGAAAGTCTTCACCTGAAGACAGAAAAGCAAGGTATATGGAAAAAGGATGGAAAGGGCAGAAAAAACTGCCCTTAAGTGAAGAACAAAACCAAAACCCTGGTCTAGACCAGATTGGAGGAAATCCCACTAATGTATAAAAAAATACAGTTTTATTAAATGATTTTTAAAATCGCATACAAATAGTAATAAGCATGAGACCAATGGTAAAAAGGAGAGGGGGGAACTAAAACAGTTCAATACTGGTAACCAGTGTATATAGGTGTGGATAAATGTTACATAGACATCATGCAAAGTGACATGGGGAAATGTCTAAATAGAAGCTAATAACATATATATATACACAGCTGGGTGTAAGCAGTCATTAAGTACAAGATACTCATAGGGCAAAATCCACAGAATACAGGTACATGTATATTAAATTACCATACCAAGAAGGACTAGTGCGTTTCGCCCCGTTAGAGGCTTCATCAAGGGACAAACTGGCACTGAGGTTGACAAGTATTTAACTAAGATGCTGACCAATAACATTGTTTGACACACAGGTGGAAAAAATACACTAATACCGTTTGTTCAGTATAGGAGAAGTGCCATATCACAGAAGGGATGTACTGGGCATGTGTGGGAATACTCAGACATTGCGCGAACGACGTGGTATACATCACTAAATAGAGCATCATATAAGTCCAGTGCCATATTGGAAAAGAAGTTACCCGCGCTTGCGCAGAAGCGCTAGAACAACGGGTAAAATGAAAAAAGTGATTACTATGGAAACCCACGCAAGCACAGACCAGTTCAACTGCGAGATAACAACATATACATAGATGACATGAATAATTACAAAGGAGACCCTTATTGAGATATACAGATATATACCACTCACTATGTATGTCACATCAATAAGAAAATAGATAATATATAATATACAGAAGTAAATAAACATATATTGGTAAAATGTAACATCAAAGCGGGCTCAGCACAATCTAGTGGTGAAAATTGTGTAAGACACTGACATCCAAGTAGCAATATAATACAATATTATTATTATTTATTTGTATAGAACCATTAATTCCATGGTGCTTTACATTATTATATTAATCCCATGGTGCTCTGTACATTATTATATTCCATGGTGCTCTGCACATTATTATATTAATCCCATGGGCTGTACATTATTATATTAATCCCATGGTGCTCTGTACATTATTATATTAATTCCATGGTGCTCTGTACATTATTATATTAATCCCATGGTGCTCTGTACATTATTATAGTAATCCCATGGTGCTGTACATTATTATATTAATCCCATGGTGCTCTGTACATTATTATATTAATTCCATGGTGCTCTGTACATTATTATATTAATTCCATGGTGCTGTACATTATTATATTAATTCCATCGTGCTTTACATTATTATATTAATTCCATGGTGCTGTACATTATTATATTAATTCCATCGTGCTTTACATTATTATATTAATCCCATGGTGCTTTACATTTGCAGATTTACATACGGTACACAAGATGTACAAAACAGATAATACTAACAGTGATCACTGGCACAGTGGGATAGAGGACCCTGCCCACAAGGGCTTACAATCTATGAGGGAAGAGGGATAGAGACAGAAGGTGGGGGTAGAGGCTGCTCAGGTGGCGGTGTGGTGACAGTAGTGTTATTGGAGGTTGTACAGATGGTGGTGTGGTGACAGTAGTGTTATTGGGGGTTGTACAGATGGTGGTGTGGTGACAGTAGTGTTATTGGAGGTTGTACAGATGGCGGTGTGGTGACAGTAGTGTTATTGGGGGTTGTACAGATGGTGGTGTGGTGACAGTAGTGTTATTGGCGGCTGTACAGGTGGTGGTGTGGTGACAGTAGTGTTATTGGGGGTTGTACAGATGGCGGTGTGGTGACAGTAGTGTTATTGGAGGTTGTAGGCCTTCCTGAATAGGTGAGTCTTCAGGGCCTTCTTGAAGCTTGTGACTGTGGGGGTCAGTCTTATGTGTCTTGGTAATAAGTTCCAGAGTATGGGGGATGCCCGGGAGAAGTCTTGGAGATGATTGTGTGAAGAGCGGATGAGAGCAGAGCGGAGTAGGAGGTCTTTGGAGGATCGGAGGTTACGTGCGGGCAGGTAGCGGGAGATTAGGTTGGAGATATATGGAGGGGACAGGCTGTGGATGGCTTTGTATGTCAGTGTTAGTAATTTGAACTCTATTCGCTGGGCAACGGGTAGCCAGTGAAGGGATTGGCAGAGGGGAGCGGCCGATGAAGAACGGGGGGAGAGGTGTATTAAGAGAGTGGCGCAATTTAAGGTGGACTGGAGGGGGCGAGAGTGTTAGCTGGGAGGCCATGGAGAAGGGTGTTACAGTAGTCTAGGCGGGAGATTATGACGGCGTGGACTAGCATCTTTGTAGTTTCAGGGGTGAGGAAGGAGCGGATTCGGTGGATGTTCTTGAGTTGGAGGCGGCAGGAGGTGTTGAGGGTTTGGATGTGCATTTAATATAATGGTTAATGTGAATGTTGCTAATGTAATACATTGTGATATTCACAGTTGGATAATAAAATACTAGATACAAATAATTATACTTAGTGATAATAATATAATAGCTGTAAAAAATGGGACAATTAAAGTGACAAGTGCCAGTGCGCAGTGCAAAAAACAAAGTGACAAAAGTGAATAATGATAAATAAAAAATAATGAAAATAAAAAATATATATGTGGAGGTAGGGGTGTATATAGCGGCAAATATGGGACCCCCATAATAAACTTGTAGATCAGATCATCTATACAACAAGACAGGCAATACCTAATGAACAAACAAAGGACAAAAAAACATATGTTAAAAATGCATAGAGACAGTAAAAGGAAACCTGATATGAGATAATGTGAGATAATAAAATAAAATACATTATCTATACACATACGTGTGAAACAACAATGTGTAAATGGAGAAATGAGGCGCCAGATGCACACAATTAGTTGGATGGTAATGATTAGAGATGAGAGAATTTCTCAAAAGTTCGATTCGGCAGTTCGATTCAAAGTTCCAAAAAAATTTGCTTCGATCCAAATTACTTTGCCGCGAATAAACAGCTATTTCCTGTCTGCAGAGAGCCGGGGTGGGTGACAAAATGGCGGAAGCCCTTGGATGCCGCGGTCATGTTTCTCTCTCTCTTCAGCACGGACAACTTTTATTCATGTGGAAGGATCTGCTAACAAGCAAAGACACGTCTACCCAATCACATCACTAGAGAACATCATGTGACCGTCTAATGTCACAAAGGTCCTTACTAAATATTCGTTACCTCGAAGGATCAGGAAATCCGGAGTCATGGAGAATCGAAGATTTCCTGAAATTTGGATCAAATTCCACTTCTGCAGAATCTATTCACTCATCTCTAGTAATGATATGAAGAATCAAAAAGATACACATCATGGATATAAAAATGGCTTCATAGATGTCAAACATAGCAATAGAAGTTACACAAAGGGGGCAAAACGACATTTGGGCCAGTTTTTTCTTCCAGTTTCCTGCTCGCGGTCCCCTAGAGACCTGATTATGGCACGAACCCAAAAACTAGATGGTTCACAATGATGGTAAATCTTAAAGTATTTAGGTATTCTTTTCAAAGTAGAAGTATCCTCCACCTCTCTGGCATTCAAGATCCCCAAGACATGCTCTCGTGTCCTGCGATGAAGCTCCATTGTGGTCAGTCCTACATAGATGAAGCCATAGGGGCAGGTACCGAAGTAAATGACACCTGTTGATTGACAAGACAGGCTATGATGAATCTCAAATTCGCGGCTATGGTCATAACTCCAAAATACCCCTGTTGTATCGATATTACAGCAAGCCACACAATGCTGCAGGGTCCTCATTTTGGACGACCTGCACTCAGAAATGTTTGCCCATTATTGCCTACAAAATGGCTATGCACCAAAATGTCTTTTAAATTCCGGGACCTGTGGTATGTTATACTATGTTGTGTCCCAAGGTATTTTTGAGGGTTAAATCTGTTGTCAATCCCCCCCAATATTTTGCAAGGATTTTTTTCAGTTGTAACCAGCCTGAGTTGAACGTTCTTATGAAACGTACCCGTTTAGCAGATTGGACATCCCGTGTTGTTTTCTTGGTTTTAAGGAGATCAGTACGATTAGTTAACCTTGCCCTCCTGTAGCCTTTGTGAATAGTCTTATCGTCGTAACCCCTTTGATGGAATCGTTGCTCCAAATCACGGACAAACTTTTCAAAAGACTCCATTGTGGAGCAAATCCGACGTGCCCTTAAAATTTGCCCCACTGGAATGTTGTCAATTAAGGCTCTTGGGTGGGCCGACCTACTGTGTAGGAGAGTTGGTAGATGATTTTTCTGAAAAAGATCTGTGTTAATCGTACCCTCTATGCCTGCTGTCAATTTCACATCCAGGTATTCAATGTACAGTCATGGCCAAAAGTTTTGAGAATGACACAAATATTCTATTTTCACATGATCTGCTGCCCTCTGGTTTTTCTGTGTGTTTGTCAGATGTTTTTATCACATACAGAAATAGAATTGCATTCATATTATGAGTAACAGAAGCTTATATTGACAGTTAGAATGAGTTAATGCAGCAAGTCAATATTTGCAGTGTTGACCCTTCTTCTTCAGGACCTCTGCAATTCTCCCTGGCATGCTCTCAATCAACTTCTGGACCAAATCCTGACTGATAGCAGTCCATTCTTGCAGAATCAATGCTTTCATTTTGTCTGAATTTGTTGGTTTTTGTTTGTCCACCCGTCTCTTGATGATTGACCACAAGTTCTCAATGGGATTAAGATCTGGGGAGTTTCCAGGCCATGGACCCAAAATCTCTATGTTTTGTTCCCTGAGCCATTTAGTTATCACCTTTGCTTTATGGCAAGGTGCTCCATCATGCTGGAAAAGGCATTGTTGAGCGCCAAACTGCTCTTGGACGGTTGGGAGAAGTTGCTCTTGGAGGACATTCTGGTACCATTCTTTATTCATGGCTGTGTTTTTAGGCAAGACTGTGAGAGAGCCGATTCCCTTGGCTGAGAAGCAACCCCACACATGAATGGTTTCAGGATGCTTTACAGTTGGCATGAGACAAGACTGGTGGTAGCGCTCACCTCTTCTTCTCCGAATAAGCTGTTTTCCAGATGTTCCAAACAATCGAAAAGGGGATTCATCAGAGAAAATGACTTTCCCCCAGTCCTCAGCAGTCCACTCCCTGTACCTTTTGCAGAATATCAGTCTGTCCCTGATGTTTTTTCTGGAGAGAAGTGGCTTCTTTGCTGCCCTCCTTGAGACCAGGCCATGCTCCAAGAGTCTCCGCCTCAAAGTGCATGCAGATGCACTCACACCTGCCTGCTGCCATTCCTCAGCAAGCTCTGCACTGCTGGTAGCCCGATCCCGCAGCTGAAACACTTTTAAGAGACGGTCCTGCCGCTTGCTGGTCTTTCTTGGGCGCCCTGGAGCCTTTTTGGCACCAATGGAACCTCTCTCCTTGAAGTTCTTGATGATGCGATAGATTGTTGACTGAGGTGCAATCTTTCTAGCTGCAATACTCTTCCCAGTTAGGCCATTTTTGTGCAGTGCAATGATGACTGCACGTGTTTCTTTAGAGATAACCATGGTTAACAGAAGAGAAACAATGATGGCAAGCACCAGCCTCCTTTTAAAGTGTCCAGTGGTGTCATTCTTACTTAATCATGACAGATTGATCTCCAGCCCTGTCCTCATCAACACCCACACCTGTGTTAATGGAGCAATCACTGAAACGATGTTAGGTGGTCCTTTTAAGGCAGGGCTGCAATGATGTTGAAATGTGTTTTGGGGGATAAAGTTCATTTTCTAGGCAAATATTGACTTTGCAAGTAATTGCTGTTAAGCTGATCACTCTTTATAACATTCTGGAGTATATGCAAATTGCCATTAGAAAAACTGAAGCAGTAGACTTTGTAAAAATTAATATTTGTATCATTCTCAAAACTTGTGGCCATGACTGTAGGTACAACTGTGATGCCACGTCAGATTGTTAAGATGGCCTATGAAATGTTCCAGATCAGGTACCGGCCCCTGCCAAATCATTAGGACATCATCAATGTATTGCCACCAATATAGTACATTTTCTATTAGAGGAACAGATTCTGATAAGGAATAACTTAGCATAAG
The DNA here is from genome assembly GCA_947044405.1 of Leptodactylus fallax. NCBI lineage: Eukaryota > Metazoa > Chordata > Amphibia > Anura > Leptodactylidae > Leptodactylus > Leptodactylus fallax. The sequence goes on along the minus strand of CAMRHE010000717.1, from coordinate 240,548 downwards.
AGGACGCACACGACGCCCCCATTGCGGTTCCCTAGAGCTGTAGGAAAGTGGACCCATCAAAGAGAAATAAATTGTGGGTTAATTCAAAATGTAATAAGGAAATGATGAACTCACCGAAATCTGATTCCATGTCAGACATCAAGATAAAGGTGCGAAAGGCTTCCAGACCATCACTGTGATGAATTGAGGTGCATAGAGATTTGACATCACAAGTCACGAGGTACATGTCTTGTTCCAAATGGATGCCATCAATTTTTGAGAGATATCCATTGTGTCTTTAACAAAGGAGGGTAACGTTTCTACTAAGGGTTTTAAATGATGATCCACAAACTCGCAAATAGGGTCACATAAACTGCCCTGACCTGAAACAAGAGGACGACCTGGGGGACATGTGGCATTCTTGTGGATTTTTGCTAGCATGTAGAATGTGGCACAAGTAAGGAACTCCGGCAACAGGTAAGTAAGATGTTTCTGATCAATGACTGCCTTATCAATTGCATCCTGTAAAAGGTGAATAGTAAATTTTTGCAAAGGATTGTAAATAGAGATGAGCGAATTTTTCAAAAATTCGATTTGGCCGATTCGCTGAATTTTCAAAAACGATTCAAATCAAATTAATTTGCAGCGAATCGCATTGAAAAACAGCTATTTCCTGGCGTCAGAGAGCCTGTATAGTGGTGTAGAACACTGTGCCTTGCAGTAACACACATAGGGAGCCTACTGTGGTAGTGACACAATACTGGGAGTCAGTATGACATGCACATGACAGGCGTCGCTCTTAGAACCACTGCTCACTTCACTTATTTGGACAGTTACGGGGTCAAAACTGACCAACTAACTCAAGTGTGAACTCAGCCTTACAGGTCCATGTTAGTGCCAGGTATAAAGAACCGTGCAGAGGCCCAACATCCTACTGTAGCGTGATAGAGCGCACTCCCTTTACACCGTCATCTGCTGATTCCACATAGATGTCTACAGAACCTGTTCTATTAAACGCTTATACAAGTAGCGCCCCCCTGACAGAGTGGAGAGGGTGTCATCAGTAAGTTTGTGTTGACGTCACTGATTATTTTGCCCTTCCTCTGATCCGTCAGAACAATAACCCCCCCAAAAAAATGGATCCTGTCTGTTGATCATCCGCCTTCACTCAGTCAGGATTTGCTCAGTAATCCATCAATATTGCTGATGCCAAAAAAAAAAAAAAAAAAAACAGGAGTGGATCCAAAACAGAGATGACACATGAATGGAATATTTGCATGTCTTCTGTGTTTTGTACTCACTCCTGCTTTTGGCTACCAAATCATAAGCCAATTCTGATGGGACCGTACAGGCCTTACAGCTGCTACACAGAAAAGATCCATTGTGCGTCTCATTTTTCCTTCCTTCTGACAGATCAGAAGAAGGGTCAAATAAATGATGTCAACCAGATCAAAAAGGCAACATAGTGGTCCAGGCGTGGAGTGGAGAGGGTGGGAACAGCATGAGAAGTGACATGGTATTGAGGAAGCAGCAACATGAGAAGGCCACAGAGTGGCAAGGTGTGAAAGATCCTCCGTGCGCCGAACCGCTTTGGCCACACCCTGAGTCCTCTTTCATATAAAAACCACACTCACCGCCAGTGAGTGCTGGGTTCACCAGATAAATACAAGACAAGCCTTCTAAATTTTATATATTTATTAACCCCTAAATGGGTCGGTATTAACATCTAACATATACAGTTCAGAACAGATATGCAGATATATGCAAGCATTAACAGTTACTAGTTACAAGATACAGTACAAATAAAATAAAAGGGATAAAAGGTGAAATAGTTACTTTACCACACATATCCTGGATGTGGTTCTATAGTCCAACACTCGCACATGGCATGTGTGAGTCACCAGTGGAGGCTTCTTGGCATGTGGCATTAACTCCTAGCATGTGGCATCACAGTATTCCAGCCTGCATGCTCTTCTCAGTCTCTCAGCATTAGTCCAGTAGTCTCAACAGAATCTCATCACAGCAGCCTCTCCTCATGGTCTGTCTGTGTCAACTCCATAGCATGATCTCCATAGTATAATCTCTCAGGGTTAGTCTCTGCACAGTCTCCATAGTGTAATCTCCTCCCACAGACCTCTTACCTCATCTTTTATACCCTTTAGGCCACCTCCCAGAATGAGGTCACCGGCGACAGTACGTCTGATGAGTTAATTCAATCAAATCCAGATCTTTTGTATAGAGCTGAGACAAAGTGAATTGATACACTGTTATCAGTCATATCTGATCAACAGCCCAGGCTTGAACAATGCACTATTGTTTGATCAGCCAGGGCTTTATAGGAATACAATGGAGCCCTATTGTTCCAGCCTGGCCGCTACTGCCAATATGCACCTAGGCTTATAGCTGCGCACAGTATGAATGAGTGCAAGCAAGAAGGGAGATCCTATACCCAGAGACCAAAATACAGCTGAGTTATGGCCACACTTAAGCAGAATCATCACACCTCCCCCTTTAGATGGGGTTTGCAGGAAGTAGGGGCCTACGCCGCTCTTCTGAAAGCACCTCCGCCTCCAGCTTCTCAGGCTCTGGCCCCAAGGCTTTCTCACCTTCCCCCCGGGGTCCCAGCAGACTCGGGCCTTGTCAGACTCTAAGGGTGGTTGAGCGCCACGCGCCTTCAATATGTCCAGACTAGGGTCAGCTTGGACAGCATCTCTGAACTCTTGGCTGGAGTGAGACAAAAGAGAGGTGTATATTACATTGCTGCCGGCTCCTTCTGTCTCTCTAGTCTGACTAGGGACACTTTTAAGGCCCAGGCTCTGAGCCACGTATACTTGGCTACCTCCTGCCTGTTCTGGGTCCGCTTTCTGAGTGCGGGCACCCTGTGGAGCCACACTCATGACCTCAGGCCCTTGGGGTACCATTCCAGAGATCCCATCCTGGCAATCTCTGCTCTCCTGGCTACCCTTGGCCTGCTCTCTCAGGGTCTTCCCCACACTAGCCGCTAGTTGGGAGAGTTCTAGGGGATTCTGCACCTCCCCCTTTGCTTCCACACCTAGGGGCACCTCTGGTTCTGGCACAGGTATGTTTGGACCCTGTCCTCCCTGTACTTGGGTGAGTGATGGTGATACCTTGGGCAAATGACTGAGATCATGCTTCCCCAAACCATCCCCCCACAATACATTGACAGGTAATATATTGGACATACCCTCTTCTTGGATCACACCTCCAGTACCCCCTGCCATCTGCACTTGGGCCATGGGCACTCCTGGAATAGAACTGGACGGAAGAGACGTGTATGTCTCATACCGGCCGGGCTCCTCTGGCTTCAAGGGAGTGAGGCTAGTCATGGCGGTCTCAGCACCGACTCCAGGTGGTGTAGGCAACGGTTCCAGGGTCGGAACGCCCTCCACCCTTGTAGCACTCTGGCTGCGGGCTAACACCGCACTACCAGCAGTCCGTCCCTCACCTGGATCAGCCATGAGATCCACATAGCCTACCTGACCACCTGGCACATGGTCAGCAGTTGGGTGCTTATCGGATACACTGGGCGAAATAGTAGAAGTCGCTTCCAGTGACTCAGAAGAGCTACCCTGTACACTTTCACAACAAGCATTGGCAATTACATTGACAGTACATTCATCAGTAATTGTTAATTCACACCGGGCCTCAATGAGATTTGTGGTACACAGATTAACAAGCTGGGAGGGAAACGCCCCCGCAGATGTAGGTGTGTCTACAGACAAGGTCTCATTGGTTCCTAGCACGGGGGTGAACCAAGCATCAATAACATTTTTGCTGAGCTGGGTTGCAGGCAGTTCATTGGCATCTCCCCTGCTCTCAGCTGAAGGCAACTCATTAGCATTTACATTGACTGCCATGGGAAGTATCTCAGAGAGGGGGTTACGGGCCCTCTCTGCAGATATGACAGACACATTATCAGCATTAGTCATAGACAGTCCATCACAGTAAATTGGGTTGCTCCCCACCCCATATTGGGACATCATAGGTCCTAAATCAGTTCCCAACAGTACCTTAGCAGGCAAATTAGTCAATAGTCCCACAGTCCGCATTCCTTTTCCTACACCCCAGTCCAGATACACAGATGGGCCACCTGCTGTGGCTTGGGAAGCAGGGAAGTTCTCAGGGTGGTTGGGGCACTCCTTCTTGAAATGTCCTGTCGGGTTACAGGCATGGCCCCAACGCACCTCCCCTTGGGGTTTGGGGAAGGTCACTAGGGCGCCCAGAGTTCTTGGGACAGGGGAGGGACCACCCGGGGCATAGTGTGTCTCACCCGGCGTGACGACAGACGGCTGTGGTGAACTCCGGCCTGGCCTCTCGTTCCAACTTGAGGGACTGTGCAGGGTTGTTGGAGTTTGCGCTTGCTGGGAGAGCTCCATCCTTTTGAGCTCAAGCTGAAACTCCCTCTCGGACTGTTGCTCAGCAGCCTGTCGTTCAGCAGCCTCACGATCTGCCTGTCGTTCAGCAGCCTTCCTCTCTCTCTCTGCCTGTCGCTCAGCAGCCTCCCTCTCGGCCTGTTGCTCAGCAGCCTGTAGTTCAGCATCCTTCCTCTCTCTCTCTGCCTGTCGCTCAGCAGCCTCACGATCAGCCTGCCGTTCTCGTTCTGCGGCCTGCTGTTCTCGTTCTACAGCTTCCTGAAACCAGTGCAACGCCTGCTGGTATATGTTAGGGTCCCTGGTGCTTAAGTGCTGCAGAGCCATTTGCCAGACTGAAGCCATTCCTCCCACAGCAAGGCTGGGGTTACTGGTCTCTCCTGGTGAAGTAATCCTTGGGACCGGGCTGCTTGCTGCACTTCCTGGTCTAGCCCCAAAATCAGGACTCTGCATAGCTGTGGCTGCCTCTATTTCAGCCATACGCTCAGGATCTCCAAAAGCCTGGTTCAGCAGTTCTGGAGATCTGCTACTGAGCCCACTAGCCATCCACTGGTATTTGCCAAATAAAAGATAGGATAGAATAAAAAGAATAAGGGAGGGGAACAGCACTGTATCAAACTTTCACTGTATCTTAATGCTTGCTTTAATACCGAGCTTGTCTCATAGGAGTACCATAATCCCCAGCATGTGAGTGATATAGGTCACCAACACACACCGTTTATCCTAAGATCCCACCGCTGCCACCAATGAAAAAGATCCTCCGTGCGCCAACACCGCTTTGGCCACACCCTGAGTCCTCTTTCATATAAAAACCATACTCACCGCCAGTGAGTGCTGGGTTCACCAGATAAATACAAGACAAGCCTTCTAAATTTTATATATTTATTAACCCCTAAATGGGTCGGTATTAAAATCTAACATATACAGTTCAGAACAGATATGCAGATATATGCAAGCATTAACAGTTACTAGTTACAAGATACAGTACAAATAAAATAAAAGGGATAAAAGGTGAAATAGTTACTTTACCACACATGTCCTTGATGTGGTTCTATAGTCCAACACTCACACATGGCATGTGTGAGTCACCAGTGGAGGCTTCTTGGCATGTGGCATTAACTCCTAGCATGTGGCATCACAGTATTCCAGCCTGCATGCTCTTCACAGTCTCTCAGCATTAGTCCAGTAGTCTCAACAGAATCTCATCACAGCAGCCTCTCCTCATGGTCTGTCTGTGTCAACTCCATAGCATGATCTCCATAGTATAATCTCTCAGGGTTAGTCTCTGCACAGTCTCCATAGTGTAATCTCCTCCCACAGACCTCTTACCTCATCTTTTATACCCTTTAGGCCACCTCCCAGAATGAGGTCACCGGCGACAGTACGTCTGATGAGTTAATTCAATCAAATCCAGATCTTTTGTATAGAGCTGAGACAAAGTGAATTGATACACTGTTATCAGTCATATCTGATCAACAGCCCAGGCTTGAACAATGCACTATTGTTTGATCAGCCAGGGCTGTATAGGAATACAATGGAGCCCTATTGTTCCAGCCTGGCCGCTACTGCCAATATGCACCTAGGCTTATAGCTGCGCACAGTATGAATGAGTGCAAGCAAGAAGGGAGATCCTATACCCAGAGACCAAAATACAGCTGAGTTATGGCCACACTTAAGCAGAATCATCACACAAGGTAACATAATGTGGAGGTGGCAACAGCATGTGGAGGCCACAGAGTGGCAAGGTGACATAATGTGGTGGTGGCAGCAGCATGAGGAGGCCACAGAGTGGCAAGGTGACATAATGTGGATGTAGCAGCAGCCTTAGGAGGCCATGGAGTGACCCAGTGACAGAGTGAGGGTGGCACAAACAGTACCCGCTGATGGTGGCTGTAAGAAGGAGCACTTGGCATCAGATGTGTGGCATCAGGCGGGTGGCAGCATCAGAATAGTAGCTGAGGCAGGTAGCCAGAAGAAACCGGTCTCTTTTGTCAAGGTTTGGGTGAGGCAGCATGGATCATGTAATATGCTGCATTAGGCATTGGTGCGTGAAAATCCTGGCTGATCCACGCCTGATTCATCTTGACAAAGGTCAGTCTCTCCACATTTTGGGTGGACAGGCGAGTGTTCCTTGGGGTAACTATGGCCCCCGCCGCACTAAACACCCGCTCTGATGCCACACTGCTGGCCGGGCAGGACAGCTTTTCCAGGGCAAACTCGGCCAGTTGCAGCCACAAATTCAGTTTGGCTGCCCAGTAGTCCAGAGGATCTTTGATGACAGGTGGCAGGGTGCACTCTAAGTATGCCACCACCTGCTGGTTCAGGTTATGCTCTGTCTAGCTGCTGATGAGGAGCTTCTTCACTATGTGGGTGAAGAAAGCTGCTCATCAGCGACTCTAGGCTCAGACTGCTGCTGATGGAGCTGATACTGATGAGACCGCTCGCAACACCAGCTCCCATGCCACTCTCCTCATCACTACTTGCCTGCCTACCGCAGGAAGCAGCAGTTGTCTCCTCCACATCTTGGCTGAGCAGTAGCTGCTGACTATCCTCTAGTAGCTCCTCCTCACTATATAGTGGATCTGAGCCCACAGCATAGAGTACTTCTCTGGCTAAGGAAACAGAAAAGGTTGAGTACACTTGAGGGCACAGGGCCTGCTCCCGGGCCATGCCAACTAAGGGTTGTGTGTGACGAACCCATCGACTCTTGGCTGGGGGTGTCTGATGTGACTTGGGATAAAGTGGATGACCGAGTCAACCAGTCTGCAACCATTGGTTTGCTGTTCAAGACACGACCGCTAGCTGACACGGGGAGATCAGGCCTCTGGAAGTGAGCCCTGCTGCCACGCTCTCTTACTCTGCTGCGACCTGTGCTTGTGCCAGAAATGTTTAGGCCTGTGCCCTCCCCAGTGCATGTCCTCTCGCTTCTCTGTCCGACATACTGTTAGATCAAATAAGTAAATGAAAAGGAAATTAATACGGGGCAAAAAGGCTTGTAATTTTCTCCTTTCAACACAACAGTGAATAAGCCCCTTACTTTTTCCCCCACTAATAAACGGCAAGAAAAGTCTTTATAACATATAACTGCACTGCACAAAAACTAATAATTTGAATTACACAGGTGTGATCTATTGCAAACCTGCAATGAGCAGCAGTATAATGGCAGTCAGTGCAGCAAGGTGTAGTAGGATTGTTCCTATTACCCAGGCTTCAAACACCCCAAATGAGCCCTGATCTGCTTCAATACTCTGTATAAATTCCTCCCTAGCCTTTCCCTACACTTCTAATGCTCTTTCCCTAAACTTCGATAGAGCAAAATATTAGTTTTCAAGTCTATTCTACCACTTTCCCTAGCGCCTGCTGACGTCTCTCCCTGCACTAAGTACGATGTGAAATGACTGAACCTATAATGGTTTTTATAGAGCTGTGACATCACAGGGCTGGCTGGCTGCTGATTAGCTGCACGCATGGCATTGTGGGTGATTTCACGTTCCCAGAGTTCCTTGTCCCATGTCCTAACATGTGCAGCAGCCATTTTATGAAAAAATGCAATTCGTTACCACGAAGCGTGAGGAAATCCAGATTCGATGCGAATTGAATATTTCCTGAAATTTGGATCAAATTCCACTTCGTCAGCTTCGATTCGCGCATCTCTAATTGTAAGTCGTTTGTAACAGTCAGCATTGTTCAACTGTCGCATTGCCTCCCGCTTATCCATAGATTTAGGCCACAAAACAACGTTCCCCACCTTGTCTGATTGCTTAATCACTAAGTCAGACATGTCACCGAGTTCCTTAATCGCTCTTCTTCGCTCTCTCTCTCTCTTATTTTTCTTTCTCTGTCTGTTTTTGATCTCTCTACTTAATGGACTTTACACTATGAAGAAATGAAGAAACAAAGACTTGGAATTGGACCTTTGTGATACTTTTTTTTTTTGTTTTTATCTGTCTTTTTGTCCTGCTGAAATGGGGACTCTTGTGTCTGCAGGCATTTCTTTTGTCTACACAAGAGAGAAATTACTGCAGCTTAGAGTCACAACAACAGGGCTGCATACCATTTGCCCACCCATCCCCCAAGAACTCTGGAGAAAGAAAAAGCGGGGGGAGGGGCTGCAGAGCAGGAACTCTTCAGAGGATTAAAAAGAGGCGTTACCGACCAACTGTTCCCTCCATCATTATGGGCAATGTGAGATCTCTTGCAAACAAGATGGATGAACTAACAGCGCTCACCAGGCACCATCAGGAGTTTCGGGTGTGCAGCATGATGCTACTTACAGAGACTTGGCTCACTGAAGTTACTCCTGACTCTCTGGTCTCCTTGGATGGTTTTAAACTCCTTCGGGCAGACAGGACAAGGGAGAGCGGTAAGAGGAAAGGAGGAGGGCTGGCAATGTTTGTGAATAATAGATGGTGCAATCCTAGGCACATTGTGATTAAGGAGCAAACTTGCTGTAAGGACATTGAACTATTAGCTGTGAGCATGAGACCTTTCTATCTACCAAGGGAACTATCACATGTCATCGTGATAGCTGCATATGTCCCCCCCTCTGCGAAAGCTGACGCTGCCTGCGAGGTCCTACAAGCCACGCTGAGTCAGTTACAGTCTCAGCAGCCCCAGGCCCTCCTTCTTGTGTCTGGCGATTTCAACCACGCCTCTCCATCATCCACACTTCCCAGTTTCACACAGTATGTAACCTGCCACACAAGAGACAACAAAACACTGGACTTGTTCTTTGCCAACGTGAGGGAGGCATATAACTCATCAGCCCTACCGCCCCTGGGAAGATCGGATCACAACCTAGTACATCTCCGACCTGTGTACAAGCCACTTGTACGTAGAGAACCAGCTGTCACCCGCACAGTGAGGATATGGTCCGAGGAGAGTGATGAGGCTCTGAGGGATTGTTTTGACACAACCGCATGGGAAGTTTTGCAGGATTCGTATGGAGAAGATATAGAAGGACTCACACACTGCATAACGGACTACATTAATTTTTGTGTGGACAACACAGTACCCACAAAAGTGGTGAGGTGCTTCTCCAACAACAAACCATGGATTAACTCTGATATAAAAACACTACTTAAGGAGAAAAAGATGGCATTTAGGACAAGAGATAAGGAGGGGTTGAGGGAAGTACAAAAGGAGCTGAGGCATCTAATCAGGCAAGGAAAAGCCAGTTATAAGGAAAAAATGGAAAAGCAAATGGAAAGAAAAGACATAAGGGGGGTCTGGGAGGGGCTTAAGTCAATTTCGGGTCATAAACAGTCGGTCTGCCAGATTGAGGCAGATGTTAACTGGCTTAATGAACTAAACCTATTCTTCAACAGATTTGATCACACACCAGCTCCTCCCACCCCAGAATGTCCTTCAGCTCCCCCCACCACAATGACTTCACCCCATTCACCCCATGTGGCTACTTCCCAACAGACCAGTAAATCTAGAAATCCGTCTTTATCTGACCACAGTCTGACCTTCACACGGGCCCAGGTGAGGAAGGAGATGAAAAAGATCAAGGCGAGGAAAGCCGCAGGGCCAGATGACATCAGTGCAAGGCTAATTAAGACTTGTGGGGACCAGCTGTGTGGTATAATTACATATATGTATAATATGAGCCTGAGGCAGGAAATAGTCCCTGAATTATGGAAATCTTCTTGTGTGGTACCAGTTCCAAAGAAACCTCACCCTATGAACCTCAACGACTACAGACCTGTAGCACTGACATCCCACCTGATGAAGATCTTAGAGAGATTGGTTCTCACACATCTCCGCCCTCTAGTGAGCCCCGCTATGGACCCCCTCCAGTTTGCTTATCGGCCGGGCATTGGGGTAGATGATGCCATCATCCATCTTCTGCACAGGGCTCTGTCTCACCTGGAGAAACCAGGGAACACGGTGAGAATAATGTTCTTTGATTTCTCCAGTGCTTTTAACACCATACAGCCCAGGTTATTGAGGGACAAGCTGGGCCTTGCTGGAGTGGACCACCACCTCTCCAACTGGATCCTAGACTACCTCACAAATCGACCTCAATACGTGAGAGCCCAAGACTGTGTGTCAGGTACCGTGATCTGTAATACGGGGGCACCTCAGGGTACGGTTCTCGCCCCTTTCCTCTTCACACTGTACACTGCAGATTTTAGGTGCAACTCATCCAGCTGCTACCTACAGAAGTATTCTGACGACTCTGCAATAGTGGGTCTCATCACAGATGATGATGACAGGGAGTACAGAGAACTGAACCAGGATTTTGTGGACTGGTGCCACCAGAACCACCTGAAGATTAACGCGGGGAAGACCAAGGAGATGGTGGTGGACTTCCGTAAAGGCAGATGCCCTCCAAAACCAGTGGACATCCTGGGGACGGGCATCGAGATTGTGAACACCTATAAGTACCTGGGTCTGCTCCTTAATAATAAGCTGGACTGGGCAGATCATATGGAGGCCCTGTACAGGAAGGGCCACAGCAGGCTCTACCTGCTTAGGAAGCTGAGAACCTTTGGAATCCGGGGGGCACTTCTTAGGACTTTCTACAACTCGGTAGTGGCATCAGCCATCTTCTTTGGAGTGGCCTGCTGGGGGAGCAGTATATCATCCAGGGATAGAAATAAACTTGACAAGCTGATTAGAAAGGCCAGCTCTGTCCTGGGGGGCCCACTGGACCCAGTGCAGGTGGTGGGTGACAGAAGGATACTGTCCGTGGTGAGCTCCATGCAGAAGAAGAAGTCCCATCCCATGCATGAGACTGTGATCGCGCTGAGCAGTACTGTCAGTGACCGACTGCTCCACCCTAGGTGTGAGAAGGAGCGCTATCGGAAGTCTTTCCTCCCCACCGCGGTTAGGCTGTACAACCAACACCGACCTAAGCGGAGATCATTACACACAGAGAACTGAAATATCTCTCTGCCTGTTAAATCCCCCCCCCCCCCGCCTACGCCCTATCTGTCTGTCTGCTATTAATGTAATGCCTCTCACCTTGGAACATTCCTGTACATGTTGTATTTGTATTTGTATCTGCTTATCTTATCTTTGCTGCTGTAACACACTGAATTTCCCCACTGTGGGACTATTAAAGGACTATTATTATTATTATTATTATTATTATTATGTGCCGCAGAGCAATTACCTTATCTGATAGTATCCGATATCCTTCGAGTCTCAGCACTTACCAGTTGGACAAATAAATCCACGTTGTTCACTATGGCAAGGGGAGGAAATTTTTTAGACTTTGTAACAATAGAAGAGGGAAAATTACCCAATTCCGGATTGTTTTGTTCATCCGGCAGATCTTGAAGGGCGTGCACTGCCTCTTGTTCAGTAGTGGTTGGAAACATGGAGGAAGAAATATCCTGATGGAACAGCTTCTTAAAAATCAACATATGCGCAAACAGGTGGAGGACCTTGATGGCCGTGAATTGGTTAAATCTGGAAGAGGGTGCAAAGTTTAAACCTAAAACCTCCAACTGGACCTGAGACAGGCTTCTATCCGATCAATGAATTACCTATAAGGTATCTGGATTCTGCATAGATTGCCCTGCAGTTGAGAAGGGAGTCTTCCCATGCCCCGTGTCATGGTCTTCTTGTTTACGTTTATATTGACGTGTGAAATGTTTCTCCCTCCTGTGTGGATGAACAGAATCCCCACCACTCATGGAGGAGAAAGATGAAGATCTACTACGGGAGTGTAACGTCTCTGCCTGTTCGGGTCTTGGCGCCACCCTCCGCTCGCACGCTGTGGCGAAGGAGGCGTGTTCGGTTTGATTCCTTGCGTAGGTTTCTTGTTGGTCATTCTGAACACGGTCCTAGACTATGTAATGGATTTCCGGCCACACCCATGTTTTGAGCATTTCTCTCTGGACTGCATAGAGTTAATGTCTTCCTGGCCTGTGTGATTGACAGCCTGTGTACCTATCAGGTCTGGGGCTGGGCCCAGACTTTCTATATACAGGATGTCACTTTCTCAGCAAGTCGCCGGTTATTGCTCTGTCTTTGCCTGCTCTCTTTGTTATATCCCTTACTACTTTGTTACCTGATTCTCTGACCCTTTGGCTTGCATTTTGACTATTCTCTTGGATTTTGATTCTGTACTGTATTACTTGTTTGTTACTGACCCCTTGGCTTGCTCACTCTGCTTCTGTGTTGTTTTGTCTTGTCCTGTTCTCTGTGTCACTTACCCAGTATAGGGCTCGTCTTCAGGTTGTCCTTTTACCATTTAGGGTAACTGAGGAAATAGGAAGGGACAGTGGCTGGGGTGAGATTAGGGCTCACTTGTCTCTGTCCTTTCTCCCAGACCCCTGCAGTAGTGTTAGGGTATTGCTACGTTTGGCAAGACCCTTACAGAATAACCGGCCCATACATTCTGCCATTGCTTCCCATAGGGTCAGCATGGAACCTATTCAGGTCCTTGCGGCCAAGTTGGAAGGTTTGGCAAGCCTGGTAGCTGAGCTTGCTAAACAGGTGCAGACCCTTACTGATGCTGCTGCAGCATCTCCGGTTGTTTCTGCCCCTTTCAGGGTTAAGATGTTACTCCCGGATCGTTTTTCAGGGGATCGTGAAAAATTTGAGACTTTCCGGGAGTCCTGTCGCATGTATTTTCGGATTAATCCCCATGCATCCCAGGCCCAAATGGTTGGGGTAGTTATATCCCTCCTACAGGGGGATCCACAAGCTTGGGCCCTTAAACTTTCTCCAGGGGCGGAGGAGTGGATTAACTTTGAAAAATTTTTCTTGTCCCTGGGGTCTATATATGTTGAGCCAGACCACATTGGACTTGCAGAATCGCAACTCCTCACTATGCGGCAGGGCAAACGCTCTGCTGAGGAGTACTGCTCAGAATTTCGCAAGTGCAGTGTAACTGCAGGTTGGTGTGAGTCAGCTCTAAAGGCCCACTTTAAACAAGGTCTATGTGACCGTGTTAAGGAGGTCTGGGTTGGTCACCCAGATCCTCCCACTCTTAAGCAGGCTATGACTTTGGCTGTCCGTATTGACCGTAGAATCCGGGAAAATGTTAAATAGAGATTAGGGTCTGCTTCTTCCAAGTTTTCTGTCTCTCCCTCTCTCTCTCCTGAAAAACCTGTTATTTCTCCCATGACTCCTGGTGAGGAACCCATGCAACTGGGAGTTATGGATGCCAAGACTCGATGAGAGCATCGTCTCCGGAATAACCTCTGCCTGTACTGTGGTACTTCAGGGCATATCATACCAGACTGCTCCATCAGACCCCGCACACCAGGGGAAAAGCTTCAGTGCCTGAGTGGTAGTCGGAAGAACCACTCAGGCAACCAGGTATTTGCCAGTAGTATCAATAAGATGTTGTTATCTGTGTCTCTGTCCTCTGGGGACAGATCTGTTTCTGGCCAGGCCTTAGTTGACTCTGGGTCTGCGGCAAACTTTGTCACATTCTCATTTGTCTCAGCTTTAGGTATTGAGCTTTTGCCACTTGACACTCCTCTGGCGGTTACTGGAGCGGATTTTGCCCCACTGGCCAGAGGTAAGGTCCGATTCAAAACCCCCTTAATCACGTTGCAAGTGAGTTCTGCACATTCAGAGGTCATGAGTTTTTTTGTTATGGAGCATCTGTCTTCCGATATTATTTTGGGGCTCCCATGGTTAAACCTCCATAACCCTATTTTTGATTGGGGTAAAAGGGAGTTGGTAAAATGGGGAGATCAGTGCTCATCCCACTGTATTGTTTTGCACACCTTACATTGTGTCAGTGAGGAGACGGTCTCAGCTGTAAAGGTTGGAAACACCAGGCAAATAAAAAAGTGTTTGCCTGGTCGTGCAGCGCCTGTTGTTGTTGTTCAGGGAGATCTGGAATTAAAGGCAGAGAAAATACTGGGTCCTACTAAAACTGGTTTATCTGGTGAGGGTCCGGTGGCCCCTCATAAAGGGGGGGTACTGTAACGTCTCTGCCTGTTCGGGTCTCTGCGCCGCCCTCCGCTCGCACGCTGTGGCGAAGGAGGCGTGTTCGGTTTGATTCTTTGTGTAAGTTTCTTGTTGCTCAGTCTGAACATGGTCCTAGATAATTTAATGGATTTCCGGCCCCACCCGTGTTCTGAGCATTTCTCTCTGGACTGCATGGAGTTAATCTCTTCCTGGCCTGTGTGATTGACAGCCTGTGTACCTATCAGGTCTGGGGCTGGGCCCAGACTTTCTATAAACAGGTTGTCAGCCCTCACATGGTCGCCGGTTATTGCACTTTCTTTGCCTGCTCTCCTTGTGATATTCCTTACTACTTTGTTACTTGATTCTCTGACCCTTTGGCTTGCCTTTTGACTATTCTCTTGGATTTTGACTTTGTACTGCATTGCTCGTTTGTTACCGACCCCTTGGCTTCCTGACCTCTCTTTGTCGTTTGTTTTGTCTTGTCCTTTTCTTTGTGTCACTTACTCAGTATAGGGCTCGTCTTCTAGTTGTCCTTTTACCGTTTAGGGTAACTGAGGCAATAGGAAGGGACAGTGGCTGGGGTGAGATTAGGGCTCACTTGTCTCTGTCCTTCCTCCCAGACCCCTGCAGTAGTGTCAGGGTATTGCTACGTTTGGCAAGACCCTTACAGCTAATCTAAGAGATTCCATAACTACACCACTGCAGTGGTCAAATACTCCTAATACTGGCATGGAGCTCGGGGTGGGATGAAGGAGCAAGGGTGGAAGATCTACAACATCAAAGCCAAGACAGGAGAAACATGGAGATGGGGAGTAGCTCACGTGTCCACCACAGAACACCCTGATTTCTTAGCCCAGGCATGTCCAAAGTCCTGCCCGCTGGCCAATTCCGTTCCAGAGCACTGTTGACCACAGCAGGCTCGGACTGACCCACGAGGGTACCAGAGAATCTCCCGGTGGCCCCTGTGTCTTTAGGGGACCCTACCGGACCCAACTGCTTTTTTAATAGGTAGTGGAGGTGCGCTATCCCCACTCATGCTGGCCGCCTTCTGTGCAACCTCCAAGGGTTCGCTGCACATTACGACATCACAACCTGATGTGTGGTGCACAGGGCACATTGAAGACTGAAGAGAAGGCTGAGAGCAGGAGCCGGGAGAGATAAGTGAATGCAGCCAAGTTCTCCCAGACTCTGGTGATCCAGTTTTTAAAACAGGATTGGCAGAACCGGAGAGAAGTGACGCTGCTGACCCAGTTCAGCTACTGGTAGAGCGCAAAGCCACAGACTTTCCTGCTCTAGGCACACATGATGTCACAACAGTGTGCCCAGAGCAGGGAGACAAAGCGGACCAGGGATCAGACAGGTAGGTAATGACCCAATACTGGGGGGGACCAGTGAAGGGGCCATTATATTGTGTGGGGCAGCAATGGGGGCTAATATCCTGTGGGGGGGGGGCATTAAAGTGTGGCACCCCACACATTTTCTCCTCACCAAATCTGGCCCTCTTTGTAAAAGTCTGGACACCCCTGTCTTAGTGGTATGGATCCAACAAGGTCCTGAAAACCTTTATTACAGATTCTGATAACCTCGCTCTGTCTATACCACTACATCCTAGAGCTGCTCTATAATCCTGAGATCTGGTGACTCTACACACCTCAGTGACTTGTCCATGGATTCTGTCTGTGCACTCTGCCTCATGGCGTATTGTAAAGATAGACTGCCGCCATGATGCCTAGTCGATATTGAAGGGAGTGTAATGTTCTGGCATTGGACGGGCACAAGTCCAGACAAGGTTGTGCTTTTCAGTCTCTGTTTATGTAATGGAGGGGATGACTGAGTGTAGAGCAGAATCCTGGACACACGATATATACAAGATATACAAAGCTTTATAGGGCTGGGATCACACAGGAAGGTTTTGGTGCTGCTTTTCTTTTAAAGGGTTGTCCCATAAAGAACACTGTTAATAGTTAAATCCACTTGCTAAAATATGCATATTTTATGTGTCCACCTCAGTAAATGTGTCCACCTCAGTAAATGTGTCAGGGTGGACGCACATGCTCAGCATGTACAGGGATTCCTGGTGTGGTGACTCTGAAGCTTCTCGTCAGTGGAGATGCTGAGTAAGTGATAAGTGATGGAGACTCTGCGTTACTCTGTAACAATATTCTTCATGGGACAAAGACTAAATCCCAACACAGGGGCAAATCTAATGACCTAATCACATGACAAACTAGTAGCATGGTAAAGATCTATGATGCTGTACGCTCAGATCATCACACCATCAGAATGTGGGAAATGTTTCACGAGCAAATCAAGTCTTGTTAAACATAAAAGAAATCACACAGGGGAGAAGCCGTATTTATGTTCAGAATGTGATAAATGCTTTATAAATAAGGCAAGTCTCGTTGTACATAAGAGAATTCACACAGGAGAGAAGCCATATTCATGTTCAGAATGTGGAAAGTGTTTTTCACGTAAATCAAGTCTTATAAGACATAGGAGACGTCACACAGGAGAGAAGCCATATGCATGTTCAGAATGTGGGAATTGTTTTACGAATAAATCAAGTCTTGATAAACATGAGAGATGTCATACAGGAAATAAGCCATATTCATGTGCAGAATGTGAAAAGTATTTTACAAGTAAATCAAATCTTATTAGACATCAGAGAAGTCACACAGGAGAGAAGCCGTATTTATGTTCAGAATGTGATAAATGCTTTATAGATAAGGCAAGTCTCGTTGTACATGAGAGAAATCACACAGGAGAGAAGCCTTATTCATGTTCAGAATGTGAAAAGTATTTTACAGATAAATCAAATCTTATTAGACATCAGAGAAGTCACAGAAGAGAGAAGCCATATGCATGTTCAGAATGTGGGAAATGTTTTACGAATAAATCAAGTCTTGATTATCATGAGAGATGTCATACAGGAAATAAGCCATATTCATGTTCAGAATGTGGAAAGTATTTTACAAATAAATCAAATCTTATTAGACATCAGAGAAGTCACACTGGAGAGAATAATCTTGTTACACATGACAGAATTCACAAAAGGGAATAGCCATTTTGATGTTCTGTAGGTAGAAAATAACTGACACTGCTTCTTGGTCTCGGTGAAACAACCCATGTTGTTGTCACTTGCATATATTCCTATAGTATTTTGCATTTTCTTTTAGTATTATTGTAGTGTAAAATAATATCCTGCTAATTGTAAAATAATTTACAATTGAATGAAATCCTTACTCACGTGTTGACCCATAAGGTAACATTATTAGAGGCTTGTCAGCTTCTTATAAAAACATGGAAGTTTATTGAAGTCTTCATGGAAAAACAGATACATGGAAACCTTCCAGCATAACAGAAATATCAGTCAATGTCTTACATCATAGGAGAAGTTCAGCGTTAGGTTTCTTCAAGATGGTTCTCTTGCAGACATCTTGGTTCATGCTTATTCATCAATGTGTGTTGGTCTTCTGTAGGACAATTCTGCCATCCTTCCAAGGTGTCAGAGGAAGTAAGACAGGTCGGAAGAGAGAGACACCGAAAGAGAGAGACCCAGACCCAGACATGTGTGTCTGTCAATCATTTATATTCATGAAAGGGGATGTTTCCCAACATCCTTATACTTTCTACTACTGTATTTGGACAATACTAGAATAGTATACCCAAACCAAACCCATGCACCATAAGATACAAGAGTTTTGTCAGCAGAATAGACTTAACACTAATAGGTCAGGAATATTGCAGTCAAATAATATTTAACATGTAGCCAATCTGGAAATTGCAGATCTTTCCGTTATACTTTTCTCTGTTTATTCTCCTCTCCCACCTGCATGGCTTCATCCAGTGAAACAGCCACTAAGTTGTAGAAAGGTGTTTGCGCCCAACCCAACTGATTGGCCACAGAGAGACGTCCATCCAAGGAGGAAGGAAGTTCCCGCTAGCTCTTTATTACGACTTGCCAGACCCTCCTAGAATGCAGCCACAGGCTCTTTATCAATGCAGCTAAGCTTGGAAGCCAAAGCTGACAACTAAAAGGAAGAAAAGACCACGCTACAGAAGAGGCTTGGCCTGGATCCTCAAATACAACCCCGAGGGCCTTGGGATTACTGTCACAATATGGAGCCATGAGCAGTGGGAGTACCTGGCCTCTTGAAGTCGTTTGAAGAAGGAACTGAATTGGCACAAGTTCTGCAGAAGGAGTGGTCACATCATTCCAAACAATCATTTCTGATAGTCTCAACACCCAATATGCTAATTGTGCTCAGTACTGTCAGGTGGGCGTCTGCTTAAGTCCAGGACTATTTACCTGACTGGGTGGTAAAACTAACAGCACCAATAGCTCAGGAAGAGCGAGAAAATGACAACTATGCCAGAACCAGTTGCAGAGCACCTACTGAAGGATGTAAAGAGGTAAAGTTAGAGGTGGTGATAAGTCCTCTTATAAACCCCAAGAGTCAACGTGTGCACATGTGAGAGGGAAACTGGAAAGTCACAGAGGTGAACAGGAAACGGCCCAGAGACCCCGACTAAGAGAGCAAGAACAGGATAGCGGGCATGGAGGTGCTTATGTAGGGGGCAGCAGGGTGAGAAAGAAGAGCGTGACAGATTTGGTATTGCAGTAATCAGACCGAAACCAGAGAATAAAAGTCACTTAAGCTGCATGGCGACTGCTGTAAAGAGGAAACGTCTATACAAAAAGCAAACACCCCCGACATTGCAGAATTACTATTTTTTTTTTATTCCCCCAACAAACAATACACGTATTTCTATACATTAGATGTGCCCCAATATAGAGACATTTAAATATAGAACACATTCTGCAAAAAACTAATGTGGAATAAGCGTAAATGTCAATGTATATAATGTGCAATGTATATAATGGACAATGTATATAGGGCAATGTATATAATGGACAATGTATATAGGGCAATGTATATAATGGACAATATATATAATGGACAGTGTATATAGGACTATGTATATAGGGCAATGTATATAGGGCAATGTATATAATGGACAATGTATATAGCACAATGTATATAGTGTACAATGTATATAATGGACAGTGTATATAGTGTACAATGTATATAGGACAATGTATATAATGGACAGTGTATATAGGACAATGTATATAGTGTACAATGTATATAATGGACAGTGTATATAGGAGAATGTATATAGGACTATGTGTATAATGTACAATATATATATAGTGTACAATGTATATAGGACCACAGAGAGTAGACGGCACCTTGGATGGAATGGAAACTCTCGATCGCTTTAAATTCTGAATTCAGATTGGAAGAATTTTTCCCTATTATAATACAAATACTGTAAGTAATACCAAAACAATGAAAATCTGACTCCAGAATGTAATAAAACTATTGTCTGCATCCTCCAAGCCTGGCAGAGATCTGTGCAGAAGCTTCAGGAACCCTCCTTCACCTGAACATGGCACATTACTACTCCTGAGAGATGATTCGGCTGCAGAGGAAACTTCCCCCTCTCCTGGTGTGTCCTGGGCCATCCTGTAATGGTGGACACTTTATATCGCTTTTAATTATAGACTACATATAATAACAGCACAGCAGTCCTCCACTGATGATGTCACATACATCAATCATGTGACCATTCCAGCAAATCGCTCTCCTGTACGGCCACGTGCCATGCATCTTGTCATCACTGCTGAGGCAAGACTAGAATTGTATTCGCTTCTAGACAGAGTACATGAGAGGTCTCCTTATTAAGGTACAGATTCTATCATTTATACACACCGTGAGGGTGAGTGGAATCGGTTTTTATCTGGGTGAATTAACCAGTGAAATACCCGATGGTACCTACATCACAGAAAGCCCCCAAAACCTACAGTTACAAACTGAAGACGGGTAAAACCATCTTAGAAGTTAAGAGGATATTTCTGAATGTTGTCAACAGTCAGGCTATTAATTCTGACACATTGAAAGATGGAGTTTTTGGATTGCCCCACAATTGGCACCCAGAGATCCATAATCATAATGCAGCGGGACATTGTGAGAAATAAGAAGTACTGGGGTAATGAACCGCGGCCGCTGCACAAAACTGTGTTTATACAACGAAGCAGACGATTTTCCGACATTGGCTTTTGGATATTAGCGTTGTTACACTACTCTCTGTCATGTAACTGTCCTAAAGGGAGTCTGTCAGCAAGAAAATCACAATCCAAGTAATCCCAGTACCTTGTAGTGCTCTTTATACACTTTCCAAATATGCCTTTGTTATTCAGCATTGCAGCTCCATTATTGAGATAATCACAGTTTTATTCTTATGCAAATTAGGTGAAAGTTCTTTGGGCCATTTTTCCTGTTGCCTGAGCTGTGCTCCGTGTTGTACATAACCTCCCCCAACTTGCTCTCTTGATAATATTTTTCATGCTCCTGATGCAGGGGGACCTGGATGTATGTAAAAATCCCCCGAAACGCGTTCATGTGACAGAATGACAGCTTTTATTATATTTTAACATGCAAATTGTTTCTTAATGGATGTAATGTATTTTTGTTTCATTTTGGAATATGAGTGTTCTGAATCATCGCTGCTGTGATCTCCACTTTTAATATTTTTTGTGTTTTCTTTTTCTGTAATTTCGTTTTTTGTGTGAATTTTTGTTAATTTTGGGATTTTTTGTTCTTTCAGTTTCTTTGCAAGTTATTGCAGTTTATTGTCTGGATTTTATTGTCATTTTCATTTTGGGACATATCTGCACTTTATATAATAAATCTGCTATGGATAAACTGGGTTATAATCGGCTTTTACTACAATTACCTGGATTGGAACGAAGCTCGAGGGGTCTGGTTTGGAATTCAGGGAAAGGGGATTAACAGATACCCCCCCCCCCCAACCCTTTTGTTTGTTTTCATTTTGATAACCTCTCTCCTGGGGGGAGCTTTCAGTCAGAGAGTGGTCAGTGGAGATGGCTGGCAATTAGAGGAGGTAATGTACAGTGCAGAGCAAAGCCCCGAGGGGATAAGAAATGCCCCAGAAACACTTTTCACCTAGTTTGAATATTAATAAAACGGTGACTTTCTTGATAATGGAGCTGCAGAGCTGAATAACAAAGGCATATTTGGCAAGTGTATAATTAATAAGTGTATTTTACAATATTAACCACATTCTATGTCCCACACATAGTGCCAGCAAGATGTCTGAGAGTATACAATGCAACCGGTATCTCTGGCAACTTTGGTGAAAGCGTCTCCCCGCTCAGTAAGATTAGTAAAGACTTCATCGTGGCTATAGGAAATCACTTTAAATACGAGGGCGATCCCAAAAGTAAGGTCTCCAAAGTGTTGCGGATGCAGAGAAATTGTTTGTGCGGCTGTTGGCCACACTGTTGTGATTGGTGCTTCCCCCACTCCCAAACAAGCATGCGCGCGCCTCGCTCAGTCTTGGCTTGGCAGCCGTTGAGAATTGAGCTCCCATTGGACATTACCGCTAAGTGCAAAATTTGCGCAGCTATTCGGTTTTTGAACGTAAAAGGCGTTGAACCGATTGAAATTCATCGCAATTAACGGAAGTGTATGGAGAGTCGTGCATGGATGTCAAAAACATTCGCAAGTGGTGTAGAGAGTTTTCAGCTGGTCGTACTGAAATTCACGACGAACAAAGGAGCAGGAGATCGTCAATTTCTGACAAGACAGTTGTGAAGGTTGAGCAAACCATGCGTGAAGATCGGCGGATCACCCTGGATGATCTCTGCATTTTAGTTCCTGAGATTTCCCGAAGCACCAGCCACAGGATTTTAATGAAAAAGTTGCAATATCGGGAGGTGTGCACAAGATACCATGAATGCTGATGGATGACCACAAACGGCAACGAGTTGATTCTTCCTGCGAATTTCCTCACCGCTATGCAGACGAAAAGGACAACTTTTTGGACTCAATTGTCATGGGTGACGAAACCTGGGTGTTCCATTTTACACCTGAGACCAAACAATAATCACGCAAGTGGCGGCATCCCTCTTCGCCCAAGCCGCGAAAATTCAAACAAGCACAGTCTGCCGGTAAAGTCATGGCAATTGTGTTTTGGGACCAGAAGGGGGTATTGTTGGTTGACTTTATGCCTTCTGGGACCACAATGAACGCTGACAGGTACTGTGAAACACTGAAAAAAACTCAGACGGGCAATTCAGAACCGGAGAAGAGGAAAGTTGAGCAAGGGTGTAAGCATTCTCCACGACAACACTCGCCCACACGTCACTCTCCTGCAAAACTTTGGTTGGAACATCATCACCCACCCACCCTATAGTCCGGACTTGGCACCCAGTGACTACCACCTGTTCCCTAAGTTGAAAGAACATTTGGCCAGAAGGCGATTCAGCTCCGACAAAGAGATGAAAGATGAGGTTCAATGCTTTCTCAAGGACATGGCGGCGAGCTGGTATGACATGGGCATACAAAAACTATCACAGCGTCTACAAAAATGCATCGACCGAAATGATGATTATGTAGCAAAATAGATAATTGTTCAACCTTTAAAATGATGTAAATATTATAGAAAATAAACTTTTTTTGTATTTCTAAAAAAAATAGGAGCACTTACTTTTGGGATTGCCCTCATAGCTTAAGCTTGAATTACTCTAGAAGACTAACAAAAAAAAAAATATACTAAAGAAGTGGCACCGAGTTATAAGGCAGTTAGGAGATAAAGTTATAGACATAAAGAAAAAGAAGCGCATAGAGACTCGGTCCGGAGGGTTTGTAGTTTTCTATTGAGTTTACAATTCCATTAATAAGAAGTCTTATTGCCAGCAAATAATGGAGCTTACGGAGAAAATGTACCTGGTCCCCAAAAGTAGAATCAGGTGATGACATCTACACCCACCATACATCCAAGCACTAGTCAAGATCTTGTTGATGAAATGAATAAAATTTTACACCGTAGAGACTTCCGGAATGATGTCAGAATTAAGAGATTCACAGATGTTCTACAAAGATACTTGGTTCATGCAAAACAGGATGCAAAGAACTATCGAGTATAAACCGTGTTACACCTCCTGTCCTGATCATCCACAATTGCCAAATACAGAACCTGATAAAGCTGAAACCATCTGTGAAATTGTAAGACTTGTAGATCCACCATCCGTGTAAGACTTGTAGATCCACCATCCGTGTAAGACTTGTAGATCCACCATCCGTGTAAGACTTGTAGATCCACCATCCGTGTAAGACTTGTAGATCCACCATCCGTGTAAGACTTGTCAATCCATGTTTTAAAAAGAATACAGTATTTTTGTTAAACTTGATGCTACAGAAATCTGATCTCACAGCGCGGAATTATAATAAGTGAGACTTTATACATGAAATTTTAATTTCTGGATACAACATGATGAACTTGGTAAAAAAACCACAACACAGTAAGTCACAGCTATGGCTAGGTTCACATCTGCGTTTTGGTTTCTGTTCTGGGGGATCCACTTGAGAAGCCCCCAAATGGAAATCTAATCTGCATAAAAAAGAGGTTACCTTCGGAAACCCGCGGACCCCATAGACTATAATGGGGTCTGTGGTTTCACGGATAAAGCGCCTCTCCCGATCAGAGAGCTGTGTGTGCGTCTGCTCAGCTCTCTCCCTTCCTGCCCCTCTGTCAGATCAGCTGGAGCCGGAGACCGCAGGAAAAGCTACTCACCTCCTGGCCACCGTCCTTTAGCATCAATACATTTTCGGCAAACTTGTGTGCGGGCAGCAGGGATGAATACTGATTCCTTTTGCCGCTGCAGTAATGTATTATTGGTAAGTGTTTCTCCTGACCACTATCAGAGTCTGTGTGGGGGGGCAATAAGGAGCATTATACTAATGGGGCATAATGCCAGCCACACAGTATAATGCCCCATTAGTGCTCCCTACATAGTATAATGCTCCTTAATGTACCCTACACTTGGTATAATTTGCAGTTAGTTCCCCCATACAGTATAATTCTCCTTAGTGTACTCCACACAGTATACTGCTACATTCTCATACATGTACACACAGTGTATATATATTGTGATAACTTGGGGGAATTAAACTCAAAATGGCGGCTTTTCCTGGTCCGGACAGCGGTGCTTCATGGTACTGGGCGCCGGAAAGATAGCTTTCAGACGGTCCAAGTGTAAATAAAAGTGGCTTTATTCAGCTTAACTGCAACACAGCAAAACAACAAAAAACCTAGGCCACAGTTAGGGCCTAACTCACTCCTTGAGCCCCTAACTGTCCTGACTATTGCTCAGCTCCAGCAACCGTCCTCTGTGGACGCCAGTCCTTCTGGGACAAAGCCTATCTCTCTGTCCTAGCTGGTCCACCACTTCCTGCTTCCTGCAGGATGCTCCAGCCCCTCTGGAGTTACGTGCCACCACCCAAAGGCGTGGCTGAGAGCCTTTTCTGGCCTGGCCTGGGTCGCTCAACAGCGCCCTCTGGCTCACATACTTACAATATATATACATATATACAGTACAGACCAAAAGTTTGGACACACCTTCTCATTCCAAGAGTTTTCTGTATTTTCATGACTATAAAAATTGTAGATTCACACTGAAGGCATCAAAACTATGAATTACCACATGTGGAATTATATACTTACCAAAAAGTGTGAAACAACTGAAAATATGTCTTATATTCTAGGTTCTTCAAAGTAGCCACCTTTTGCTTCGATTACTGCTTTGCACACTCTTGGCATTCTCTTGATGAGCTACAAGAGGTAGTCACCTGAAATGGTTTTCACTTCACAGGTGTGCCCTGTCAGGTTTAATAAGTGGGATTTCTTGCCTTATAAATGGGGTTGGGACCATCAGTTGTGTTGTTCAGAAGTCAGGTGGATACACAGCTGATAGTCCTACTGAATGGAGTGTTAGAATTTGTATTATGGCAAGAAAAAAAGCAGCTAAGTAAAGAAAAACGAGTGGTCATCATTACTTTAAGAAATGAAGGTCAGTCAGTCAGAAAAATTGGGAAAACTTTGAAAGTGTCCCCAAGTGCAGTGGCCAAAATCATCAAGTGCTACAAAGAAACTGGCTCACATGAGGACCAAGAGTCACCTTTGCTGCGGAGGATAAGTTCATCCGAGTCACCAGCCTCAGAAATGGCAGGTTAACAGCAGCTCAGATTAGAGACCAGGTCAATGCCACACAGAGTTCTAGCAGCAGACACATCTCTACAACAACTGCTAAGAGGAGACTGTGTGCAGCAGGCCTTCATGGTAACATAGCTGCTAGGAAACCACTGCTAAGGACAGGCAACAAGCACAAGAAGAACACAAGGAATGGACATTAGACCTGTGGAAATCTGGGCTTTGGTCTGATGAGTCCAAATTAGAGATCTTTGGTTCCAACCACCGTGTCTTTGTGCGACGCAGAAAAGGTGAAGGAATGGACTCTACATGCCTGGTTCCCACCGTGACGCATGGAGGAGGAGGTGTGATGGTGTGGGGGGGCTTTGCTGGGGACACTGTTGGGGATTTATTCAAAATTGAAGAAATACTGAACCAGCATGGTTACCACAGCATCTTGCAGCGGCATGCTATTCCATCCGGTTTGCGTTTAGTTGGACCAACAGGACAATGACCCCAAACACACCTTCAGACTGTGTAAGGGCTATTTGACCAAGAAGGATAGTGATGGGGTGCTACGCCAGATGACCTGGCCTCCACAGTCACCAGACCTGAACCCAATCCAGATGGTTTGGGGTGAGCTGGACCGCAGAGTGAAGGCAAAAGGGCCAACAAGTGCTAAGCATCTCTGGGAACTCCTTCAAGACTGTTGGAAGACCATTTCAGGTGACTACCTCTTGAAGCTCATCAAGAGAATGCCAAGAGTGTGCAAAGCAGTAATCAAAGCAAAAGGTGGCTACTTTGAAGAACCTAGAATAGAAGACATATTTTCAGTTGTTTCACACTGTTTTGGTAAGTATATAATTCCACATGTGGTAATTCATAGTTTTGATGCCTTCAGTGTGAGTCTACAATTATTATAGTCATGAAAATACAGAAAACTCTTGGAATGAGAAGGTGTGTCCAAACTTTTGGTCTGTACTGTATATATACAGTATATATATAGTTATTCTCATACATGTACAGACATACATATATACAGTGGGGAAAAAAAAGTATTTATTCAGCCCCCAATTGTGCAAGTTCTCCCACTTATAAAGATGAGGCCGGCCTGTAATTGTCATCATAGGTAGACCTCAACTATGAGAGACAAAATTAGAAAACTAATCCAGAAAATCACATTGTCTGATTTTTAAAGAATTTATTTGCAAATTATGGTCGCAAATAAGTATTTGGTCACCTACAAACAAGCAAGATTTCTGTCTCTCCCAGACCTGTAACTTCTCCTTTAAGAGGCTCCTCTGTCCTCCACTCATTACCTGTAGTAATGGCTCCTGTGTGACATTGTTATCAGTATAAAAGACTCCTGTCCACAACCTCAAACAGTCACACTCCAAACTCCACTATGGTGAAGACCAAAGAGCTGTGGAAGGACCAGAAACAAAATGGTAGCCCTGCACCAGGCTGGGAAGACTGAATCTGCAATAGGCAAGCAGCTTGGTGTGAAGAAATCAACATTAGAAAATGGAAGACATACAAGACCACTGATAATCTCCCTCCATCAGGGGCTCCACGCAAGATCTCACCCTGTGGGGTCAAAATGATCACAAGAATGGTGAGCAAAAATCCCAGAACCCCACGGGGGGACCTAGTGAGTGACCTGCAGAAAGCTGGGACTAACGTAACAAAGGCTACCGTCAGTAACACACTACGCCGCCAGGGACTCAGATCCTGCAGTGCCAGACGTGTCCCCCTGCTTAAGCCAGTACATATCCGGGCCCGTCTGAAGTTTGCTAGAGAGCATTTGGATGTTCCAGAAGAGTATTGGGAGAATGTCATATGGTCAGATGAAACCAAAGTAGAACTGTTTGGTAGAAACACAACTCGTGGTGTTTGGAGGAGAGTGAATGCTGAGTTGTATCCAGAGAACACCAGACCTACTGTGAAGCATGGGGGGGCAACATCATGTATGGGGCTGTTTCTCTGCAAAGGGACCAGGACGACTGATCCGTGTACATGACAGAATGAATGGGGCCATGTATGGGGAGATTGTGAGTGCAAACCTCCTTCCATCAGCAAGGGCATTGAAGATGAAACGTGGCTGGGTCTTTCAGCATGACAATGATCCCAAGCAAAGTCCGTGTTGTCCAGCGACAGCCCCAAAACATCCCTGCTCTAGAGGAGATCTGCATGGAGGAATGGGACAACATACCAGCAACAGTGTGTGCCAACCTTGTGAAGACTTACAGGAAACGTTTCACCTCTGTCATTGCCAACATAGGATATAGAGCAAAGTATTGAGATGAACTTTTGTTATTGACCAAATACTTATTTTCCACCATAATTTGCCAATAAATTCTTTAAAAATCAGACAATGATTTTGTCTCTCCAAGTTGAGGTCTACCTATGATGACAATTACAGGCCGGCCTCATCTTTATAAGTGGGAGAACTTGCACAATTGGTGGCTGACTAAATACTTTTTTCCCCACTGTGTATAGTGTAAACGCGGGACCTTCAGAGTTGCTTGTTACCATGTAAGATAGGCGCATGGAGGCAGGGTAACAGTTCATACGTGCAATTTTATTGCCAACAGTTCATACAGTCCAACTAAAAAAAAACCAGCTTGCTTAAGCATAAATAAACAGATGAGGAAAACATAAACTGTCCTTAACCTCAGGTACAAATGGGTCAACAGAGCTCACCAATGCAACAGGATAGGTTAGGCCTCTGTCCTCCACACAGGGCAGTGTGTTTCAGTTTCAGAGCTTCACACAGAAGAGACCACAACACCCCTTCCTTTTGGGCAGTTTTAGCTCTTCAAAGCTGCACCCAGCAAGACCCGGACTGGAGTATAGGCTCGGGTCTGCAACAACTTCCAAAACCCGAACTCCAGCCAGTTATCTCACAGATACCAGTCACTTTAGTGGAAGGTATGTGCCATCCACTATTTTACCCTCTGCCTTTCTACATATCCCCTCCCTCTGCACAGAGCCGGTGGGATGGGCACTTTCAAAGAAGAGACAGTGAACCCTTGACAAGGCATAAGCATTCATATGGGCCTTTCTTAGTCTATGCTCAACTACAAAGTCGAAGTCCTGTAGAGCCAAGAACCAGCGTGTCACCCTCGCGTTATTGGCCTTATTTCTACTCATCCATTTTAAGGGAGCATGATCTGAGACCAGTCTGAATTTTCTTCCCAGCAGGTAATACCTCAAGGAGTCTAGAGCCCATTTTACAGCCAGACACTCCCTTTCGGCAATAGAATAATTCCTTTCGGCTGGGGTTAGCTTTCGGCTTAGATACATAACAGGATGTTCTTCCGCATTAACCTCCTGTGACACAACAGCTCCTAAACCGACCTCTGAGGCATCTGTTTGGGCTATAAGGTCCTTTGAGAAATCTGGGGCTATTAGGATCGGCTGTCTGCAGAGGGCTATTTTTAGATTTTGAAAGGCCCTTTCTGCCTCTGGTGACCAGCGAACCATCACTGAGTTTTTTCCCTTAGTGAGGTCTGACAAAGGTGCACAAATCGGCGGTAATAGCCTACAATACCTAAAAAAGCCCTTACCTGCTTTTTTGTGAGGGGACGGGGCCAATTTTGTATGGCATCCATTTTATTGTTCTGGGGTCTAATCATACCCCTCCCCACAACATAACCTAAATATTTGGCTTATTCCATGCCCATGGCACATTTTTCAGGATTGGCAGTGAACCCCGCCTCCCTAAGGGCATCCAAGACAGCCTGAACTTTGTTTAAATGGCTGTCCCAGTCTAGACTATAAATGACAATATCGTCTAGGTAGGCTGCTGCATAGCTCTTGTGTGGATGGAGGATCTCATCCATTGCTCTTTGGAAGGTGGCCGGGGCTCCCTTCAAACCAAAAGGCATCCTAACATAATGAAAACAGCCTTCAGGCGTAGAAAACGCAGTTTTCTCTCGGGCGTCCTTGGCTAGTGATATCTGCCAGAACAATTGGGCTAGACCACTCGCTCTTGGACACCTCAATTACTCCCAGGGACAACATCCTCTGGACCTCCTCTGAAACAATCTGCCTACGAGCCTCAGGTATCCTGTAAGGTTTTACCTTTACACGTGGTTCCGTGACGATTTCATGTTCAATAACAGTGGTACACCCTGGTAAGCCCGAAAACATTTCTTTGTTACGTAGTAAAAACTCTTTAGTATCCTGTTTTTGGGAACAGGACAAAGTTTCAGCTACTCCCACTTTGTGGTACTCTGACTCAGTAACGGTGGGTGGACAGACCAGGGCAGCCATTGATTCCCTTTCTCTCCAGGGTTTGATCAGATTTACATGATAACTCTGTACTGGCTTTCTTTCCCGGGTTGGTGCGCTTTATAGTTTACTTCCTCAACTTTCTCCAGGATCTCAAAAGGTCCCTGCCATTTAGCCAGGAACTTGCTTTCCACAGTGGGCACTAGTACTAAGACTAAGATGACATGAGCGTGTGAGTGATTGGATATGGGGGGTGAAGGAAAGGTCTGAGACAGACATAACCCCGAGGCAGCGGGCATACTGCCTAGGAGTTATGGTAAGGCCGGAGACTGCAATGGAGATATCAGGGACAGATCTATTAGATGGTGGAAACAGCAGTAGTTCAGTCTGTGAGAGATTCAGTTTCAGATAGAGAGAAGACATGATATTAGAGACAGCAGAGAGACAGTCACTGGTGTTCTGTATTAGTGCAAGGGTGATGTCACGGGATGATGTATATAATTGGGTGTCATCAGCATAAAGATGGTACTGAAAGCCAAATATGGTGATGATTTGTCCAATGGGTCTTAAACTTCAAATCTCAAGAAAATACATTTAAGTTTGTGGTTGTAAGGTGACAAAATGTGAAAAAGTTCAAGGGGTGTGAATACTTTTGCAAGGCACTGTACAATATATACAAAATGTTCCAAGGTAGAGGCATCCCAGTGGGGGGGGGGGATATCACAACAGAAAGATATTTCAGTTCTCTGTGTGTAATGATCTCCGCTTAGGTCGGTGTTGGTTGTACAGCCTAACCGCGGTGGGGAGGAAAGACTTCCGATAGCGCTCCTTCTCACACCTAGGGTGGAGCAGTCGGTCACTGACAGTACTGCCCAGCGCGATCACAGTCTCATACATGGCATGGGTGTGGTGTGGTAGGTGAGGAGTTTGATGTGTAGCTGTGACGAGTGAAGGAGAGAAAGCGCTGATGGTGAGAGACAGAAGGTTATGGTCAGAGAGTGGCAGAGAAGAGGAGAGAAGGAGACCAAAGACAAAATGTAATTACAGACCAGAAACACCTCAGAAGTCTAATAACATCCAACTATATAGGAAGTACAAAAGCTCTGCCCCTCCTGCCCTAGTCACATGATGGTGACATCATCACAGGTCCTTCATCCAGCACTTCTCCTCTCCTGAGCTCCGCCCCTCATGTACTGGTGACATAATGGTGACATCATCACAGGTCCTTCAGCTCTTGCAGTGTAGCAGATACAGAGCACGTCCTGGTTGGTAGTCACTGCTGTTGTGTTGTTCTCTCTGTTATCAGCCATTATCACAGGCTATAGATATATATATATATATATATACTGTATATACAGCAGTGGCTCGCTGGCTGCTCTCAGGACACGTTCACACCTGGGGATTTAGGAGAAAACTCCCGCTATAAGGTAAGATGACATCAGGGGGTTCTGGGCCCCATCACTGGTGCTGGTGTCTGTGGTACAGGTGTGAACAGAGTCTTAGTTCCATCCTGCAGTGACATACAATGGGCCCCATCACTGGTGCTGGTGTCTGTGGGAATCCTCCTGTATCCATGTGCTGGGGGCTCTGAGGAGCTCCTGTATGTCACACATCATGTGGCCCCTGTATGATTTCGGGCCCCTCCTCAGTACTAGATCCTCCAGCTCATCCAGTTTCCTCCTCTTCTCCTCCAGAACGCTCCTTCTCCTGAATGACCCACCAAGGATGGACAAGGACAGGAATGAGATCACCAGAAGAATATTAGACTTCACCTTGGAGATCATCTACCTGCTGAGCGGAGAGGTAAGTGTACTACATTTCTATCATCTCCACCAACATAGAAGGGATTCTTTACTGTAAGAGCAGTGAGACTATGGACTGTACCTATAACAAGGAGACGTCCACTACATCTAGAGGAAAGAAGGTTTATACACAACATAGAAGGGATTCTTTACTGTAAGAGCAGTGACACTATGGACTGTACCTATAACAAGGAGACGTCCACTACATCTAGAGGAAAGAAGGATTATACACAACATAGAAGGGATTCTTTACTGTAAGAGCAGTGAGACTATGGACTGTACCTATAACAAGGAGACGTCCACTACATCTAGAGGAAAGAAGGTTTATACACAACATAGAAGGGATTCTTTACTGTAAGAGCAGTGAGACTATGGCCTGTACCTATAACAAGGAGGCGTCCACTACATCTAGAGGAAAGAAGGATTATACACAACATAGAAGGGATTCTTTACTGTAAGAGCAGTGAGACTATGGACTGTACCTATAACAAGGAGGCGGCCACTACATCTAGGGGAAAGAAGGATTATACACAACATAGAAGGGATTCTTTACTGTAAGAGCAGTGACACTATGGACTGTACCTATAACAAGGAGGTGACCACTACATCTAGAGGAAAGAAGGTTTATACACAACATAGAAGGGATTCTTTACTGTAAGAGCAGTGAGACTATGGACTGTACCTATAACAAGGAGCGACCACTACATCTAGAGGAAAGAAGGATTATACACAACATAGAAGGGATTCTTTACTGTAAGAGCAGTGAGACTATGGACTGTACCTATAACAAGGAGGCGTCCACTACATCTAGAGGAAAGAAGGTTTATACACAACATAGAAGGGATTCTTTACTGTAAGAGCAGTGAGACTATGGACTGTACCTATAACAAGGAGACTTCCACTACATCTAGAGGAAAGAAGGTTTATACACAACATAGAAGGGATTCTTTACTACATTTCTATTATCTGTATTTGATTGTTTAGCCAGTCAGACATTGGAAAGGAAAATCCAGACTAGGAAGAATCCTTTAGGGTGCTGTAGACGAGGTTCTAGACCTTCCAAGTGACGAGAGGAGGAATACAAAGCTTGATGACCAATTACTAGGTCGCGATCTCTGATGTAGTGAGACAGTGCTTGGGACAAGTCAGGCAGAGTCAAGAAAATGGAGTCAGGATTACGTGATATGAAACAGAACAATGTAATCTTACCCTCATGAGTGGAGTTTGGGGGGAAGGAGTCAGATTGTAATCTTCTAGAAAGAAGTATATAACCTCACTGTTATCTCTCTCCATACACAGGAATACTCACTAGTAAAGAAGACATCGGGGGATTGTGTGGCCCCCAGCAGCCATCTCCAGGAGTCAGGAGTATGGAGCAGGAGCCGCGGCCCCATCACAGAGCCAGGAGGAGGATGGAGCAGGAGCCGGGGCCCCATCACAGAGCCTCCCCCTCTCTCCCTGATACATGAGCAGAAGATTCTAGAACTCACCAACAAGATGATTGAGCTGCTGACTGGAGAGGTGACACTGCTGGGAATGCTGGGAAATTCTCCAGTAACAGCACTGGAGGGGTCTGGGTGATGACTGTATCATTGTGTTGTCAGGTTCCTATAAGGTGTCAGGATGTCGCTGTCTATTTCTCCATGGAGGAGTGGGAGTATTTAGAAGGACACAAGGATCGGTACAAGGAGGTCATGATGGAGGATCACCGGCCCCCCCCGGACATCACATGGTAAGGAGAGACTGTATACTGTATATATACCGGGCCCCCCGGACATCACATGGTAAGGAGAGACTGTATACTGTATATATACCGCCCCCCGGACATCACATGGTAAGGAGAGACTGTATACTGTATATATACCGCCCCCCCGGACATCACATGGTAAGGAGAGACTGTATACTGTATATATACCGCCCCCCGGACATCACATGGTAAGGAGAGACTGTATACTGTATATATACCGGCCCCACGGACATCACATGGTAAGGAGAGACTGTATACTGTATATATACCGCCCCCCCGGACATCACATGGTAAGGAGAGACTGTATACTGTATATATACCGCCCCCCGGACATCACATGGTAAGGAGAGACTGTATACTGTATATATACCGCCCCCCGGACATCACATGGTAAGGAGAGACTGTATACTGTATATATACCGGCCCCACGGACATCACATGGTAAGGAGAGACTGTATACTGTATATATACCGCCCCCCCGGACATCACATGGTAAGGAGAGACTGTATACTGTATATATACCGCCCCCCGGACATCACATGGTAAGGAGAGACTGTATACTGTATATATACCGCCCCCCCGGACATCACATGGTAAGGAGAGACTGTATACTGTATATATACCACCCCCCCCCGGACATCACATGGTAAGGAGAGACTGTATACTGTATATATACCGCCCCCCGGACATCACATGGTAAGGAGAGACTGTATACTGTATATATACCGCCCCCCGGACATCACATGGTAAGGAGAGACTGTATACTGTATATATACCGGACCCCGGACATCACATGGTAAGGAGAGACTGTATACTGTATATATACCGCCCCCCGGACATCACATGATAAGGAGAGACTGTATACTGTATATATACCGCCCCCCCGGACATCACATGGTAAGGAGAGACTGTATACTGTATATATACCGCCCCCCCGGACATCACATGGTAAGGAGAGACTGTATACTGTATATATACCGCCCCCCGGACATCACATGGTAAGGAGAGACTGTATACTGTATATATACCGCCCCCCGGACATCACATGGTAAGGAGAGACTGTATACTGTATATATACCGCCCCCCGGACATCACATGGTAAGGAGAGACTGTATACTGTATATATACCGCCCCCGGACATCACATGGTAAGGAGAGACTGTATACTGTATATATACCGCCCCCCGGACATCACATGGTAAGGAGAGACTGTATACTGTATATATACCGGCCCCCCGGACATCACATGGTAAGGGGAGACTGTATACTGTATATATACCGCCCCCCCGGACATCACATGGTAAGGAGAGACTGTATACTGTATATATACCGGCCCCCGGACATCACATGGTAAGGAGAGACTGTATACTGTATATATACCGGCCCCCCCGGACATCACATGGTAAGGAGAGACTGTATACTGTATATATACCGGCCCCCCGGACATCACATGGTAAGGAGAGACTGTATACTATATATATACCGCCCCCGGACATCACATGGTAAGGAGAGACTGTATACTGTATATATACCGCCCCCCGGACATCACATGGTAAGGAGAGACTGTATACTGTATATATACCGCCCCCCGGACATCACATGGTAAGGAGAGACTGTATACTGTATATATACCGCCCCCCGGACATCACATGGTAAGGAGAGACTGTATACTGTATATATACCGCCCCCCGGACATCACATGGTAAGGAGAGACTGTATACTGTATATATACCGCCCCCCCGGACATCACATGGTAAGGAGAGACTGTATACTGTATATATACCGCCCCCCGGACATCACATGGTAAGGAGAGACTGTATACTGTATATATAGCGGCCCCCCCCGGACATCACATGGTAAGGAGAGACTGTATACTTTATATATACCGGCCCCCCGGACATCACATGGTAAGGAGAGACTGTATACTGTATATATACCGCCCCCCGGACATCACATGGTAAGGAGAGACTGTATACTGTATATATACCGGCCCCCCGGACATCACATGGTAAGGAGAGACTGTATACTGTATATATACCGCCCCCCGGACATCACATGGTAAGGAGAGACTGTATACTGTATATATACCGCCCCCTGGACATCACATGGTAAGGAGATACTGTATACTGTATATATACCGGCCCCCCCGGACATCTCCGGATCAGAGGAGACCTTCCCTGGTTACAGAGGAGAGATCAGGTTTGAGGCTCTCGGAGATTCCTTGTCTTCTGCTCTTTATCACATATAGACAATGTATTCGGTCACTGTGATTATTTCCTATAGATCGCTGCATTCAGAGGAATCCACCAGACAGATGTTCCGCTTCGCTCCGTTCCCGGGATTGTCCAGAGGAGAATCATCAGGTAGATGAAGCAGAGATTTCTGTAAATCTTCTATAGATTGTTGCGGTGAGGTCGGGGGGCGGTGGAGGATCTCCTCTCTGTCCTCATGTTGTGGTTGGATGTGCTCAGTACTGGCTACAGATGGTTTCAGGCCAGTGGTGTACTCATTATGGGGCTGAGGTGAGAGGACCCTCAGAGCTGAACTCTCCTGCTCCTGATCCCTCCGTCCAGGGGTAACTGTATAAATCTCCTCCTTTTCTTCTTCTCCATGTAATGGTGTGAGCCTCACTGATAAAGCTGTAATGTGCCGCACAGTGCGGGGTACCCGGGACCTCCTACCCTGCGGTATGGACATGATCTTACTGCAGTAGTGCAGCCTCCTCTAGAGTATACAGGTCAGTTCTGAGCAGCAGAGTCGTCCATAGAAGGACGTGATACATGATAGAAATAGAATCATGTAAGAAGTCCTGTGAGCGGCTTCCTAGAGGAGCAGAGTGAGCGCTGTCTGGCTGCAGGAAAGAAGGCTCAGTCTCTAGCAGTGATGGCAGGCTTCTCTACTGTAAAAGCGGAGTCATGTCAGGACTGGTGTTAGTGATCACGGCTGTCCAGGATCGGCTCAGATCAGCATTTGTGTGTTGGTCCTGTCTGACGGTCACTATGGTCAGTCCTCTCCTCGCTTCCTGCTTTCTCGGGGGTTTGATACAGGACAATCGTGACTCCTTTCTCTGTTTTTCTCATGTCCTTGCAGGAAAGTTCTGATGGATCGACGAGTGGATGTGAAGACCCCACATGGGTGTCCGTGAATGGTAAGAGCCTGTCATATATTATATATATGTAATCTGTCACAGCTGACACTCTGCTCTAGCACCCATGGTCAGAGAGAACTCAATTTATGGGAGTTAACCCCTTACATACCATAGTCAATCATGACCACGACATCTAAAGACCTATAGAAACATGTCCGATACCTGATCTGTCAGCACGTGCCGCCTATAGAGGAGCATGCTGTTCCTATGGCAGCCTGACATTTGATCAGTGACCTGGTGTCTGTTCTGTCTGTCTTCATCTGTTGGGGTGATCTTGCCTCCATTGCAGTGTATGTTACTGAGTTAGTGATCAGGTGATCGCTGGTTCATGTCACCTAAAAAGAAAAAAAAAGTTTTGAAACATTAAATAAATTGCATAAAACTGGAAAAGAACGCACCTTTACCATACAGAAATAATTATCTAAAAAAAATAAAAAACTATTTTGTGTCCGAACCACCCGTAAAATAAAACTAAAGTATTATTTAATTTGCGCAGGAAATGCTGTAAAAAAAAAAAATCTGGCAGAATCAATATTTGGTTATCTCATCCATGGAATAAAAAGTGTTCACAAAGTCTTATGTGCCCCAGAATGGTATCAATAAAAAATAAAGCAAAAAAAAAAAACCATCCTGCAAAAAGCAAGCCCTCAGCGAGCTCCGTGAGCAGAACAGTAAGAATGTCAGAATGGAGAAGCAAAAACTCAGGATTTTATTCCCAAAAATCTATAAATGAGTTGTGGCTGTAAATTGTAGAGACCCCTGGAATAAAGATAAGAAGTTACTAATCCAGGCCCGAGAATAACAAAGTATTTCACATGTTCTAAACCCATAAGCCAGAAAGGGTTAATACAACTTAGTCCATTACTGATAA
Organism: Leptodactylus fallax; assembly: GCA_947044405.1. Classification (NCBI taxonomy): domain Eukaryota; kingdom Metazoa; phylum Chordata; class Amphibia; order Anura; family Leptodactylidae; genus Leptodactylus; species Leptodactylus fallax. The sequence continues at coordinate 203,432 of CAMRHE010000717.1, read as the reverse complement.
TGGTCTCATTGAAAAATGTATCTCATCCCGCAATAAACAAGCCCTCATATGGCTACAGAAAACTACAAAAACTAGAAAAACTATAGCTGGCACAGTGTGACAAGAAAATAGAAAAAATGTTCACGTCTGTAGAGCAAAACTGCGGCAGGAAGAGAATGTCTAAGCTGTGTGAGCGGACATCAGGAAGTGTGAGGTGGACGCACATGCTCAGTATGTCTCTATCTCTCTCTGCTCCATTACGTAGAGTAGTGTTACCCAAACTCAGGGCACCCCTGGAGAATATATCTCCTCCAAAATCCCATCCAAATAATTTTTTCCCCAAAAAAATAAAATAAAACCTTACTAAGGACGGAGATAATTGGTGAAGGCAAGCGCTCATCTTCCCAATAAGAGTGTCCCAGTCCCCTGGCAGATCTACAAGACACATCGGTTATGTAGAGGGAATCCTGGTGTAGTCAGCGACCACTCTAATGTGTACAGACCCCAAAATAAAACCAGGAAAGGGTATATGCAGAACCTTCACATGGAGTGATAATTACACCTCTCCACCCACATGATGAGAGACACGTAGAGAATTACACCTCTCCACCCACATAAGAGACACGTAGAGAATTACACCTCTCCACCCACATAAGAGACACGTAGAGAATTACACCTCTCCACCCTCATAAGAGACACATAGAGAATTACAGCTCTCCACCCTCATAAGAGACAGGCAGAGAATTACACCTCTCCACCTTCATAAGAGACAGGCAGAGAATTACACCTCTCCACCCTCATAAGAGACACATAGAGAATTACACCTCTCCCCCCTCATAAGAGACACATAGAGAATTACATCTCTCCACCCTCATAAGAGACAAGTAGAGAATTACATCTCTCCACCCTCATAAGAGACAAGTAGAGAATTACATCTCTCCACCCTCATGATGAGAGACACGTAGAGAATTACACCTCTCCACCCTCATAAGAGACACATAGAGAATTACACCTCTCCACCCTCATAAGAGACACGTAGAGAATTACACCTCTCCACCCTCATAAGAGACACACAGAGAATTACACCTCTCCACCCTCATAAGAGACACAGAGAGAATTACACCTCTCCACCCTCATGATGAGAGACAAGTAGAGAATTACACCTCTCCACCCACATGATGAGAGACACGTAGAGAATTACATCTCTCCACCCTCATAAGAGACACGTAGAGAATTACACCCCTCCACCCTCATAAGAGACACGTAGAGAATTACACCCCTCCACCCTCATAAGAGACACGTAGAGAATTACACCTCTCCACCCTCATAAGACACAGGTAGAGAATTACACCTCTCCACCCTCATAAGAGACACGTAGAGAATTACACCTCTCCACCCTCATAAGACACAGGTAGAGAATTACACCTCTCCACCCTCATAAGAGACACATAGAGAATTACACCTCTCCACCCACATGATGAGAGACACGTAGAGAATTACACCTCTCCACCCTCATAAGACACAGAGAGAATTACAGCTCTCCACCTTCATAAGAGACACAGAGAATTACACCTCTCCACCCTCATAAGAGACACGTAGAGAATTACACCTCTCCACCCTCATGATGAGAGACACATAGAGAATTACACCTCTCCCCCCTCATAAGAGACACATAGAGAATTACACCTCTCCACCTTCATAAGAGACAGGCAGAGAATTACACCTCTCCCCCCACATAAGAGACACATAGAGAATTACACCTCTCCACCCTCATAAGAGACACATAGAGAATTACACCTCTCCACCTTCATAAGAGACATGTAGAGAATTACACCTCTCCACCCTCATAAGAGACACACAGAGAATTACACCTCTCCACCCTCATAAGAGACAGGCAGAGAATTACACCTCTTCACCCTCATAAGAGACAGGCAGAGAATTACACCTCTCCACCCTCATAAGAGACACAGAGAGAATTACACCTCTCCACCTTCATAAGAGACACAGAGAGAATTACACCTCTCCACCCTCATAAGAGACAGGCAGAGAATTACACCTCTCCACCCTCATAAGAGACACAGAGAGAATTACACCTCTCCACCCACATTATGAGAGACACGTAGAGAATTTCACCTCTCCACCCACATGATGAGAGACACGTAGAGAATTACATCTCTCCACCCTCATAAGAGACACGTAGAGAATTACACCCCTCCACCCTCATAAGAGACACGTAGAGAATTACACCTCTCCACCCTCATAAGACACAGGTAGAGAATTACACCTCTCCACCCTCATAAGACACAGGTAGAGAATTACACCTCTCCACCCTCATAAGACACAGGTAGAGAATTACACCTCTCCACCCTCATAAGAGACACGTAGAGAATTACACCTCTCCACCCACATGATGAGACACGTAGAGAATTACACCTCTCCACCCTCATAAGACACAGAGAGAATTACACCTCTCCACCCACATAAGAGACACGTAGAGAATTACACCTCTCCACCTTCATAAGAGACACAGAGAATTACACCTCTCCACCCTCATAAGAGACACGTAGAGAATTACACCTCTCCACCCTCATGATGAGAGACACAGAGAATTACACCTCTCCCCCCTCATAAGAGACACATAGAGAATTACACCTCTCCACCTTCATAAGAGACATGTAGAGAATTACACCTCTCCACCCTCATAAGAGACACACAGAGAATTACACCTCTCCACCCTCATAAGAGACAGGCAGAGAATTACACCTCTCCCCCCACATAAGAGACACGTAGAGAAATACACCTCTCCACCTTCATAAGAGACAGGCAGAGAATTACACCTCTCCACCCTCATAAGAGACACAGAGAGAATTACACCTCTCCACCCACATTATGAGAGACACGTAGAGAATTTCACCTCTCCACCCTCATAAGAGACACGTAGAGAATTACACCTCTCCACCCTCATAAGAGACACGTAGAGAGTTACACCTCTCCACCCTCATAAGAGACAGGCAGAGAATTACACCTCTCCACCCTCATAAGAGACACGTACAGAATTACACCTCTCCACCCACATAAGAGACAGGCAGAGAATTACACCTCTCCACCCTCATAAGAGACACGTAGAGAATTACACCTCTCCACCCTCATAAGAGACACGTAGAGAATTACACCTCTCCACCCACATAAGAGACAGGCAGAGAATTACACCTCTCCACCCTCATAAGAGACACGTAGAGAATTACACCTCTCCACCCACATAAGAGACAGGCAGAGAATTACACCTCTCCACCCTCATAAGAGACAGGCAGAGAATTACACCTCTCCACCCTCATAAGAGACACGTAGAGAATTACACCTCTCCACCCACATAAGAGACAGGCAGAGAATTACACCTCTCCACCCTCATAAGAGACAGGCAGAGAATTACACCTCTCCACCCTCATAAGAGACACGTAGAGAATTACACCTCTCCACCCTCATAAGAGACACGTAGAGAATCACACCTCTCCACCCTCACGACTCTGTTGGTTCTCTAGAAACCCTTTACAGCTGTTATTTTCGGGATTCTATATGTTACGTCAGCAGGTTTATTAATCTGTAGCACTGTTGGGTTTTTTTTTCTTGGTTTTCTCCTTTCTGCCGGCTCCATTCAGTCCAATTGTTTGGGGACGGGGGAACCTTCCTTGTGATTCTGAAGCTGCAGCGTCTTCTCTTCTTGGTGGCGGAGATGTAAGTCATCAGTGAGGGAGACGGCTTTATTCTGCACTTGTTCAGCATCTTCTCTGCAACAGAGAGACAGGAAGGACTGAGCGTGTGTGTCCACCTTGTCACATTTACGGCAGTGGACACAGAAAGGTTGTTTAATATAAACAGCAGGTGGCGCTATATGAACATAATTCCCAGAATATCTGAGGATAGAAACATTGAGCAAAAACAAAATGTTCAGAATTATGAGCTGATTTATCTATTTACAATATTCTTCATGGGGCAAATCTAAAGTGAGTGCAGAACTGAAAGTAAATGTAAGGAAGGACTTCTACTTCTCCATCCTGATGGCTCCATGTATGTCTAAAAATAAAACATCAAGATCTACGTGTGTTTGCAGCCTAAGGCCTCATACAGATGGATGTGATACAGGCACATGTTATAATCTGTATTACAGTCACAAAACCCAACCCAATCCCAAATCTAATGACTGATCTAATATCATCCTAGGGATCAACGATGCTGTAAAATTGGGTCATTAGACCGTGGTCAGGATGAGATTTGTCCTGTAATACTGAAATGCATCATGTCCATCTGAATGAGACCTAATAGGAACGTTAAAAATTTGTGCTTTAAAGAAAGAATCACAAAATCCATTTTTAATCCTACAGAAAATTCCAGTAAGATCTCTGAGGGAAACTTCATGTTATCAGTAAAGTATAAAGGAGAAGATGAAGATATGATGAAGTGCTGCTCAGGAGAAAACCTCATTACCCCTAATGTACATCCAGGACATCACAGTACAGATCCATCATATAATCCCCCGAATCATGAGGAACCTTCTGACCAATCACAGATTGTGACCACAAGTATTGAGAAGCCATTTTCATGTTCAGTATGTGGGAAATGCTTTACACTTAAATCAAATCTCATTAAACATGGTAGAATTCACTCCGGAGAGAAGCCATATTCATGTTCAGAATGTGGGAAATGTTTTATTACAAAGGCCACTCTTAATAATCATGTGAGAATTCACAAGAGAGAGATTCAATTTTCATGTTCAGAATGCGGGAAAGGCTTTATTCAGAAATCCGGTCTTGTTAAACATGAGAGAAATCACAGAGGAGAGAAGCCATATTCATGTTCAGAATGTGGGAAACGTTTTACAGACAAATCAAATCTTGTTACACATGAGAGAAGTCACACAGGGGAGAAGCCATATTCATGTTCAGAATGTGGGAAATGTTTTATTACAAAGGCCACTCTTAATAATCATGTGAGAATTCACAAGAGAGAGATTCAGTTTTCATGTTCAGAATGCGGGAAAGGCTTTACTCAGAAATCCGGTCTTGTTAAACATGAGAGAAATCACAGAGGAGAGAAGCCATATTCATGTTCAGAATGTGGGAAACGTTTTACAGACAAATCAAATCTTGTTATACATGAAAGAATTCACACAGGAGAGAAGCCATATTCATGTCCAGAATGTGGGAAACGTTTTACAGACAAATCAAATCTTCTTATACATCAGAGAATACACACAGGAGAGAAGCCATATGCATGTTCAGAATGTGGGAAGTGTTTTATTACAAAGGCCACTCTTAATAATCATGTGAGAATTCACAACAGAGAGATTCAGTTTTCATGTTCAGAATGCGGGAAAGGCTTTACTCAGAAATCCGGTCTTGTTAAACATGAGAGAAATCACAGAGGAGAGAAGCCATATTCATGTTCAGAATGTGGGAAACGTTTTACAGACAAATCAAATCTTGTTATACATGAAAGAATTCACACAGGAGAGAAGCCATATTCATGTCCAGAATGTGGGAAACGTTTTACAGACAAATCAAATCTTCTTATACATCAGAGAATACACACAGGAGAGAATCCATATGCATGTTCAGAATGTGGGAAGTGTTTTAGAGATAAATCAAATCTTGTTATACATGAAAGAATTCACACAGGGGAGAAACCATATTCATGCTCAGAATGTGGGAAATGTTTTACTCAGAAATCAAATCTTGTTACACACATTAAAATTCACACAGGCGAGAAGATGTATTTATGTTCAGAATGAGGGAAATATTTCAGAGATAAATCAAATCTTGTTAGACATGAGAGAATTCACACAGGAGAGAAGCCATATTCATGTACAGAAGGTGAGCAGAATGTGACAAATTTGTTATTGCTATAGTCAGACTGACCCAGAGAATAAAAGAAATGTTATTTATATTGCATGGTGAATGGTATAAAGGTAAAACCCAAAAAGCAAACTGCAAGAACTTTGTGTGTCTTGTTCTGATACAAATGTACACCATTGTCTAATTCAATTCTCTCTTCCTTAATGTCACTGTCTACCTTCTGTATCTGAATGCCTAGATACAGTCTACAGCTGTCTCCCTTATCCTTCGTATAGTATAACTGTGGGGCTTCCTTGTATTATGGGAAACAAGGGAAAGGTTGTGCATCAGCCTGAACCTGTCTGAGCCGGGGCAGGGACACCCCAGTCCACCAGAATTACTATAACTCACGCCTGGCTGACGTAGATCTGTGACCAGGCACATCTACATGCACTAGAATTACAAAGAGTTCGGAGCCTCCAAAAAACACAAGAAATTGTCCCGTTTTGATGACTTATAAGTGCTACAGGCTTGATGTTATTTGGGAGACGAATTTGTGACTATGAATCACTTGAAAAGTGATGAAGAATTGGGTTTTAAAAAAAAAAAAAAAACGAAACTCCAAAAGTGTGGTATAGTAGAAAGTGATGGTGGACCAGGCCGGCGGTAGGACATGTCTGGCTGAATGGTGGCTGTTTAGTAGCACCAGCAGAAAACTAAATGGATTTTGATACAGGTAGATGGTAACATCACTATTTAGGTACCAGCCAGATCCATGACTGATTCATTTTGATAATAAATAGATTTTTGTACTTACCGTAAAATCCTTTTCTTGTATTCATTGGGTAACACAGCACCATGGGGTATAGTCCTGGCCAATAGGAGGCTAATGCTAGGTATAACGAAAGTCGGCTCCATCTCTGGGCTGTACCCTCTCCACAGACAATTTGCTAGCCAGTTTGTTCCACAGCAGTAGGAGAGGGACACAAAGTAAAAAGAGCACAGAAAACGGAACCACCATGTCCTGACCCCGGAAACGAGCCAAAACAGCCTGGGGCAGGAAAAACAAGAAAAAAGGGTGGGATCTGTGTCCCCCAATGAATACAATGAGAAAAGGTTCCATTTTTCTCGCTTATTTCATTGAGGGTGACGTCTTAAAGCAGTCCCAGGGGGTGGGAATTACACAGTCATGCGAGCAACTTAACGGAGATCCGCATGCAGAACCTTACAGCCCAAGCTGGCAGAGGCCACAAAATGGATCTGGTACAATTATAAAAAGTGAACAGAGATCCAGGAGAAAGACCTGAGCAGTGGAAGCCTGATGCCAAACCGCCCAGGAGGCTCTGACAGCTCTTGTAGAATGAGTCGTCACATGGAGAGGTGGCGGCCTACCCCTGAGCCTGCAGACCTCCCTGAAAGACCAAAAGCACCAGAACATAGAAGCCTTGTAAGCAACCAGACCCTTGCTGGGGCCCTCAGAGAGAACAAACAAGGCATCGGAACGACGGAAGGGGTCAGTGAGAGACAAATAGACCGGGATGGCATCCAGGCAGTGAATGGAGCGTGCATGTGGAGGCTTGGGGTTCGGGCAACAAGAAAACCACCTTGGACAGGATAGACAGTGGTGGATGGAGGACGACCTTGTCATTGTGGAGAACCAGAAAGAGAAGCATCGGACAGGGCAGCCAGCCCAAAGATCTCTCAGAAGGAAGTGACAGCCACCAGGAAGGAAACCTTCCAGGACAGAAGGGGAAGAGAGTATAATGCAAAGGGGTGAACCTAGAGTGCCGCCAGGATGAGAGTGAGGTGCGACAGAGGACGGTAGGAAGGACCACAGTGCGCCAGTCCCTGCAGGAAAGTCTTCACCTGAAGACAGAAAAGCAAGGTATATGGAAAAAGGATGGAAAGGGCAGAAAAAACTGCCCTTAAGTGAAGAACAAAACCAAAACCCTGGTCTAGACCAGATTGGAGGAAATCCCACTAATGTATAAAAAAATACAGTTTTATTAAATGATTTTTAAAATCGCATACAAATAGTAATAAGCATGAGACCAATGGTAAAAAGGAGAGGGGGGAACTAAAACAGTTCAATACTGGTAACCAGTGTATATAGGTGTGGATAAATGTTACATAGACATCATGCAAAGTGACATGGGGAAATGTCTAAATAGAAGCTAATAAGATATATATACACACATGGAAAAAATTGTTGGTCCCCTCCCTCGTTTAATGAAAGAAAAACCCACAATGGTCACAGAAATAACTTGAATCTGACAGACTGGAATTTGCCAAACTCCATGTTGACAAGCCACAAAGCTTCTGGGAGAATGTCCTATGGACAGATGAGACAAAAATCTAAATTTTTGGCAAGGCACATCAGCTCTATGTTCACTGAGAACACTGTCCCTACTGTCACACATGGAGGAGGCTCTGTTATGTTCTGGGGCTGCTTTGCTGCATCTGGCACAGGGTGTCTTGAATCTGTGCAGGGTACAATGAAATCTCAAGACTATCAAGGGATTCTAGAGAGAAATGTGCTGCCCAGTGTCAGAAAGCTTGGTCTCAGTCGCAGGTCATGGGTCTTGCAACAGGATAATGACCCAAAACACAGCTAAAAACCCCCAAGAATGGCTAAGAGGGAAACATTGGACTATTCTGAAGTGGCCTTCTATGAGCCCTGACCTAAATCCTATTGAGCATCTTTGGAAGGAGCTGAAACATGGCGTCTGGAAAAGGCACCCTTCACACCCGAGACAACTGGAGCAGTTTGCTCATGAGGAGCGGCCAAAATCCCTGCTGAGAGGTGCAGAAGTCTCATTGACAGTTACAGGAATCGTCTGATTGCAGGGATTGCCTCAAAAGGTTGTGCAACTAAATATTAAGGGAACCCTCATTTCTGTCCAGGCCTGTTTCATGTTGAAGCCTGGTTGGAAAGCAATGTCTGACTTTCATTTGTTCATTTTCATAGAATTTTTATATATTATTACTTTTGTCAGATTCCAGTTATTTCTGTGACCATTGTGGGGTTTTCTTTCATAAAACGAGGGAGGGGAACAACAATTTTGTCCACGTGTGTGTAGGTATGGATAAATGTTACATAGCCATCATGCAAAGTGACATGGGGAAATGTCTAAATAGAAGCTAATAACATATATATATACACAGCTGGGTGTAAGCAGTCATTAAGTACAAGATACTCATAGGGCAAAATCCACAGAATACAGGTACATGTATATTAAATTACCATACCAAGAAGGACCAGCGCAATGCCCGACAAGCGTTTCGCCCCGTTAGAGGCTTTGTCAAGGGACAAACTGGCACTGAGGTTGACAAGTATTTAACTAAGATGCTGACCAATAACATTGTTTGACACACAGGTGGAAAAAAATACACTAATACCGTTTGTTCAGTATAGGAGAAGTGCCATATCACAGGAGGGATGTACTGGGCATGTGTGGGAATACTCAGACATTGCGCGAACGACGTGGTATACATCACTAAATAGAGCATCATATAAGTCCAGTGCCATATTGGAAAAGAAGTTACCCGCGCTTGCACAGAAGCGCTAGAACAACGGGTAAAATGAAAAAAGTGATCACTATGGAAACCCACGCAAGCACAGACCAGTTCAACTGTGAGATAACAACATATACATAGATGACATGAATAATTACAAAGGAGACCCTTATTGAGATATACAGATATATACCACTCACTATGTATGTCACATCAATAAGAAAATAGATAATGTATAATATACAGAAGTAAATAAACATATATTGGTAAAATGTAACATCAAAGCGGGCTCAGCACAATCTAGTGGTGAAAATTGTGTAAGACACTGACATCCAAGTAGCAATATAATACAATATTATTATTATTTATTTGTATAGAACCATTAATTCCATGGTGCTTTACATTATTATATTAATTCCATGGTGCTCTGTACATTATTATATTAATCCCATAGTGCTCTGTACATTATTATATTAATCCCATAGTGCTCTGTACATTATTATATTAATCCCATGGTGCTCTGTACATTATTATATTAATCCCATGGTGCTGTACATTATTATATTAATTCCATGGTGCTCTGTACATTATTATATTAATCCCATGGTGCTTTACATTATTATATTAATTCCATGGTGCTCTGTACATTATTATATTAATCCCATAGTGCTCTGTACATTATTATATTAATCCCATAGTGCTCTGTACATTATTATATTAATCCCATGGTGCTCTGTACATTATTATATTAATCCCATAGTGCTCTGTACATTATTATATTAATTCCATGGTGCTCTGTACATTATTATATTAATCCCATGGTGCTCTGTACATTATTATATTAATCCCATAGTGCTCTGTACATTATTATATTAATCCCATGGTGCTCTGTACATTATTATATTAATCCCATAGTGCTCTGTACATTATTATATTAATTCCATGGTGCTCTGTACATTATTATATTAATCCCATGGTGCTCTGTACATTATTATATTAATCCCATAGTGCTCTGTACATTATTATATTAATTCCATGGTGCTCTGTACATTATTATATTAATTCCATGGTGCTGTACATTATTATATTAATCCCATGGTGCTCTGTACATTATTATAGTAATTCCATGGTGCTCTGTACATTATTATATTAATCCCATGGTGCTGTACATTATTATATTAATCCCATGGTGCTGTACATTATTATATTAATCCCATGGTGCTCTGTACATTATTATATTAATTCCATGGTGCTCTGTACATTATTATATTACTCCCATGGTGCTCTGTACATTATTATATTAATCCCATGGTGCTCTGTACATTATTATATTAATTCCATGGTGTTCTGTACATTATTATATTACTCCCATGGTGCTCTGTACATTATTATATTACTCCCATGGTGCTCTGTACATTATTATATTAATCCCATGGGCTGTACATTATTATATTAATCCCATGGTGCTGTACATTATTATATTAATCCCATGGTGCTCTGTACATTATTATATTAATTCCATGGTGCTCTGTACATTATTATATTACTCCCATGGTGCTCTGTACATTATTATATTACTCCCATGGTGCTCTGTACATTATTATATTAATCCCATGGTGCTGTACATTATTATATTAATTCCATGGTGCTCTGTACATTATTATATTAATCCCATGGTGCTGTACATTATTATATTACTCCCATGGTGCTCTGTACATTATTATATTAATCCCATGGGCTGTACATTATTATATTAATCCCATGGGCTGTACATTATTATATTAATCCCATGGTGCTGTACATTATTATATTAATCCCATGGTGCTCTGTACATTATTATATTAATTCCATGGTGCTCTGTACATTATTATATTACTCCCATGGTGCTCTGTACATTATTATATTACTCCCATGGTGCTCTGTACATTATTATATTAATCCCATGGTGCTGTACATTATTATATTAATTCCATGGTGCTCTGTACATTATTATATTAATCCCATGGTGCTGTACATTATTATATTAATCCCATGGTGCTCTGTATATTAGTATAGTAATTCCATGGTGCTCTGTACATTATTATATTAATTCCATGTGCTGTACATTATTATAGTAATTCCATGGTGCTCTGTACATTATTATATTAATCCCATGGTGCTCTGTACATTATTATATTAATCCCATGGGCTGTACATTATTATATTAATCCCATGGTGCTCTGTACATTATTATATTAATTCCATGGTGCTCTGTACATTATTATATTAATCCCATGGTGCTGTACATTATTATATTAATCCCATGGTGCTCTGTACATTATTATATTAATCCCATGGTGCTCTGTACATTATTATATTAATTACATGGTGCTCTGTACATTATTATAGTAATTCCATGGTGCTCTGTACATTATTATATTAATTCCATGGTGCTCTGTACATTATGATAGTAATTTCATGGTGCTGTACATTATTATATTAATCCCATGGTGCTCTGTACATTATTATATTAATCCCATGGTGCTCTGTACATTATTATATTAATCCCATGGTGCTCTGTACATTATTATATTAATCCCATGGTGCTCTGTACATTATTATATTAATCCCATGGTGCTGTACATTATTATATTTATTCCATGGTGCTCTGTACATTATTATATTAATTCCATGGTGCTCTGTACATTATTATAGTAATTCCATGGTGCTCTGTACATTATTATATTAATTCCATGGTGCTCTGTACATTATTATATTAATCCCATGGTGCTCTGTACATTATTTTATTAATTCCATGGTGCTTTACATTATTATATTAATTCCATGGTGCTTTACATTATTATATTAATTCCATGGTGCTGTACATTATTATATTAATTCCATGGTGCTTTACATTTGCAGATTTACATACGGTACACAAGATGTACAAAACAGATAATACTAACAGTGATCACTGGCACAGTGGGATAGAGGGCCCTGCCCGCAATGGCTTACAATCTATGAGGGAAGAGGGATAGAGACAGAAGGTGGGGGTAGAGGCTGTACAGATGGTGGTGTGGTGACAGTAGTGTTATTGGAGGCTGTACAGATGGCGGTATGGTGACAGTAGTGTTATTGGAGGTTGTAGGCCTTCCTGAATAGGTGAGTCTTCAGGGCCTTCTTGAAGCTTGTGACTGTGGGGGTCAGTCTTATGTGTCTTGGTAATAAGTTCCAGAGTATGGGGGATGCACCGGAGAAGTCTTGGAGACGATTGTGTGAGGAGCGGATAAGAGCAGAGCGGAGTAGGAGGTCTTTGGAGGATCGGAGGTTACGTGCGGGCAGGTAGCGGGAGATTAGGTCAGAGATATATGGAGGGGACAGGCTGTGGATGGCTTTGTATGTCAGTGTTAGTAATTTGAACTCGATTCGCTGGGTAATGGGTAGCCAGTGAAGGGATTGGCAGAGGGGAGCGGACGATGAAGAACGGGGGGAGAGGTGTATTAAGAGAGTGGCGCAATTTAAGGTGGACTGGAGGGGGCGAGAGTGTTAGCTGGGAGGCCATGGAGAAGGGTGTTACAGTAGTCTAGGCGGGAGATTATGAGGGCGTGGACTAGCATCTTTGTAGTTTCAGGGGTGAGGAAGGAGCGGATTCGGTGGATGTTCTTGAGTTGGAGGCGGGAGGAGGTGTTGAGGGTTTGGATGTGCATTTAATATAATGGTTAATGTGAATGTTGCTAATGTAATACATTGTGATATTCACAGTTGGATAATAAAATACTAGATACAAATAATTATACTTAGTGATAATAATATAATAGCTGTAAAAAATGGGACAATTAAAGTGACAAGTGCCAGTGCGCAGTGCAAAAAACAAAGTGACAAAAGTGAATAATGATAAATAAAAAATAATGAAAATAAAAAATATATATGTGGAGGTAGGGGTGTATATAGCGGCAAATATGGGACCCCCATAATAAACTTGTAGATCAGATCATCTATACAACAAGACAGGCAATACCTAATGAACAAACAAAGGACAAAAAAACATATGTTAAAAATGCATAGAGACAGTAAAAGGAAACCTGATATGAGATAATGTGAGATAATAAAATAAAATACATTATCTATACACATATGTGTGAAACAACAATGTGTAAATGGAGAAATGAGGCGCCAGATGCACACAATTAGTTGGATGGTAATGATTAGAGATGAGAGAATTTCTCAAAAGTTCGATTCGGCAGTTCGATTCGAAGTTCCAAAAAAATTTGCTTCGATCCAAATTACTTTGCCGCGAATAAACAGCTATTTCCTGTCTGCAGAGAGCCGGGGTGGGTGACAAAATGGCGGAAGCCCTTGGATGCCGCGGTCATGTTTCTCTCTCTCTTCAGCACGGACAACTTTTATTCATGTGGAAGGATCTGCTAACAAGCAAAGACACGTCTACCCAATCACATCACTAGAGAATATCATGTGACCGTCTGATGTCACAAAGGTCCTTACTAAATATTCGCTACCGCGAAGCATCAGGAAATCCGGAGTCATGGAGAATCGAAGATTTCCTGAAATTTGGATCAAATTCCACTTCTGCAGAATCTATTCACTCATCTCTAGTAATGATATGAAGAATCAAAAAGATACGCATCATGGATATAAAAATGGCTTCATAGTTGTCAACCATAGCAATAGAAGTTACACAAAGGGGGCAAAACGACATTTGGGACAGTTTTTTCTTCCAGTTTCCTGCTCGCGGTCCCCTAGAGACCTGATTATGGCACGAACCCAAAAACTGGATGGTTCACAATGATGGTAAATCTTAAAGTATTTAGGTATTCTTTTCAAAGTAGAAGTATCCTCCACCTCTCTGGCATTCAAGATCCCCAAGACATGCTCTCTTGTCCTGCGACGAAGCTCCATTGTGGTCAGTCCTACATAGATGAAGCCATAGGGGCAGGTACCGAAGTAAATGACACCTGTTGATTGACAAGACAGGCTATGATGAATCTCAAATTCGCGGCTATGGTCATAACTCCAAAATACCCCTGTTGTATCGATATTACAGCAAGCCACACAATGCTGCAGGGTCCTCATTTTGGACAACTTGCAATCAGAAATGTTTGCCCATTATTGCCTACAAAATGGCTATGCACCAAAATGTCTTTTAAATTCCGGGACCTGTGGTATGTTATAGTAGGTTCCAAGGTATTTTTGAGGGTTAAATCTGTTGTCAATCCCCCCCAATATTTTGCAAGGATTTTTTTCAGTTGTAACCAGCCTGAGTTGAACGTTCTTATGAAATGTACCCGTTTAGCAGATTGGACATCCCGTGTTGTTTTCTTGGTTTTAAGGAGATCAGTACGATTAGTTAACCTTGCCCTCCTGTAGCCTTTGTGAATCGCCTTATCGTCGTAACCCCTTTGATGGAATCGTTGCTCCAAATCACGGACAAACCTTTCAAAAGACTCCATTGTGGAGCAAATCCGACGTGCCCTTAAAAATTGCCCCACTGGAATGTTGTCAATTAAGGCTCTTGGGTGGGCCGACCTACTGTGTAGGAGAGTTGGTAGATGATTTTTGCAGATAAAGATCTGTGTTAATCGTACCCTCTATGCCTGCTGTCAATTTCACATCCAGGTATTCAATGTAGGTACAACTGTGATGCCACGTCAGATTGTTAAGAAGGCCCATGAAATGTTCCAGATCAGGTACCGGCCCCTGCCAAATCATTAGGACATCATCAATGTATTGCCACCAATATAGTACATTTTCTATTAGAGGAACAGATTCTGATAAAGAATAACTTAGCATAAGAGGGCGCACACGACGCCCCCATTGCGGTTCCCTAGAGCTGTAGGAAAGTGGACCCATCAAAGAGAAATAAATTGTGGGTTAATTCAAAATGTAATAAGGAAACGATGAACTCACTGAAATCTGATTCCATGTCAGACATCAAGATAAAGGTGCGAAAGGCTTCCAGACCATCACTGTGATGAATTGAGGTGCATAGAGATTCGACATCACAAGTCACGAGGTACATGTCTTGTTCCAAATGGATGCCATCAATTTTTGAGAGATATCCATTGTGTCTTTAACAAAGGAGGGTAACGTTTCTACTAAGGGTTTTAAATGATGATCCACAAACTCACAAATAGGGTCACATAAACTGCCCTGACCTGAAACAAGAGGACGACCTGGGGGACATGTGGCATTCTTGTGGATTTTTGGTAGCATGTAGAATGTGGCACAAGTAAGGAACTCCGGCAACAGGTAAGTAAGATGTTTCTGAACAATGACTGCCTTATCAATTGCATCCTGTAAAAGGTGAATAGTAAATTTTTGCAAAGGATTGTAAATAGAGATGAGCGAATTTTTCAAAAATTCGATTTGATTCGCTGAATTTTCCAAAACGATTCAAATCAAATTAATTTGCAGCGAATCGCATTGAAAAACAGCTATTTCCTGGCGTCAGAGAGCCTGTATAGTGATGTAGAACACTTTGCCTTGCAGTAACACACATAGGAAGCCTACTGTGGTAGTGACACAATACTGTGAGTCAGTATGACATGCACATGACAGGCGTCGCTCTTAGAACCGCTGCACACTTCACTTATTTGGACAGTTACGGGGCCAAAACTGACCAACTAACTCAAGTGTGAACTCAGCCTTACAGGTCCATGTAAGTGCCAGGTATAAAGAACCGTGCAGAAGCCCAACATCCTACTGTAGCGTGAAAGAGCGCACTCCTTTTACACCGTCATCTGCTGATTCCACATAGATGTCTACAGAACCTGTTCTATTAAACGCTTATGCAAGTAACGCCCCCCTGACAGAGTGGAGAGGGTGTCATCAGTAAGTTTGTGTTGACGTCACTGATTATTTTGTCCTTCCTCTGATCCGTCAGAACAATAACCCCCCCAAAAAATGGATCCTGTCTGTTGAGCATCCGCCTTCACTCAGTCAGGATTTGCTCAGTAATCCATCAATATTGCTGATGCCAAAAAAAAAAAAAAAAAAAAAAACAGGAGTGGATCCAAAACAGAGATGACACATGAATGGAATATTTGCATGTCTTCTGTGTTTTGTACTCACTCCTGCTTTTGGCTACCAAATCATAAGCCAATTCTGATGGGACCGTACAGGCCTTACAGCTGCTACACAGAAAAGATCCATTGTGCGTCTCATTTTTCCTTCCTTCTGACAGATCAGAAGAAGGGTCAAATAAATGATGTCAACCAGATCAAAAAGGCAACATAGTGGCCCAGGTGTGGAGTGGAGAGGGTGGGAACAGCATGAGAAGTGACATAGTGTTGAGGTAGCAGCAGCATGAGGAGGCCACAGAGTGGCAAGGTAACATAATGTGGAGGTGGCAACAGCATGTGGAGGCCACAGAGTGGCAAGGTGACATAATGTGGAGGTGGCAGCAGCATGAGGAGGCCACAGAGTGGCAAGGTGACATAATGTGGATGTAGCAGCAGCCTTAGGAGGCCATGGAGTGACCCAGTGACAGAGTGAGGGTGGCACAAACAGTACCCACTGACGGTGGCTGTAAGAAGGAGCACTTGGCATCAGATGTGTGGCATCAGGCGGGTGGCAGCATCAGAATAGTAGCTGAGGCAGGTAGCCAGAAGAAACCGGACTCTTTTGTCAAGGTTTGGGTGAGGCAGCATGGATCATGTAATCTGCTGCATCAGGCATTGGTGGGTGAAAATCCTGACTGATCCACGCCTGATTCATCTTGACAAAGGTCAGTCTCTCCACATTTTGGGTGGACAGGTGAGTTCTCCTTGAGGTAACTATGGCCCCTGCCGCACTAAACACCCGCTCTGATGCCACACTACTGGCTGGGAAGGACAGCTTTTCCAGGGCAAACTCGGCCAGTTGCGGCTACAAATTCAGTTTGGCTGCTCAGTAGTCCAGAGGATCTTTGATGACGGGTGGCAGGGTGCACTCTAAGTATGCCACCACCTGCTGGTTCAGGTTATGCTCTGTCTAGCTGCTGATGAGGAGCTTCTTCACTATGTGGGTGAAGAAAGCTGCTCATCAGTGACTCTAGGCTCAGACTGCTGCTGATGGAGCTGATACTGATGAGACCAGCTCCCATGCCACTCTCCTCATCACTACTTGCCCGCCTACTGCTGGAAGCGGCGGATGTCTCCTCCACATCTTGGCTGAGCAGTAGCAACTGACTATCCTCTAGTAGCTCCTCCTCACTGTATAGTGGATCTGAGCCCACAGCATAGAGTACTTCTCTGGCTAAGGAAACAGAAAAGGTTGAGTACACTTGAGGGCACAGGGCCTGCTCCCAGGCCATGCCAACTAAGGGTTGTGTCTGACGAACCCACCGACTCTTGGCTGGGGGTGTCTGATGTGACTTGGGATGAAGTGGATCACCGAGTCAACCAGTCTGCAACCATTGGTTTGCTGGTCAACGGTCAACCGCTAGCTGACACTGGGAGCTCAGGCCTCTGGAAGTGACCCCTGCTGCCACGCTCTCTTACTCTGCTGCGACCTGTGCTTGTGCCAGAAATGTTTAGGCCTGTGCCCTCCCCAGTGCATGTCCTCTCGCTTCTCTGTCTGAAATACTGTTAGATCAAATAAGTAGATGAAAAGGAAATTAATACAGGGCAAAAAGGCTTGTAATTTTCTCCTTTCAACACACAACGGCGAATAAGCCCCTTATTTTTTCCCCCACTAATAAATGCCAAGAAAAGTCTTTATAACATATAACTGCACTGCACAAAAACTAATAATTTGAATTACACAGGTGTGATCTATTGCAAACCTGCAATGAGCAGCAGTATAATGACAGTCAGTGCAGGAAGGTGTAGTAGGATTGTTCGTATTACCCAGGCTTCAAACACCCCAAATGAGCCCTGATCTGCTTCAATACTCTGTATAAATTCCTCCCTAGCCTTTCCCTGCACTTCTAATGCTCTTTCCCTGAACTTCGATAGAGCAAAATATTAGTTTTCAAGTCTTTTCTACCACTTTCCCTAGCGCCTGCTGATGTCTCTCCCTGCACTAAGTACGATGTGAAATGACTGAACCTATAATGGTTTTTATAGAGCTGTGACATCACAGGGCTGGCTGGCTGCTGATTAGCTGCACGCATGGCATTGTGGGTGATCTCACGTTCCCAGATTTCCTTGTCCCATATCCTAACATGTGCAGCAGCCATTTTATGAAAAAATGCAATTCGTTACCACGAAGCGTGAGGAAATCCAGATTCGATGCGAATTGAATATTTCCTGAAATTCGGATCAAATTCCACTTCGTCAGCTTCGATTCGCGCATCTCTAATTGTAAGTCGTTTGTAACAGTCAGCATTGTTCAACTGTCGCATTGCCTCCCGCTTATCCATAGATTTAGGCCACAAAACAACGTTCCCCACCTTGTCTGATTGCTTAATCACTAAGTCAGACATGTCACCGAGTTCCTTAATCGCTCTTCTATGTGCCGCAGAGCAATTACCTTATCTGATAGTATCCGATATCCTTCGAGTCTCAGCACTTACCAGTTGGACAAATAAATCCACGTTGTTCACTATGGCAAGGGGAGGAAATTTTTTTAGACTTTGTAACAATAGAAGAGGGAAAATTACCCAATCCCGGATTGTTTTGTTCATCCGGCAGATCTTGAAGGGCGTGCACTGCCTCTTGTTCAGTAGTATTTGGAAACATGGAGGAAGAAATATCCTGATGGAACAGCTTCTTAAAAATCAACATATGCGCAAACAGGTGGAGGACCTTGATGGCCGTGAATTGGTTAAATCTGGAAGAGGGTGCAAAGTTTAAACCTAAAACCTCCAACTGGACCTGAGACAGGCTTCTATCCGATCAATGAATTACCTATAAGGTATCTGGATTCTGCATAGATTGCCCTGCAGTTGAGAAGGGAGTCTTCCCATGCCCCGTGTCATGGTCTTCTTGTTTACGTTTATATTGACATGTGAAATGTTTCTCCCTCCTGTGTGGATGAACAGAATCCCCACCACATATGGAGGAGAAAGATGAAGATCTACTACGGGAGACTTTGCTTGAAGATCTCCATTTGTAGACATGGTTGTTCTGGGAATCTAATAAATCACGTTGGTATTTTTTACTTTTCATTTGCTGAATATGTTTTTCCCATGTACATGACAGGTCATCCAATTCTTTCTTCAAAGAATCAAATTCAGTAGCAGTAAGACGTTTCTGTAATTCTAATACAGTCTTATGGATTTCAGTAGCCACATCCTCCAATGAGTTGCATAAATTGCTTCCTGCTGTTATCACAGACTGATTCCCATTTGCTGATAACGTCTTCCTTATCAATGCCAAATGAAGGAAACTCTTAAACCTCTTGTGGGAACAACCAAGGATTAGAAAGTCACATTTTATTTACAATTATTTCATTTCTCCAATGACTTCTGAGCCCTGAAATGAAGGGATTGTGGGTAATAAATGCTTTATAATCCTCACATTATATACAGTCATTTTATACAACCCCCTGAATGAAAGCTGAAAGTCTGAACTTCAACATTGTGGTAATGTCCAGAACCGAATATAGGAACATGTTCTCTGGCCAAATATTTACCTAAATGTATCACTTACAATGGGAATTCTCATGAGGAATCCGCCTGAAAAACGAACAGGACACTTATTAGTTCTGTTAGCAGAAAAATAAAATACTGTCTAAAATTCAGCATCAAATAACTAAGAGTGATCACCCCCTATATCTGGGGATCATACCAAATTTATTCCACTTGAAACAAATATTGAGAGGTTCGTCCATCTCTGCTTGTTACACTACAAGTAGTGGAAGAGTGAAGAAATCAGGCGATACCTTTTAGAGGCTAACTGAGTATATTTGATAGTAAGCTTTCGAGAGTGCTAGCTCCCTTCATCAGACATGGTGTAATCCTAGAAACTGAAAATTCACACACTCTTTATACACACAAGACATGGATCTTCAAAAGGATCTCGGAATAACAAAATGCAATATACGTAGAGAAGTTATTTACAACAGGTCAGGAAATAAACAGTCTGTAAACTTTGTGGTGCGTGACGGAGGGATCAGTAATTCCTGCTGTTATCTGTTTGCTATCAGGAGGTGATTTGTGACCCTCACAGGTCATACATAGTGTGACATGAAGCTGGCAGGAATATTAAGTCCAAATTGCAGAGTTTGAAATTTTTGCATTAACTTATATTCCCATTCCTTTCTCTCTTTCTGCATCTTAAAATGTCCCATTAAAGCCACAACCCGCAAATCTTCAATAGAGTGGTCTTCTCCGGAGAAATGTGCGGCCACTGGGAGATCGGTTCTGCTGCTATTAATGTTGGATCTGTGTGAGTTCATGCGTTGACTAAGTCTCTGCCCTGTTTCCCCCACATAGAGGCCTGTGGTGGGACATTGCACACACATTATGAGGTACACCACATTGGAAGACCTGCAGGAGAGTGTCCCCCTAATTCTGTGCACCTGTTGTGAC
This sequence comes from Leptodactylus fallax, assembly GCA_947044405.1. NCBI lineage: Eukaryota > Metazoa > Chordata > Amphibia > Anura > Leptodactylidae > Leptodactylus > Leptodactylus fallax. The sequence continues at coordinate 182,657 of CAMRHE010000717.1, read as the reverse complement.
TGTGGGACAGGTACACTGTCAGCGGTGTGGATGTGCTTGCAGGTCTTGCACCTGTTTTGCAGGCAAGGTGAGGCACCATTTTCAGTTGGGGCCTTCAGGGCACTCCGGACAATAATACGCCTCAGGTTTGGTGGTTGTCGAAAGGAAAAGAGAGGGGGGACTGGAAATATGTCCTTGAGTCTGTTGTCCCTATGTAGCACAGGTTGGAGCTCCTTGGCAATCCTTCGTAGGATCTCCAGCTGTGGGTTGTAGGTGACAACTAGGGGCACTCGGGCTTCTTTCTGGGTCTCTCTATATGTGAGCAGACTGTCTCTGTTAATGGCTGCTGCTTTGTTTAATTGGTTGTCTGTCACTTTTGGTTTGTATCCCAATCTGAGAAATTTCATCCTCAGATCCAGGAGGTGCTTGTCCAGGTCTGCTTTGTTGGAGCAAATACGATTGTATTGTATAGCCTGGCTGTAATAATAAATCCTGCTGACAAAGGGGGCGCAATAGTCATAATGAACACCTCAGACTATATCCAGGAAGCAAACAGGCAATTGTCAAATCCCATCCATTACTCCAAACTTGGAAGTGATCCCACAGAGGCCTATATGAAACAACTAAAGGATATGATCAAGAAGTTTCCAATCCAGCTCCAGAATCAGGTAAAAGGGCTTATCCCACAAGATCCCAGGCCGGGCTGCTTCTATATGCTCCCAAAGATACACAAAGATGGCAACCCTGGGAGGCCTATCATTTCTGGCATTGGGACACTGACAGAAAACATCTCAGGTTGGGTGGAAAATCTCCTAAAACCCCTTGTCAGGGATACTCCAAGCTATATCCAGGACACCACTGACCTTCTTAACAAACTGAATGCCCTGGGCCCACTACCTGAGGGGACCATTTTGGCCACCATGGATGTGGAATCCCTGTATACCAACATTCCCCACAAGGATGGAGTTGCAGCATGTCGGGTACACCTGGCAAAACAAAACCTCCCAACAGAACCAGTAACGCAGCTCATACAATTCATCCTTAGCCAGAACCATTTTACTTTTGGAAAGGATCTATATCTACAGCGAATGGGAACTTCAATGAGGACCAGATGTGCACCCCAGTATGCAAATCTCTTTATGGCAGAACTGGAAGGAACATATTTATCAACATGCGCCACCAAACTTATGATTTACCTTCGTTATATCGATGATATCCTTGTCATCTGGACTGCAGGTGAGGAGGCCCTACTTCAATTCCATAATGACTTCAATGACTTTCACCCGACCATCAACCTTACACTTAGCTATTCAGGGAGTGAAATTCACTTTCTGGATACCACAATATACATCAAAGACCACCGGCTACTCACATCGATATACCACAAACCCACAGACAGAACGGCCGACCTGAGAAACGACAGCTTCCACCCCAAGCACACAAGACAATCTATCATCTACAGCCAGGCTATACCATACAATCGTATTTGCTCCGACAAAGCAGACCTGGACAAGCACCTCCTGGATCTGAGGATGAAATTTCTCAGATTGGGATACAAACCAAAAGTGACAGACAACCAATTAAACAAAGCGGCAGCCATTAACAGACAGTCTGCTCACATATAGAGAGACCCAGAAAGATGCCCGAGTGCCCCTAGTTGTCACCTACAACCCACAGCTGGAGATCCTACGAAGGATTGCCAAGGAGCTCCAACCTGTGCTACATAGGGACAACAGACTCAAGGACATATTTCCAGTCCCCCCTCTCCTCTCCTTTCGACAACCACCAAACCTGAGGCGTATTATTGTCCGGAGTGCCCTGAAGGCCCCAACTGAAAATGGCGCCTCACCTTGCCTACATAAAAGGTGCATGACCTGCAAGCACATCCACACCGCTGACAGTGTACCTATCCCACAGTCACAACAGGTGCACAGAATTAGGGGGACATTTTCCTGCAGGTCTCCCAATGTGGTGTATCTCATAATGTGTGTGCAATGTCCCACCACAGGCCTCTATGTGGGGGAAACAGGGCAGAGACTTAGTCAGCGCATGAACTCACACAGATCCACCATTAATAACAGCAGAACCGATCTCCCAGTGGCCGCACATTTCTCCGGAGAAGACCACTCTATTGAAGATTTGCGGGTTGTGGTTTCAATGGGTCATTTTAAGACGCAGAGAGAGAGAAAGGAAAGGAATGGGAATATAAGGTAATGCAAAAATTTCAAACTCTGCAATTTGGACTTAATATTCCTGCCAGCTTCATGTCACACTATGTATGACCTGTGAGGGACACAAATCACCTCCTGATAGCAAACAGATAACAGCAGGAATTACTGATCCCTCCGTCACGCACCACAAGTTTCCAGACTGTTTATTTCCTGACCTGTTGTAAATAACTTCTCTACGTAAATTGCATTTTGTTATTCCAAGATCCTTTTCAAGATCCATGTCTTGTGTGTATAAATAGTGTGAATTTTCAGTTTCTAGTATTACACCATGTCTGAAGAAGAGAGCTAGTACTCTCGAAAGCTTACTATCAAATATACTCAGCCTCTAAAAGGTATCGCCTGATTTCTAAACTCTTCCACTACTTTCTGTGGCTAACACGGTACAACATTATGTTACACTACAAGGAAGAGTATACAAGAAGAGAACTATAGCTCCCAGCATTTCCTCGACTCTCAGATTTGACAAGTCTCCTCTCCTGAGCTCTGCCTTATTTACTGGTCACATGATGGTGACATCATCACAGGTCCTTCATCCAGCACTTCTTCTCTCCTGAGCTCCGCCCCTCATGTACTGGTCACATGATGGTGACATCATCACAGGTCCTTCAGCTCTTGCAGTGTAGCAGACACAGAGCAGGTCCTGGTCGGTAGTCACAGCTGTTGTGTTGTTCTCTCTGTTATCAGCCATTATCACAGGCTATAGATATATATATATATACTGTATATACAGCAGGGGCTCGCTGGCTGCTCTCAGGACACGTTCACACCTGGGGATTTAGGAGAAAACTCCCGCTATAAGGTAAGATGACATCAGGGGGTTCTGGGCCCCATCACTGGTGCTGGTGTCTGTGGTACAGGTGTGAACAGAGTCTTAGTTCCATCCTGCAGTGACATACAATGGGCCCCATCACTGGTGCTGGTGTCTGTGGGAATCCTCCTGTATCCATGTGCTGGGGGCTCTGAGGAGCTCCTGTATGTCACACATCATGTGGCCCCTGTATGATTTCGGGCCCCTCCTCAGTACTAGATCCTCCAGCTCATCCAGTTTCCTCCTCTTCTCCTCCAGAACGCTCCTTCTCCTGAATGACCCACCAAGGATGGACAAGGACAGGAATGAGATCACCAGAAGAATATTAGACTTCACCTTGGAGATCATCTACCTGCTGAGCGGAGAGGTAAGTGTACTACATTTCTATCATCTCCACCAACATAGAAGGGATTCTTTACTGTAAGAGCAGTGAGACTATGGACTGTACCTATAACAAGGAGGCGTCCACTACATCTAGAGGAAAGAAGGTTTATACACAACATAGAAGGGATTCTTTACTGTAAGAGCAGGGAGACTATGGACTGTACCTATAACAAGGAGACGTCCACTACATCTAGAGGAAAGAAGGTTTATACACAACATAGAAGGGATTCTTTACTGTAAGAGCAGTGAGACTATGGCGCCCCCCGGGGGCTGTACCTATAACAAGGAGCGACCACTACATCTAGAGGAAAGAAGGTTTATACACAACATAGAAGGGATTCTTTACTGTAAGAGCAGTGAGACTATGGCCTGTACCTATAACAAGGAGGCGTCCACTACATCTAGAGGAAAGAAGGTTTATACACAACATAGAAGGGATTCTTTACTGTAAGAGCAGTGAGACTATGGACTGTACCTATAACAAGGAGGCGTCCACTACATCTAGAGGAAAGAAGGTTTATACACAACATAGAAGGGATTCTTTACTGTAAGAGCAGTGAGACTATGGGCTGTACCTATAACAAGGAGACGTCCACTACATCTAGAGGAAAGAAGGTTTATACACAACATAGAAGGGATTCTTTACTGTAAGAGCAGTGACACTATGGACTGTACCTATAACAAGGAGGCGTCCACTACATCTAGAGGAAAGAAGGTTTATACACAACATAGAAGGGATTCTTTACTGTAAGAGCAGTGAGACTATGGACTGTACCTATAACAAGGAGCGACCACTACATCTAGAGGAAAGAAGGATTATACACAACATAGAAGGGATTCTTTACTGTAAGAGCAGTGAGACTATGGGCTGTACCTATAACAAGGAGCGACCACTACATCTAGAGGAAAGAAGGATTATACACAACATAGAAGGGATTCTTTACTGTAAGAGCAGTGAGACTATGGACTGTACCTATAACAAGGAGCGTCCACTACATCTAGAGGAAAGAAGGTTTATACACAACATAGAAGGGATTCTTTACTGTAAGAGCAGTGAGACTATGGGCTGTACCTATAACAAGGAGGCGGCCACTACATCTAGAGGAAAGAAGGATTATACACAACATAGAAGGGATTCTTTACTGTAAGAGCAGTGAGACTATGGACTGTACCTATAACAAGGAGCGTCCACTACATCTAGAGGAAAGAAGGTTTATACACAACATAGAAGGGATTCTTTACTGTAAGAGCAGTGAGACTATGGGCTGTACCTATAACAAGGAGCGACCACTACATCTAGAGGAAAGAAGGTTTATACACAACATAGAAGGGATTCTTTACTGTAAGAGCAGTGAGACTATGGACTGTACCTATAACAAGGAGACGCCACTACATCTAGAGGAAAGAAGGATTATACACAACATAGAAGGGATTCTTTACTGTAAGAGCAGTGAGACTATGGACTGTACCTATAACAAGGAGGCGGCCACTACATCTAGAGGAAAGAAGGATTATACACAACATAGAAGGGATTCTTTACTGTAAGAGCAGTGAGACTATGGACTGTACCTATAACAAGGAGCGTCCACTACATCTAGAGGAAAGAAGGTTTATACACAACATAGAAGGGATTCTTTACTGTAAGAGCAGTGAGACTATGGGCTGTACCTATAACAAGGAGCGACCACTACATCTAGAGGAAAGAAGGTTTATACACAACATAGAAGGGATTCTTTACTGTAAGAGCAGTGAGACTATGGACTGTACCTATAACAAGGAGACGCCACTACATCTAGAGGAAAGAAGGATTATACACAACATAGAAGGGATTCTTTACTGTAAGAGCAGTGAGACTATGGACTGTACCTATAACAAGGAGACGGCCACTACATCTAGAGGAAAGAAGGTTTATACACAACATAGAAGGGATTCTTTACTGTAAGAGCAGTGAGACTATGGGCTGTACCTATAACAAGGAGGCGTCCACTACATCTAGAGGAAAGAAGGTTTATACACAACATAGAAGGGATTCTTTACTGTAAGAGCAGTGAGACTATGGGCTGTACCTATAACAAGGAGGCGTCCACTACATCTAGAGGAAAGAAGGTTTATACACAACATAGAAGGGATTCTTTACTGTAAGAGCAGTGAGACTATGGACTGTACCTATAACAAGGAGGCGTCCACTACATCTAGAGGAAAGAAGGTTTATACACAACATAGAAGGGATTCTTTACTGTAAGAGCAGTGAGACTATGGACTGTACCTATAACAAGGAGGCGTCCACTACATCTAGAGGAAAGAAGGTCTATACACAACATAGAAGGGATTCTTTACTGTAAGAGCAGTGAGACTATGGACTGTACCTATAACAAGGAGGCGTCCACTACATCTAGAGGAAAGAAGGTTTATACACAACTTAGAAGGGATTCTTTACTGTAAGAGCAGTGAGACTATGGGCTGTACCTATAACAAGGAGACGTCCACTACATCTAGAGGAAAGAAGGTTTATACACAACATAGAAGGGATTCTTTACTGTAAGAGCAGTGAGACTATGGACTGTACCTATAACAAGGAGACGTCCGCTACATCTAGAGGAAAGAAGGATTATACCCAACATAGAAGGGATTCTTTACTGTAAGAGCAGTGAGACTATGGGCTGTACCTATAACAAGGAGACGTCCACTACATCTAGAGGAAAGAAGGTTTATACACAACATAGAAGGGATTCTTTACTGTAAGAGCAGTGAGACTATGGACTGTACCTATAACAAGGAGGCGTCCACTACATCTAGAGGAAAGAAGGTTTATACACAACATAGAAGGGATTCTTTACTGTAAGAGCAGTGAGACTATGGACTGTACCTATAACAAGGAGGCGTCCACTACATCTAGGGGAAAGAAGGATTATACACAACATAGAAGGGATTCTTTACTGTAAGAGCAGTGAGACTAAGGGCTGTACCTATAACAAGGAGACGTCCACTACATCTAGAGGAAAGAAGGTTTATACACAACATAGAAGGGATTCTTTACTGTAAGAGCAGTGAGACTATGGACTGTACCTATAACAAGGAGGCGTCCACTACATCTAGAGGAAAGAAGGTCTATACACAACATAGAAGGATTCTTTACTGTAAGAGCAGTGAGACTATGGACTGTACCTATAACAAGGAGGCGTCCACTACATCTAGAGGAAAGAAGGTTTATACACAGCATAGAAGGGATTCTTTACTGTAAGAGCAGTGAGACTATGGACTGTACCTATAACAAGGAGGCGTCCACTACATCTAGAGGAAAGAAGGTTTATACACAACTTAGAAGGGATTCTTTACTGTAAGAGCAGTGAGACTATGGGCTGTACCTATAACAAGGAGACGTCCACTACATCTAGAGGAAAGAAGGTTTATACACAACATAGAAGGGATTCTTTACTGTAAGAGCAGTGAGACTATGGACTGTACCTATAACAAGGAGACGTCCGCTACATCTAGAGGAAAGAAGGATTATACCCAACATAGAAGGGATTCTTTACTGTAAGAGCAGTGAGACTATGGGCTGTACCTATAACAAGGAGACGTCCACTACATCTAGAGGAAAGAAGGTTTATACACAACATAGAAGGGATTCTTTACTGTAAGAGCAGTGAGACTATGGACTGTACCTATAACAAGGAGACGTCCGCTACATCTAGAGGAAAGAAGGATTATACCCAACATAGAAGGGATTCTTTACTGTAAGAGCAGTGAGACTATGGGCTGTACCTATAACAAGGAGGCGTCCACTACATCTAGAGGAAAGAAGGTTTATACACAACATAGAAGGGATTCTTTACTGTAAGAGCAGTGAGACTATGGACTGTACCTATAACAAGGAGGCGTCCACTACATCTAGAGGAAAGAAGGTTTATACACAACATAGAAGGGATTCTTTACTGTAAGAGCAGTGAGACTATGGACTGTACCTATAACAAGGAGGCGTCCACTACATCTAGAGGAAAGAAGGATTATACACAACATAGAAGGGATTCTTTACTGTAAGAGCAGTGAGACTTTGGACGTTCCCAGACACAAGGAGGTGTACTACATCTGGGGGTATGGTGGGGAATTCACTATAAGTGTGTGAGAAGATGTCTGGAGTGTAACAAGGACTCCCACAGGTGGGGGGGTATAACATAGGGGATCTTACTGCAGTAGATTGGACTGCCCGGAGATCGCCCCCCCGGGGGGTCCCGGGGATGTACTGAGCAGGGGACGTTTATTCTGATAGATTCTGTCAGATTCTGGGAGGGTCACAACGAAGGGATTCTTTACGTACCCCTAATTGTCTCCCCATACACAGGAATACTCACTAGTGAAGAAGACATCGGGGGACTGTGTGGCCCCCAGCAGCCATCTCCAGGAGTCAGGAGGAGGATGGAGCAGGAGCCGGGGCCCCATCACAGGGCCAGGAGGAGGATGGAGCAGGAGCCGGGGCCCCATCACAGAGCCAGGAGGAGGATGGAGCAGGAGCCGGGGCCCCATCACAGAGCCTCCCCCTCTCTCCCTGATACATGAGCAGAAGATTCTAGAACTCACCAACAAGATGATTGAGCTGCTGACTGGAGAGGTGACACTGCTGGGAATGCTGGGAAATTCTCCAGTAACAGCACTGGAGGGGTCTGGGTGATGACTGTATCATTGTGTTGTCAGGTTCCTATAAGGTGTCAGGATGTCGCTGTCTATTTCTCCATGGAGGAGTGGGAGTATTTAGAAGGACACAAGGATGGGTACAAGGAGGTCATGATGGAGGATCACCGGCCCCCCCGGACATCACATGGTAAGGAGAGACTGTATACTGTATTTATACCGCCCCCCCGACATCACATGGTAAGGAGAGACTGTATACTGTATATATACCGGCCCCCCCGGACATCACATGGTAAGGAGAGACTGTATACTGTATATATACCGCCCCCCGGACATCACATGGTAAGGAGAGACTGTATACTGTATATATACCGGCCCCCGGACATCACATGGTAAGGAGAGACTGTATACTGTATATATACCGGCCCCCCGGACATCACATGGTAAGGAGAGACTGTATACTGTATATATACCGCCCCCCCGGACATCACATGGTAAGGAGAGACTGTATACTGTATATATAAAACCCGGACAGCACATGGTAAGGAGAGACTGTATACTGTATATATACCGCCCCCCGGACATCACATGGTAAGGAGAGACTGTATACTGTATATATACCGCCCCCCCGGACATCACATGGTAAGGAGAGACTGTATACTGTATATATACCGCCCCCCGGACATGACATGGTAAGGAGAGACTGTGTACTGTATATATACTACCCCCCCGGACATCACATGATAAGGAGAGACTGTATACTGTATATATACCGGCCCCCCGGACATCACATGGTAAGGAGAGACTGTATACTGTATATATACCGCCCCCCGGACATCACATGGTAAGGAGAGACTGTATACTGTATATATACCGGCCCCCCGGACATCACATGGTAAGGAGAGACTGTATACTGTATATATACCGCCCCCCGGACATCACATGGTAAGGAGAGACTGTATACTGTATATATACCGGCCCCCCGGACATCACATGGTAAGGAGAGACTGTATACTGTATATATACCGCCCCCCCGGACATCACATGGTAAGGAGAGACTGTATACTGTATATATACCGCCCCCCGGACATCACATGGTAAGGAGAGACTGTATACTGTATATATACCGGCCCCCCGGACATCACATGGTAAGGAGAGACTGTATACTGTATATATACCGCCCCCCCGGACATCACATGGTAAGGAGAGACTGTATACTGTATATATACCGCCCCCCCGGACATCACATGGTAAGGAGAGACTGTATACTGTATATATACCGCCCCCCGGACATCACATGGTAAGGAGAGACTGTATACTGTATATATACCGCCCCCCCGGACATCACATGGTAAGGAGAGACTGTATACTGTATATATACCGCCCCCCCCGGACATCACATGGTAAGGAGAGACTGTATACTGTATATATACCGCCCCCCCGGACATCACATGGTAAGGAGAGACTGTATACTATATATATACCGCCCTCCCGGACATCACATGGTAAGGAGAGACTGTATACTGTATATATACCGCCCCCCGGACATCACATGGTAAGGAGAGACTGTATACTGTATATATACCGGCCCCCCGGACATCACATGGTAAGGAGAGACTGTATACTGTATATAACCGGCCCCCCGGACATCACATGGTAAGGAGAGACTGTATACTGTATATATACCGCCCCCCGGACATCACATGGTAAGGAGAGACTGTATACTGTATATATACCGCCCCCCCGGACATCACATGGTAAGGAGAGACTGTATACTGTATATATACCGCCCCCCGGACATCACATGGTAAGGAGAGACTGTATACTGTATATATACCGCCCCCGGACATCACATGGTAAGGAGAGACTGTATACTGTATATATACCGGCCCCCCCGGACATCACATGGTAAGGAGAGACTGTATACTGTATATATACCGCCCCCCGGACATCACATGGTAAGGAGAGACTGTATACTGTATATATACCGCCCCCCCGGACATCACATGGTAAGGAGAGACTGTATACTGTATATATACCGCCCCCCCGGACATCACATGGTAAGGAGAGACTGTATACTGTATATATACCGCCCCCCGGACATCACATGGTAAGGAGAGACTGTATACTGTATATATACCGCCCCCCGGACATCACATGGTAAGGAGAGACTGTATACTGTATATATACCGCCCCCCCCAGACATCACATGGTAAGGAGAGACTGTATACTGTATATATACCGCCTCCCGGACATCACATGGTAAGGAGAGACTGTATACTGTATATATACCGGCCCCCCCGGACATCACATGGTAAGGAGATACTGTATACTGTATATATACCGCCCCCCGGACATCACATGGTAAGGAGAGACTGTATACTGTATATATACCGGCCCCCCGGACATCACATGGTAAGGAGAGACTGTATACTGTATATATACCGCCCCCCGGACATCACATGGTAAGGAGAGACTGTATACTGTATATATACCGGCCCCCCGGACATCACATGGTAAGGAGAGACTGTATACTGTATATATACCGGGCCCCCCGGACATCACATGGTAAGGAGAGACTGTATACTGTATATATACCGCCCCCCCGGACATCACATGGTAAGGAGAGACTGTATACTGTATATATACCGCCCCCCCGGACATCACATGGTAAGGAGAGACTGTATACTGTATATATACCGCCCCCCGGACATCACATGGTAAGGGGAGACTGTATACTGTATATATACCGCCCCCCCGGACATCACATGGTAAGGAGAGACTGTATACTGTATATATACCGCCCCCCCGGACATCACATGGTAAGGAGAGACTGTATACTGTATATATACCGCCCCCCGGACATCACATGGTAAGGAGAGACTGTATACTGTATATATACCGCCCCCCCGGACATCACATGGTAAGGAGAGACTGTATACTGTATATATACCGCCCCCCCGGACATCACATGGTAAGGAGAGACTGTATACTGTATATATACCGGCCCCCCCGGACATCACATGGTAAGGAGAGACTGTATACTGTATATATACCGCCCCCCCGGACATCACATGGTAAGGAGAGACTGTATACTGTATATATACCGGACCCCGGCAGCACATGGTAAGGAGAGACTGTATACTGTATATATACCGCCCCCCGGACATCACATGGTAAGGAGAGACTGTATACTGTATATATACCGCCCCCCCGGACATCACATGGTAAGGAGAGACTGTATACTGTATATATACCGCCCCCCGGACATCACATGGTAAGGAGAGACTGTGTACTGTATATATACCACCCCCCGGACATCACATGATAAGGAGAGACTGTATACTGTATATATACCGGCCCCCCGGACATCACATGGTAAGGAGAGACTGTATACTGTATATATACCGCCCCCCGGACATCACATGGTAAGGAGAGACTGTATACTGTATATATACCGGCCCCCCGGACATCACATGGTAAGGAGAGACTGTATACTGTATATATACCGCCCCCCGGACATCACATGGTAAGGAGAGACTGTATACTGTATATATACCGGCCCCCCGGACATCACATGGTAAGGAGAGACTGTATACTGTATATATACCGCCCCCCCGGACATCACATGGTAAGGAGAGACTGTATACTGTATATATACCGCCCCCCGGACATCACATGGTAAGGAGAGACTGTATACTGTATATATACCGGCCCCCCCGGACATCACATGGTAAGGAGAGACTGTATACTGTATATATACCGCCCCCCGGACATCACATGGTAAGGAGAGACTGTATACTGTATATATACCGCCCCCCCGGACATCACATGGTAAGGAGAGACTGTATACTGTATATATACCGCCCCCCGGACATCACATGGTAAGGAGAGACTGTATACTGTATATATACCGCCCCCCCGGACATCACATGGTAAGGAGAGACTGTATACTGTATATATACCGCCCCCCCGGACATCACATGGTAAGGAGAGACTGTATACTGTATATATACCGCCCCCCCGGACATCACATGGTAAGGAGAGACTGTATACTATATATATACCGCCCTCCCGGACATCACATGGTAAGGAGAGACTGTATACTGTATATATACCGCCCCCCCGGACATCACATGGTAAGGAGAGACTGTATACTGTATATATACCGGCCCCCCCGGACATCACATGGTAAGGAGAGACTGTATACTGTATATACCGGCCCCCCCGGACATCACATGGTAAGGAGAGACTGTATACTGTATATATACCGCCCCCCGGACATCACATGGTAAGGAGAGACTGTATACTGTATATATACCGCCCCCCGGACATCACATGGTAAGGAGAGACTGTATACTGTATATATACCGCCCCCCGGACATCACATGGTAAGGAGAGACTGTATACTGTATATATACCGCCCCCCGGACATCAGATGGTAAGGAGAGACTGTATACTGTATATATACCGGCCCCCCCGGACATCACATGGTAAGGAGAGACTGTATACTGTATATATACCGCCCCCCGGACATCACATGGTAAGTAGAGACTGTATACTGTATATATACCGCCCCCCCGGACATCACATGGTAAGGAGAGACTGTATACTGTATATATACCGCCCCCCCGGACATCACATGGTAAGGAGAGACTGTATACTATATATATACCGCCCCCCCGGACATCACATGGTAAGGAGAGACTGTATACTGTATATATACCGCCCCCCGGACATCACATGGTAAGGAGAGACTGTATACTGTATATATACCGGCCCCCCCCCAGACATCACATGGTAAGGAGAGACTGTATACTGTATATATACCGCCTCCCGGACATCACATGGTAAGGAGAGACTGTATACTGTATATATACCGGCCCCCCGGACATCACATGGTAAGGAGATACTGTATACTGTATATATACCGCCCCCCCGGACATCACATGGTAAGGAGAGACTGTATACTGTATATATACCGGCCCCCCGGACATCACATGGTAAGGAGAGACTGTATACTGTATATATACCGCCCCCCGGACATCACATGGTAAGGAGAGACTGTATACTGTATATATACCGGCCCCCCCGGACATCACATGGTAAGGAGAGACTGTATACTGTATATATACCGGGCCCCCCGGACATCACATGGTAAGGAGAGACTGTATACTGTATATATACCGCCCCCCCGGACATCACATGGTAAGGAGAGACTGTATACTGTATATATACCGCCCCCCCGGACATCACATGGTAAGGAGAGACTGTATACTGTATATATACCGCCCCCCGGACATCACATGGTAAGGGGAGACTGTATACTGTATATATACCGCCCCCCCGGACATCACATGGTAAGGAGAGACTGTATACTGTATATATACCGCCCCCCCGGACATCACATGGTAAGGAGAGACTGTATACTGTATATATACCGCCCCCCGGACATCACATGGTAAGGAGAGACTGTATACTGTATATATACCGCCCCCCGGACATCACATGGTAAGGAGAGACTGTATACTGTATATATACCGCCCCCCGGACATCACATGGTAAGGAGAGACTGTATACTGTATATATACCGGCCCCCCCGGACATCACATGGTAAGGAGAGACTGTATACTGTATATATACCGCCCCCCCGGACATCACATGGTAAGGAGAGACTGTATACTGTATATATACCGGCCCCCGGACATCACATGGTAAGGAGAGACTGTATACTGTATATATACCAGCCCCCCGGACATCACATGGTAAGGAGAGACTGTATACTGTATATATACCAGCCCCCCGGACATCACATGGTAAGGAGAGACTGTATACTGTATATATACCGCCCCCCGGACATCACATGGTAAGGAGAGACTGTATACTGTATATATACCGCCCCCCGGATATCACATGGTAAGGAGAGACTGTATACTGTATATATACCGCCCCCCCGGACATCACATGGTAAGGAGAGACTGTATACTGTATATATACCGGCCCCCGGACATCACATGGTAAGGAGAGACTGTATACTGTATATATACCACCCCCCGGACATCACATGGTAAGGAGAGACTGTATACTGTATATATACCGGCCCCCCGGATATCACATGGTAAGGAGAGACTGTATACTGTATATATACCGCCCCCCCGGACATCACATGGTAAGGAGAGACTGTATACTGTATATATACCGCCCCCCCGGACATCACATGGTAAGGAGAGACTGTATACTGTATATATACCGCCCCCCGGACATCACATGGTAAGGAGAGACTGTATACTGTATATATACCGGCCCCCCGGACATCACATGGTAAGGAGAGACTGTATACTGTATATATACCGCCCCCCCGGACATCACATGGTAAGGAGAGACTGTATACTGTATATATACCGGCCCCCCGGATATCACATGGTAAGGAGAGACTGTATACTGTATATATACCGCCCCCCCGGACATCACATGGTAAGGAGAGACTGTATACTGTATATATATACCGCCCCCCGGACATCACATGGTAAGGAGAGACTGTATACTGTATATATACCGCCCCCCGGACATCACATGGTAAGGAGAGACTGCATACTGTATATATACCGGCCCCCCCCCTGACATCACATGGTAAGGAGAGACTGTATACTGTATATATACCGGCCCCCGGACATCACATGGTAAGGAGAGACTGTATACTGTATATATACCGCCCCCCCGGACATCACATGGTAAGGAGAGACTGTATACTGTATATATACCGCCCCCCGGACATCACATGGTAAGGAGAGACTGTATACTGTATATATACCGGCCCCCCCGGACATCACATGGTAAGGAGAGACTGTATACTGTATATATACCGGCCCCCCCGGACATCACATGGTAAGGAGAGACTGTATACTGTATATATACCGCCCCCCCGGACATCACATGGTAAGGAGAGACTGTATACTGTATATATACCGCCCCCCGGACATCACATGGTAAGGAGAGACTGTATACTGTATATATACCGCCCCCCCCGGACATCACATGGTAAGGAGAGACTGTATACTGTATATATACCGCCCCCCGGACATCACATGGTAAGGAGAGACTGTATACTGTATATATACCGCCCCCCGGACATCACATGGTAAGGAGAGACTGTATACTGTATATATACCGGCCCCCCCGGACATCACATGGTAAGGAGAGACTGTATACTGTATATATACCGCCCCCCGGACATCACATGGTAAGGAGAGACTGTATACTGTATATATACTGCCCCCCGGACATCACATGGTAAGGAGAGACTGTATACTGTATATATACCGCCCCCCGGACATCACATGGTAAGGGGAGACTGTATACTGTATATATACCGCCCCCCCGGACATCACATGGTAAGGAGAGACTGTATACTGTATATATACCGCCCCCCCGGACATCACATGGTAAGGAGAGACTGTATACTGTATATATACCGCCCCCCCGGACATCACATGGTAAGGAGAGACTGTATACTGTATATATACCGCCCCCCCGGACATCACATGGTAAGGAGAGACTGTATACTGTATATATACCGCCCCCCGGACATCACATGGTAAGGAGAGACTGTATACTGTATATATACCGGCCCCCCCGGACATCACATGGTAAGGAGAGACTGTATACTGTATATATACCGCCCCCCCGGACATCACATGGGTAAGCCGAGAGACTGTATGACTGTATATATAACCGGCCCCCGGACATCACATGGTAAGGAGAGACTGTATACTGTATATATACCAGCCCCCGGACATCACATGGTAAGGAGAGACTGTATACTGTATATATACCGCCCCCCGGACATCACATGGTAAGGAGAGACTGTATACTGTATATATACCGCCCCCCCGGACATCACATGGTAAGGAGAGACTGTATACTGTATATATACCGGCCCCCGGACATCACATGGTAAGGAGAGACTGTATACTGTATATATACCACCCCCCGGACATCACATGGTAAGGAGAGACTGTATACTGTATATATACCGGCCCCCCAGATATCACATGGTAAGGAGAGACTGTATACTGTATATATACCGCCCCCCGGACATCACATGGTAAGGAGAGACTGTATACTGTATATATACCGCCCCCCCGGACATCACATGGTAAGGAGAGACTGTATACTGTATATATACCGCCCCCCGGACATCACATGGTAAGGAGAGACTGTATACTGTATATATACCGGCCCCCCGGACATCACATGGTAAGGAGAGACTGTATACTGTATATATACCGCCCCCCGGACATCACATGGTAAGGAGAGACTGTATACTGTATATATACCGGCCCCCCGGATATCACATGGTAAGGAGAGACTGTATACTGTATATATACCGCCCCCCGGACATCACATGGTAAGGAGAGACTGTATACTGTATATATATACCGCCCCCGGACATCACATGGTAAGGAGAGACTGTATACTGTATATATACCGCCCCCCGGACATCACATGGTAAGGAGAGACTGCATACTGTATATATACCGGCCCCCCCTGACATCACATGGTAAGGAGAGACTGTATACTGTATATATACCGCCCCCCCGGACATCACATGGTAAGGAGAGACTGTATACTGTATATATACCGCCCCCCCCGACATCACATGGTAAGGAGAGACTGTATACTGTATATATACCGGCCCCCGGACATCACATGGTAAGGAGAGACTGTATACTGTATATATACCACCCCCCGGACATCACATGGTAAGGAGAGACTGTATACTGTATATATACCGGCCCCCCGGATATCACATGGTAAGGAGAGACTGTATACTGTATATATACCGCCCCCCCGGACATCACATGGTAAGGAGAGACTGTATACTGTATATATACCGCCCCCCCGGACATCACATGGTAAGGAGAGACTGTATACTGTATATATACCGCCCCCCGGACATCACATGGTAAGGAGAGACTGTATACTGTATATATACCGGCCCCCCCGGACATCACATGGTAAGGAGAGACTGTATACTGTATATATACCGCCCCCCCGGACATCACATGGTAAGGAGAGACTGTATACTGTATATATACCGGCCCCCCGGATATCACATGGTAAGGAGAGACTGTATACTGTATATATACCGCCCCCCGGACATCACATGGTAAGGAGAGACTGTATACTGTATATATATACCGCCCCCCGGACATCACATGGTAAGGAGAGACTGTATACTGTATATATACCGCCCCCCGGACATCACATGGTAAGGAGAGACTGCATACTGTATATATACCGGCCCCCCCTGACATCACATGGTAAGGAGAGACTGTATACTGTATATATACCGGCCCCCCGGACATCACATGGTAAGGAGAGACTGTATACTGTATATATACCGCCCCCCCGGACATCACATGGTAAGGAGAGACTGTATACTGTATATATACCGCCCCCCGGACATCACATGGTAAGGAGAGACTGTATACTGTATATATACCGGCCCCCCGGACATCACATGGTAAGGAGAGACTGTATACTGTATATATACCGGCCCCCCCGGACATCACATGGTAAGGAGAGACTGTATACTGTATATATACCGCCCCCCCGGACATCACATGGTAAGGAGAGACTGTATACTGTATATATACCGCCCCCCCGGACATCACATGGTAAGGAGAGACTGTATACTGTATATATACCGCCCCCCCGGACATCACATGGTAAGGAGAGACTGTATACTGTATATATACCGCCCCCCGGACATCACATGGTAAGGAGAGACTGTATACTGTATATATACCGCCCCCCCGGACATCACATGGTAAGGAGAGACTGTATACTGTATATATACCGGCCCCCCCGGACATCACATGGTAAGGAGAGACTGTATACTGTATATATACCGCCCCCCCGGACATCACATGGTAAGGAGAGACTGTATACTGTATATATACTGCCCCCCCGGACATCACATGGTAAGGAGAGACTGTATACTGTATATATACTGCCCCCCGGACATCACATGGTAAGGGGAGACTGTATACTGTATATATACCGCCCCCCCGGACATCACATGGTAAGGAGAGACTGTATACTGTATATATACCGCCCCCCCGGACATCACATGGTAAGGAGAGACTGTATACTGTATATATACCGCCCCCCGGACATCACATGGTAAGGAGAGACTGTATACTGTATATATACCGCCCCCCCGGACATCACATGGTAAGGAGAGACTGTATACTGTATATATACCGCCCCCCGGACATCACATGGTAAGGAGAGACTGTATACTGTATATATACCGGCCCCCCCGGACATCACATGGTAAGGAGAGACTGTATACTGTATATATACCGCCCCCCCGGACATCACATGGTAAGGAGAGACTGTATACTGTATATATACCGGCCCCCGGACATCACATGGTAAGGAGAGACTGTATACTGTATATATACCAGCCCCCCGGACATCACATGGTAAGGAGAGACTGTATACTGTATATATACCGCCCCCCGGACATCACATGGTAAGGAGAGACTGTATACTGTATATATACCGCCCCCCCGGACATCACATGGTAAGGAGAGACTGTATACTGTATATATACCGGCCCCCGGACATCACATGGTAAGGAGAGACTGTATACTGTATATATACCACCCCCCGGACATCACATGGTAAGGAGAGACTGTATACTGTATATATACCGCCACCCGGACATCACATGGTAAGGAGAGACTGTATACTGTATATATACCGCCCCCCGGACATCACATGGTAAGGAGAGACTGTATACTGTATATATACCGCCCCCCCGGACATCACATGGTAAGGAGAGACTGTATACTGTATATATACCGCCCCCCGGACATCACATGGTAAGGAGAGACTGTATACTGTATATATACCGGCCCCCCGGACATCACATGGTAAGGAGAGACTGTATACTGTATATATACCGCCCCCCCGGACATCACATGGTAAGGAGAGACTGTATACTGTATATATACCGGCCCCCCGGATATCACATGGTAAGGAGAGACTGTATACTGTATATATACCGCCCCCCGGACATCACATGGTAAGGAGAGACTGTATACTGTATATATATACCGCCCCCCGGACATCACATGGTAAGGAGAGACTGTATACTGTATATATACCGCCCCCCGGACATCACATGGTAAGGAGAGACTGCATACTGTATATATACCGGCCCCCCCCTGACATCACATGGTAAGGAGAGACTGTATACTGTATATATACCGCCCCCCCGGACATCACATGGTAAGGAGAGACTGTATACTGTATATATACCGCCCCCCCGGACATCACATGGTAAGGAGAGACTGTATACTGTATATATACCGCCCCCCGGACATCACATGGTAAGGAGAGACTGTATACTGTATATATACCGCCCCCCGGACATCACATGGTAAGGAGAGACTGTATACTGTATATATACCGCCCCCCGGACATCACATGGTAAGGAGAGACTGTATACTGTATATATACCGCCCCCCCGGACATCACATGGTAAGGAGAGACTGTATACTGTATATATACCGCCCCCCGGACATCACATGGTAAGGAGAGACTGTATACTGTATATATACCGCCCCCCCGGACATCACATGGTAAGGAGAGACTGTATACTGTATATATACCGGCCCCCCAGATATCACATGGTAAGGAGAGACTGTATACTGTATATATACCGGCCCCCCGGACATCACATGGTAAGGAGAGACTGTATACTGTATATATACCGCCCCCCGGACATCACATGGTAAGGAGAGACTGTATACTGTATATATACCGCCCCCCGGACATCACATGGTAAGGAGAGACTGTATACTGTATATATACCGGCCCCCCGGACATCACATGGTAAGGAGAGACTGTATACTGTATATATACCGACCCCCCGGACATCACATGGTAAGGAGAGACTGTATACTGTATATATACCGCCCCCCCGGACATCACATGGTAAGGAGAGACTGTATACTGTGTATATACCGCCCCCCCGGACATCACATGGTAAGGAGAGACTGTATACTGTATATATACCGCCCCCCCCGGACATCACATGGTAAGGAGAGACTGTATACTGTATATATACCGCCCCCCCGGACATCACATGGTAAGGAGAGACTGTATACTGTATATATACCGGCCCCCCGGACATCACATGGTAAGGAGAGACTGTATACTGTATATATACCGGCCCCCCGGACATCACATGGTAAGGAGAGACTGTATACTGTATATATACCGCCCCCCCGGACATCACATGGTAAGGAGAGACTGTATACTGTATATATACCGGCCCCCCGGACATCACATGGTAAGGAGAGACTGTATACTGTATATATACTGCCCCCCGGACATCACATGGTAAGGAGAGACTGTATACTGTATATATACCGGCTCCCCGGACATCACATGGTAAGGAGAGACTGTATACTGTATATATACCGGCCCCCCGGACATCACATGGTAAGGAGAGACTGTATACTGTATATATACCGCCCCCCGGACATCACATGGTAAGGAGAGACTGTATACTGTATATATACCGGCCCCCCGGACATCACATGGTAAGGAGAGACTGTATACTGTATATATACCGCCCCCCGGACATCACATGGTAAGGAGAGACTGTATACTGTATATATACCGCCCCCCGGACATCACATGGTAAGGAGAGACTGTATACTGTATATATACCGCCCCCCGGACATCACATGGTAAGGAGAGACTGTATACTGTATATATACCGCCCCTCGGACATCACATGGTAAGGAGAGACTGTATACTGTATATATACCGCCCCCCGGACACCACATGGTAAGGAGAGACTGTATACTGTATATATACCGGCCCCCCAGACATCACATGGTAAGGAGAGACTGTATACTGTATATATACCGGCCCCCCAGACATCACATGGTAAGGAGAGACTGTATACTGTATATATACCGCCCCCCGGACATCACATGGTAAGGAGAGACTGTATACTGTATATATACCGCCCCCCCCGGACATCACATGGTAAGGAGGGACTGTATACTGTATATATACCGGCCCCCGGACATCACATGGTAAGGAGAGACTGTATACTGTATATATACCGGCCCCCCAGACATCACATGGTAAGGAGAGACTGTATACTGTATATATACCGCCCCCCGGACATCACATGGTAAGGAGAGACTGTATACTGTATATATACCGCCCCCTGGACATCACATGGTAAGGAGAGACTGTATACTGTATATATACCGGCCCCCCGGACATCACATGGTAAGGAGAGACTGTATACTGTATATATACCGGCCCCCCCGGACATCACATGGTAAGGAGAGACTGTATACTGTATATATACCGCCCCCTGGACATCACATGGTAAGGAGAGACTGTATACTGTATATATACCGCCCCTCCGGACATCACATGGTAAGGAGAGACTGTATACTGTATATATACCGCCCCCCGGACATCACATGGTAAGGAGAGACTGTATACTGTATATATACCGGCCCCCCCGGACATCACATGGTAAGGAGAGACTGTATACTGTATATATACCGGCCCCCCCCGGACATCACATGGTAAGGAGAGACTGTATACTGTATATATACCGGCCCCCCAGACATCACATGGTAAGGAGAGACTGTATACTGTATATATACCGGCCCCCCCGGACATCTCCGGATCAGAGGAGACCTTCCCTGGTTACAGAGGAGAGATCAGGTTTGAGGCTCTCGTAGATTCCTTGTCTTCTGCTCTTTATCACATATAGACAATGTATTCGGTCACTGTGATTATTTCCTATAGATCGCTGCAGTCAGAGGAATCCACCAGACAGATGTTCCGCTTCGCTCCGTTCCCGGGATTGTCCAGAGGAGAATCATCAGGTAGATGAAGCAGAGATTTCTGTAAATCTTCTATAGATTGTTGCGGTGAGGTCGGGGGGCGGTGGAGGATCTCCTCTCTGTCCTCATGTTGTGGTTGGATGTGCTCAGTACTGGCTACAGATGGTTTCAGGCCAGTGGTGTACTCATTATGGGGCTGAGGTGAGAGGACCCTCAGAGCTGAACTCTCCTGCTCCTGATCCCTCCGTCCAGGGGTAACTGTATAAATCTCCTCCTTTTCTTCTTCTCCATGTAATGGTGTGAGCCTCACTGATAAAGCTGTAATGTGCCGCACAGTGCGGGGTACCCGGGACCTCCTACCCTGCGGTATGGACATGATCTTACTGCAGTAGTGCAGCCTCCTCTAGAGTATACAGGTCAGTTCTGAGCAGCAGAGTCGTCCATAGAAGGACGTGATACATGATAGAAATAGAATCATGTAAGAAGTCCTGTGAGCGGCTTCCTAGAGGAGCAGAGTGAGCGCTGTCTGGCTGCAGGAAAGAAGGCTCAGTCTCTAGCAGTGATGGCAGGCTTCTCTACTGTAAAAGCGGAGTCATGTCAGGACTGGTGTTAGTGATCACGGCTGTCCAGGATCGGCTCAGATCAGCATTTGTGTGTTGGTCCTGTCTGACGGTCACTATGGTCAGTCCTCTCCTCGCTTCCTGCTTTCTCGGGGGTTTGATACAGGACAATCGTGACTCCTTTCTCTGTTTTTCTCATGTCCTTGCAGGAAAGTTCTGATGGATCGACGAGTGGATGTGAAGACCCCACATGGGTGTCCGTGAATGGTAAGAGCCTGTCGTTTACCTCACATAGGGTCCTACCGGTCTGGTCCTCATCCACTTGATTGGCTCAGCCCCTATTTGTAAGCAAACAGGATTATGTAGTAGGATATTTGTATGGTGGTGAAAAAATGAGAAAAATCCCCAGAATATAATCAATGAGGAGATAATTCCACAGGAAGAGTATATAGCAGAATGATAGGAGGAGCCCCGTTATATATTATACACAAATCTCCTTCCATGACATCCCGGTTACTGAACTTCATGGTCCCTGCTGAGTTCTGCCCTTTGGTAATAATAATCTGCAGGTGAAATACAGTGGGTACGGAAAGTATTCAGACCCCTTTAAATTTTTCACTCTTTGTTTCATTGCAGCCATTTGCTAAAAGCAAAAAAGTTCCTTTTATTCCTCAGTAATGTACACTCAGCTCCCCATCTGGACAGAAAAAAACAGAAATGTAGATATTTTTGCAAATTTATTAAAAAAGAAAACCTGCAATCTCCCATGGCCATAAGTATTCGGAGCCTTTGCTGTGACCCTCATATATAACTCACAGGCTGTCCGTTTCCTTCTGATCCTCCTTGAGATGGTTCTACTCCTTCATTGGAGTCCAGCTGTGTATAATTAAACTGATTGGACTTGATTAGGAGCGGCGCCCACCTGTCTATATAAGACCTCACAGCTCACACTGCATGTCACAGCAAATGAGAATCAGGAGGTCGAAGGAACTGCCCAAGGAGCTCAGAGACAGAATTGTGGCAAGGCACAGATCTGGCCAAGGTTCCTAAGAGCACAGCGGCCTGCATAATCCTTACATGGAAGAAGTTTGGGACGAGCAGATCTCTTCCTAGACCTGGCCGTCCAGCCAAACTGAGCAATGGTGGGAGAAGAGCCTTGGTGAGAGGTAAAGAAGAAGCCAAAGATGACTGTGGCCGAGCTCCAGAGATGCAGTAGGGAGATGGGAGAAAGTTCCACAAAGTCACTATCACTGCAGCCTCCACCAGTCAGGGCTTTATGGCAGAGGGGCCCGAAGGAAGCCTCTCCTCAGTGCAAGACATAGGAAAGCTAAAAAACACATGAAGGACTCCCAGACTATGAGAAATAAGATTCTCTGCTCTGAGGAGACAAAGATGGAACTTTCTGGTGTTAATTCTAAGCGGTATGTGTGGAGAAAACCAGGCCCTGCTCATCACCTGCCCAATACAATCCCAACAGTGAGACATGGCGGTGGCAGCATCATGCTATGGGGACAGGACCACTGGGTGTAATAGAAGGAAAGATGAATGCGGCCAAGTACAGAGATATCCTGGAAGAAAACCTCTGCCAGAGTGCTCTGGACCTCAGACTGGGCCGAAGGTTCCAACAAGACAATGACCCTAAGCACACAGCTAAAATAACAAAGGAACAACTCTGTGACCATTCCTGACTGGCCCAGCCAGAGCCCGGACCTCAACCCAACTGAGCATCTCTGGAGAGACCTGAAAATGGCTCCACCAACGTTCACCATCCAACCTGACGGAACTGGAGAGGATCTGCAAGGAAGAATGGCCGAGGATCCCCAAATCCAGATGTGACAAACTTGTTGTATCATTCTCAAGAAGACTCCTGGCTGTCCTAGCTCAGAAGGAAGCGGCTTCTACTCAATACTGAGCAAAGGCTCCGAATACTTATGGCCATGGGAGATTGCAGGGTTTCTTTTTTAATAAATTTGCAAAAATATCTACATTTCAGTTTTTTTTTCTGTGTAGATGGGGAGCTGAGTGTACATTAATGAGAAATGAAAGGAACTTTTTTGCTTTTAGCAAATGGCTGCAATGAAACAAAGAGGGAAAAATGTAAAGGGTCTGAATACTTTCCGTACCCGCTGTATGTCCTAGGGGGAGTAAATCGGGGGGGGGGGGGGGGTGGAGTCACTGGTGGAGAAGGACCTGGGTAAGGACCTAATTGTAGATGACAGGTTATATAACAGCACAATGTCAGTCAGCTGCTTCTAAGGCCAGCAGGATATTGTCATGTATTATATTGGGTATGGACTGGGGGGGACAGGGATGTGATATTACCACTATAAAAGTCATTGTCCCATCTGGAATATGTAGTTCAGTTCTGGGCACCAGTACATAAAAAGAACGTCCTAGAGATGGAAAAGGTTCAACAAAGGGCTACTAAACTGATAAGGGGCCCGGAGGATTTATTCCTTTTCATAACCTTGTATTGTATTTATAGTCTGTATATTCTACTAAATTACATTACATTATATACACACGTGAACAAAATTGTTGTTCCCCTCCCTCGTTTAATGAAAGAAAAACCCACAATGGTCACAGAAATAACTTGAATCTGACAAAACTGGAATTTACCAAACTACATGTTGACAAGCCACAAAGCTTCTGGGAGAATGTCCTATGGACAGATGAGACAAAAATCAAAATTTTTGGCAAGGCACATCAGCTCTATGTTCACAGATGGAAAAATGAAGCCAATCTTGAAAAGAACACTGTCCCTACTGTCACACATGGAGGAGGCTCTGTTATGTTCTGGGGCTGCTTTGCTGTATCTGGCACAGGGTGTCTTGAATCTGTGCAGGGTACAATGAAATCTCAAGACTATCAAGGGATTCTAGAGAGAAATGTGCTGCCCAGTGTCAGAAAGCTTGGTCTCAGTCGCAGGTCATGGGTCTTGCAACAGGATAATGACCCAAAACTCACAGCTAAAAACCCCCAAGAATGGCTAAGAGGAAAACATTGGACTATTCTGAAGCGGCCTTCTATGAGCCCTGACCTAAATCCTATTGAGCATCTTTGGAAGGAGCTGAAACATGGCGTCTGGAAAAGGCACCTTCACACCCGAGACAACTGGAGCAGTTTGCTCATGAGGAGCGGCCAAAATACCTGCTGAGAGGTGCAGAAGTCTCATTGCCAGTTACAGGAATCGTCTGATTGCAGGGATTGCCTCAAAAGGTTGTGTAACAAAATATTAAGGGAACCCTCATTTCTGTCCAGGCCTGTTTCATGTTGCAGCCTGGTTGGAAAGCAATGTCTGACTTTCATTTGGTCATTTTCATAGAATTTTTATATATTATTACTTTTGTCAGATTCCAGTTATTTCTGTGACCATTGTGGGGTTTTCTTTCATTAAATGAGGGAGGGGACCAACAATTTTGTCCACGTGTGTATATAGGCGGTAAATTCTACTACATGACATTACATTATATATATACAGTGCCTTGCAAAAGTATTCGGCCCCCTTGAACTTTTCAACCTTTTGCCACGTTTCAGGCTTCAAACATAAGGATATAAAATTTAAATTTTTTGTGAAGAATCAACAACAAGTGGGACACAATCGTGAAGTGGAACGAAATTTATTGGTTATTTTAAACTTTTGTAAAAAAATAAAAAACTGAAAAGTGGGACGTGCAATATTATTCGGCCCCTTAAGTTAATACTTTGTAGCGCCCCCTTTTGCTGCGATTACAGCTACAAGTCGCTTGGGGTATGTCTCTATCAGTTCTTGCCCATTCTTCCTTGGAAAACAGCTGGAGCTCAGTGAGGTTGGATGGAGAGCGTTTGTGAACAGCAGTTTTCAGCTCTTTCCACAGATTCTCGATTGGATTCAGGTCTGGACTTTGACTTGGCCATTCTAACACCTGGATACGTTTATTTGGGAACCATTCCATTGTAGATTTGGCTTTATGTTTGGGATCATTGTCTTGTTGGAAGATAAATCTCCGTCCCAGTCTCAGGTCTTTTGCAGACTCCAACAGGTTTTCTTCCAGAATGCTCCTGTATTTGGCTCCATCCATCTTCCCATCAATTTTAACCATCTTCCCTGTCCCTGCTGAAGAAAAGCAGGCCCAAACCATGATGCTGCCCCCACCATGTGTGACAGTGGGGATGGTGTGTTCAGGGGGATGAGCTGTGTTGCTTTTACGCCAAACATATCGTTTTGCATTGTGGCCAAAAAGTTGGATTTTGGTTTCATCTGAGCAGAGCACCTTCTTCCACATGTTTGGTGTGTCTCCCAGGTGGCTTTTTATGGATATCTGTGAGAAATGGCTTTCTTCTTGCCACTCTTCCATAAAGGCCAGATTTGTGCAGTGTACGACTGATTGTTGTCCTATGGACAGACTCTCCCACCTCAGCTGTAGATCTCTGCAGTTCATCCAGAGTGATCATGGGCCTCTTGGCTGCATCTCTGATCAGTCTTCTCCTTGTCTGAGATGAAAGTTTAGAGGGACGGCCGGGTCTTGGTAGATTTGCAGTGGTCTGATACTCCTTCCATTTCAATATGATCGCTTGCACAGTGCTCCTTGGGATGTTTAAAGTTTGGGAAATCTTTTTCTATCCAAATCCGGCTTTAAACTTCTCCACAACAGTATCACGGACCTGCCTGGCGTGTTCCTTGGTCTTCATGATGCCCTCTGCGCTTTAAACAGAACCCTGAGACTATCACAGAGCAGGTGCATTTATACGGAGACTTGTACACACAGGTGGATTATATTTATCATCATCAGTCATTTAGGACAACATTGGATCATTCAGAGATCCTCACTGAACTTCTGGACTGAGTTTGCTGCACTGAAAGTAAAGGGGCCGAATAATATTGCACGCCCCACTTTTCAGTTTTTTATTTTTTACAAAAGTTTAAAATATCCAATAAATTTCGTTCCACTTCACGATTGTGTCCCACTTGTTGTTGATTCTTCACCAAAAAATTAAAATTTTATATCCTTATGTTTGAAGCCTGAAATGTGGCAAAAGGTTGAAAAGTTCAAGGGGGCCGAATACTTTCGCAAGGCACTGTATGTATAGAATAAGATTGTACAGAATGAATTGTATTCACAGTGTTAGCCAGGCAGCTTGTGATAGCGGGAAAGTCCTTTTGTTTCAGGCAGTAAGCTTCATTGTGAGCTGACGGTGTAGAATCAAAAGAGCAAATTCTGAGCTGTGGGGAAGATGTCCCTGAAGGTGGACTCAGCTCCATTTTCAAGCCATCCAGAAATTCACAAGTCTTGGAATTGTCACAGCAGATGAGGAAATATTTAGCTCATCTCACCCATAAATGTGTCCCATCTGGGTGGTATATTCTTTGTGAGTAAGGCTGGGTTCACATCTGCACTTGCATTACGTTCGGGGATTCCGTTCCCCTCTCCACATGAAAAATGCAGAGAGAAAAGCGCTGCAAACAAGACTTTTCTCCGCATTTTTCCACCCTTTTCAGGTGGAAACCAAGCGGAAACCACACGGACCCCATTATAGTCTATGGGGTCCGCGGGTTTCCGAAGGTAACCGTTTTTTTATGCAGATTAGATTTCCGTTTGGGGGGTTTCCACTTGTTGTTGATTCTTCACCAAAAAAATAAAATTTTATAACTTTATGTTTGAAGCCTGAAATGTTGCAAAAGGTTGAAAAGTTCAAGGGGGCCGAATACTTTTGCAAGGCATTGTAGATAGATAGCTCATATACCTGATAAACAGAAAGATTTTGACGGAGGAATCTTATTCCCTTTTCGACACCCTGAAATCCGTCCCTGTTGCCTCCATTTCGGCTTTACCCTCAACTTCTTCCCTCCATCATTAATAACCAGTTCAGATTTCTGACAGTGAGGAAGAAGATGGCGAGGATGAAGACTCTTGATTCCTCTAAGGAGACTGCAGGTTGTCCTTTCTTTGTGGCAGAAGCTACTGATCCTCTTCTTAAACCGGTATGCTTCACCATGGGCCTGGAAGAGTCTACAGAGCCGCTCTCCATCCCCAATCAGATGATTCAAAGCCTGGGTGAGAAGACGCGTAGAGTTAAACATCAAATACATGATTGAAAGGTTGAAAGGCAATGGAAGGAACCGGACATGAGAACTACTACTTCAAGGATTTGCAAGAGGAAATATCTCTACTGAAGAGGATGCTGAAAGTCAATGCCGTGGTCGCCAAGATTTCAAAGAAATCCTCCCTGCCTTTCGAGGATATGGGATGGCTCCGGGACCCAATGGATAAGGAAGGATTCTTTAAGAGAGTCTGGAATTCCTCTGCAGCCATTTTGAGGCCCAGCGTTGCAGCTACCGATACTAGTCAATCCTTGGGTGTTTGGTTGGATCAGTTGTAATCTCACTTATCTTCCAATACCCCCAGAGATGACATCCTCACCTCTCTTCCCATTCTTTAACAGGCCACCTATTTTTTTTTTTTTAGCTGATACTTCGGTTGAGCTGGTGAAGCTAGCAGCCAGATCTGCTGCTTTGGCTTATGCAACTTGCAACTAGAACAACGGTCTGGTTAAGGTCTTGGTCAGGGAATGTAGGCTCAAAAATCAAGCTATGCCAGATTCCTTGCGAAGGTGATCGTCTCTTTGGATCAGGCCTGCATGATATCTTGGAGAAAGCCTTTAACAAGGAGTTCCCCCTCGGATTCTAGATTTTCCCACCAGAGTTGCCCCTTTCACAACCAGAAGAGAGGTCGTCTGGATCAGAGAAACAGAGGTGGTTTTAACAGATCTCATCAGCAGAAAGGGAAGGGGTTTCTCTTCAACTGTCCCTCCTCCTATTGTAAGACCAACCAATGACGCCAGCCTTTTTGTAGGGGTAAGGCTGAAAAAATTCTTACCTGCCTGGCAAAGAATATCCTAGGATCCTCAGTATCATCCAACAGGTTTACAGGCTGGAATTCTTGAAGTCCTCACCCAAGAGATTCTGCTCCATAAAGTTCTCCTCCCCTTCATTTCAGGCTGCATTGGAAGAAGGAATAGACTTGCTTCTTGCTTCAAAACGTTCTTGTGCCTGTCCCACCCTCTCAACAGGGAGACATTCAGAAGCCCAATGGCTAATTATCAATCTAAAGTCACTCAACCGCATTATGTCATACAAGAAGTTCAAGATGGAGACCATTCACTCTATGGTGAATCTTCTAACCAAGGATTGTTGGATGGTCTCCCTGGATGTTTATTATCATTTCCCCATCCACCCAGATTCTCAAAAGTTCCTGAGGATTGTGTTCCTAAAGTGAGGCAAATTGTTACATCTTCACTTCCAGGCTCTTCCATTCTGCTTTTCAAAAGCCCACCAGGTCTTCACAAAGGTCATGGTGGAAGTCTGATAATTTTTTCCTCTAAAGGGGATTCAGATCATTCTGTATCTAGACAACTTTCTACTCTCAGCTCTGGCAGCAGTCCAGCTGCTGTCCCATCTAGAGTTTGTCAACACACCTTCTTCAAACTGGGTTGGCTGATCAACCTGGAGAAGTCCAGTTTGGTTCCCAGCAGAGAAGGTTTTCCTAGGAGTCCTGCTGAATTCTCAATTGGCAACATCTTTCCTTCCTCTGGAAAAACAGGACGCCTTAATTTGAAGAATCTCCTCCTTTTGTTGGGCTCGATCAAGTTTTATCAGAGAGGTGATGAGACTTCTGGGCTCCCTGACTGCCACCATCTCTTCGGTCCTTTGGGCCCAGGCTCATACCAGAATTTTGCAGGCCTTCCTATTATCATTTTGGGACAAACGTCAAATATCTCTGGACAAGAATTCCACAGGCCTGCATGATTGGGTCAACAGGCCAACATCCCGGGTGCAAGGTTCGTGGAACCATTCTATGTCTGGAGCATCTTCAAACCTGCAAGAATTATCAGTGATGAAAGGGGCATTACTGTCCTCTCGGACAACCACACTGGCTTATGTAAAGCCGTACTCTGTCCAGAGTGTCTGCTCAAATCTTCAATTGGAACTGAATCTTGACTCCCTATCGGCATTCCATCTGATAGGTGACAATGTGGTGACCGACTTTCTCAGCAGGGGGACACAGAGATGGAGAATGGAAATTGTGCAGCCCCATATTCTGTTCCTTGGTGGACAGATGGAGTCGCCCTTGTCTGGACCAGTTTGCCTCGAGGTCTCCTGTATGCATCCCTACTTCCCCCTTTCCTTTTATTCCTAGGACTCTGGCAAAGATCCAGGAAGAAAGGGCCCATTGATTTCTGCTCCTTCTTCAGCTGTGCAAGGGGGAATTCTGGACTCTTCCCAAAGTAGCTCACCTTCATCTTACAGCCTGGCTACTGAACGGCTCCTTTTGAAGGATAAAGGGTTCTCGGATAACGTCACCACTACCCTGCAACTCTGTAGGAAGCCAGTTACATCTAAAATTTACTTGAGAACCTGGAACACCTTCCTCATAGATAAGTGGGACTTTTCATCTCTTTCACCTTTATCTTTGATCCTGGAGTTCCTGCAGCTAGGGTTGAAGAAGGACTTGAAGATGAGCACCATCAAGGTCCAGACTTTGGCCCTTTGTGCCTTCTCAGATGTGAGATTGACTAGTATTCCTATCTTCAAGAGATTTGTCTAGGAAGCCTTCAGACTACAGCCTCCTAGCCATTCCTCAGGAACTTAAGCCTAGTTTTATCTGTGTTGGCGGGTCCTTCATTTGAGCCTCTTTCTGACATCTCTGGAGCTCCAGACACTTGGCACCACTTGGCCAGGCTGACATTTTCCCCTTTGTCTGTCTGTGAGTGAAGGAAATGCAGGTGTGTCCATGACTGTAAGTGCAGGTATAGCGCCCCCTTCCTGTGATAACTATGGCTGGTCATGACTGTGCTTTAGATCATTTTGTTGTTCTTGAGGGTAGAGCTTTTCATGTCTGACCCCTCCCCAGGATTTGTAGGCCAGATCATCTGGTAGTGCAGCAGCCATGCTGGTTGTCTTTGCAGGAGATCTTGTCAGATGACGTCCACCCCTGGATACTATGAAGTGGGGCAGACGTTATTTACAGACACAATTCTGTATAACAACCTGTCACTGCAGAGTAGTCTAATCCATAGTCGGAGACATCGATCACACAGGATTCCCTCCTTGGAAACTGTAGACTGTCACATACAGTGCTGGCCAAAAGTATTGGCAGCCCTGCAATTCTGTCAGATAATACTCAATTTTTTCCAGAAAATGATTGCAATCACAAATGCTTTGGTAATAATATCTTCATTTAATTTCTCTTCAATGGAAAACCACAAAAAGAATTGTCAAAAAGCCAAATTGGATATAATTCCACACCAAACATAAAAAAGGGGGCGGGCAAAAGTATTGGCACCCTTTGAAAAATCATGTGATGCTTCTCTAATTTGTGTAATTAACAGCACCTGTTACTTACCTGTGGCACATAACAGGTGGTGGCAATAACTAAATCACACTTGCAGCCAGTTGAAATGGATTAAAGTTGACTCAACCTCTGTCCTGTGTCCTTGTGTGTACCACATTGAGCATGGAGAAAAGAAAGAAGACCAAAGAACTGTCTGAGGACTTGAGAAGCAGAATTGTGAGGAAGCATGAGCAATCTCAAGGCTACAAGTCCATCTCCAAAGACCTGAATGTTCCTGTGTCTACCGTGCGCAGTGTCACCAAGAAGTTTAAAGCCCATGGCACTGTGGCTAACCTCCCTAGATGTGGACGGAAAAGAATAATTGACGAGAGATTTCAACGAAAGATTGTGCAGATGGTGGCTAAAGAACCTCGACTAACATCCAAACAAGTTCTAGCTGCCCTGCAGTCCGAGGGTACAACAGTGTCAACCCGTACTATCCGTCGGCGTCTGAATGAAAAGGGACTCTATGGTAGGATACCCAGGAAGACCCCACTTCTGACCCAGAGACATAAAAAAGCCAAAACTTACCTGAGAAAGCCAAAAACTTTTTGGAAGAATGTTCTCTGGTCAGATGAGACAATAGTAGAGCTTTTTGGGAAAAGGCATCAACGTAGAGTTTACAGGAAAAAAAAAGAGGCCTTCAAAGAAAAGAACACGGTCCCTACAGTCAAACATGGCGGAGGTTCCCTGATGTTTTGGGGTTGCTTTGCTGCCTCTGGCACTGGACTGCTTGACCGTGTGCATGGCATTATGAAGTCTGCAGCATAATGTAGGGCCCAGTGTGAGAAAGCTGGGTCTCCCTCAGAGGTCATGGGTCTTCCAGCAGGACAATGACCCAAAACACACTTCAAAAAGCCCTAGAAAATGGTTTGAGAGAAAGCACTGGAGACTTGTAAAGTGGCAGCAATGAGTCCAGACCTGAATCCCATAGAACACCCAAGGAGAGATCTCACAATGGCAGTTTGGAGAAGGCGCCCTTCACATCTCAGGGACCTGGAGAAATTCCAGCAGAGCATTGGAAGAAACTCATTGATGGTTACCGGAAGCGGTTGTTCGCCGTTATTTTGTCTAAAGGTTGTGCTACCAAGTATTAGTCTGAGGGTGCCAATACTTTTGTCCGGCCCATTTTTGGAGTTTTGTGTAAAATGATCAATGATTTGACTTTTTTTTCATTCTCTTTTGTGTTTTTTCATTGCAAGCAAAATAAATGAAGATCTTATTACCAAAGCATTTGTGATTGCAATCATTTTCTGGAAGGAATTGAGTATTATCTGACAGAATTGCAGGGGTGCCAATACTTTAGGCCAGCACTGTGTGAGATAGATAGATAGATAGATAGATAGATAGATAGATAGATAGATATGAGATAGATATGAGATACACTACCGTTCAAAAGTTTGGGGTCACCCAGACAATTTTGTGTTTTTCCATGAAATCTCACACTTTTATTTATCAAATGAGTTGCAAAATGAATAAAAAAATATAGTCAAGACATTGACAAGGTTAGAAATAATGATTTTCTCCATTTGCAGCAATTCCAGCATTGCAGCCCTTTGGCATTCTAGTGGTTAATTTGCTGAGGTCATCTGGAGACATTTCCCGCCATGCTTCCAGAAGCCCCTCCCACAAGTTGGATTGGCTTGATGGGCACTTTTTGCGTACTGTACGGTCAGTGGGGCTGAGATGTGGTGACTGCGCTGGCCCCTCCATTACAGATAGAATACCGGCTGCCGCTTCTTCCCTAAATAGTTCTTGTATAATTTGGAGGTGCTTTGGGTCATTGTCCTGTTGTAGGATGAAATTGGCTCCAATCAAGCGCTGTCCACAGGGTATGGCATGGCGGTGCATGGAGTGATCGCCTTCCTTATTCACAATCCCTTTTACCTTGTACAAATCTCCCACTTTACCAACCCCAGCCCATCCCATTCCCTCCACCATGCTGACAGATGGCGTCAGGCGTCTTCCAGCATCTTTTCAGTTGTTATTCTGTGTGATTCAAACACCTCAGGCTTGGATTTGTCTGTCCATAACACTTTTTTCCAATCTTCCTCTGTCCAATGTCTGTGTTATTTGCCCATATGAATCTTTTCCTTTTATTAGCCAGTCTCAGATACGGCTTTTTCTTGGCCACTCTGCCCTGAAGGCCGGCATCCCTGAGTCGCCTCCTCACTGTAGACGCTGACACTGGCGTTTTGCGGGGACTATGTAATGAAGCTGCCAGTTGAGGACCTGTGAGGCGGTGATTTCTCAGACTAGAGACTCTATTGTACTTGGCTTGTTGCTCAGTTGTGCAGCGCGGCCTCCCACTTCTCTTTCTAGTCTGGTTAGAGCCTGTTTGTGCTGTCCTCTGAAGGGAGTAGTACACACCGTTGTAGGAAATCTTCAGTTTCTTGGCAATTTCTCGCATGGAATAGCCTTCATTTCTAAGAACAAGAATAGACTGTCAAGTTTCACATGAAAGTTCTCTTTTTCTTGCCATTTTGAGAGTTTAATCGAACCAACAAATGTAATGGTCCAGATTCTCAATTAGCTGAAAGGAAGGTCAGTTTTATAGCTTCTCTAACCAGCAAAACTGTTTTCAGCTGTGCTAACATACTTGCACAAGGGTTTTCTAAACCTCCATTAGCCTTCTTACACAGTCAGCAAACACAATGTACCATTAGAGCACTGGAGTGATGGTTGCTGGAAATGGCCTCTATACACCTATGTAGATATTGTATTAA
Source organism: Leptodactylus fallax (assembly GCA_947044405.1). Classification (NCBI taxonomy): domain Eukaryota; kingdom Metazoa; phylum Chordata; class Amphibia; order Anura; family Leptodactylidae; genus Leptodactylus; species Leptodactylus fallax. Next base: position 148,068 of record CAMRHE010000717.1, on the reverse strand, counting down.
AAACCAGACGTTTGCAGCTAGAATAGTCATTTACCACATTAACAATGTATAGAGGGGATTTCTGATTCATTTAATGTTATCTTCATTGAAAAAAACTGGGCTTTTCTTTCAAAAATTAGGAAATTTCTAAGTGACCCTAAACTTTTTAATGGTAGTGTAGATAGATATGAGAGAGATCGAATATATACCTGAAAGATAGATAGATAGATAGATAGATAGATAGATAGATAGATATTACACAATAGAACACAGATCACACATCAGAAGGTGAAAGTCATACAATAGAACATAGATAACATATCAAAAAGTGAAAGTTACACAATAGAACATTAACATTAGAATATAAACATATTGGATAACATTAGAACATAAAAAACTGCTCTAAGAACTGCATGTGTGTTTGCAGGCCAAGGCCTCATAAAGATGGATGTAAAGTAGGCACATGTAATAATCCACATTACAGTCGCAAATATCAACCCAATCCCATGTTTTATGACCAATTGTGTGTCATCTCAAGAATCAATGATGCTGTAAGTCTGGGTCATTAGACTTGTGGTCAGGATGAAATTTGTCCTTTAATGCAGATATATTTTTACTTTCTGTATTATGTCCATCTGAATGAGACCTAATAAGAAGGTTATAAATATGTGGTTTAAAGAAAGAATCCTAAAATCCATTTTTAATCTTCACAGAAAATCCCAGTAAGGTCTCTGAGGGAAACTTCATGTTATCAGTAAAGTATAAAGAAGAAGATGAAGATATGATGGAGCGCTGCTCAGGAGAAAACCTCATTACCACTAATGTACATCCAGGAAGTCACAGTACAGATCCATCATATAATCCCCCGAATCATGAGGAACCTTCTGACCAATCACAGATTGTGACCACAACTACCAGCCAGAAAGAGGGGAAAAGGTTTCAGTGTGGTGAATGTGGAAGAGAGTTTACGCATGCCTCAAGTCTTTATGCACACCGAAGAGTTCATACAGGAGAGAAGCCATATTCATGTTCAGAATGTGGGAAATGTTTTACTCAGAAAGCAAATCTTGTTAAACATGAGAAAATTCACACAGGAGAGAAGATGTATTCATGTTCGGAGTGTGGGAAATGTTTTACTCAGAAATCAAGTCTTATTACACACGAGAGAAGTCACACAGGAGAGAAGCCATATACATGCTTAGATTGTGGGAAATGCTTTAGTCAGAAATCACATCTTGTTACACATGAGAGAACTCACACAGGAGAGAAGCCATATTCTTGTTCAGAATGTGGGGTATGTTTTACTTGGGAATCAAGTCTCATTACACATAAGAGAATTCACACGGGAGAGAAGCCATTTTCATGTTCAGAATGTGGGAAATGTTTTACTCAGAAAGCAAATCTTGTTAAGCATGAAAAAATTCACACAGGAGAGAAGCCATATTCATGTTCAGAATGTGGGAAATGTTTTACTCAGAAATCAAGTCTTATTACACATGAAAGAAGTCACAGAGGAGAGAAGCCATGCTCATGTTCGGAATGTGGGATATGCTTTGCTGGGGAATCTGATCTTATTACACATCAGAGAATTCACACACGAGAGAAGCCATATTCGTGTTTACAATGTGGGACATCTTTTATTTGGTTATCAGATCTTATTACACATCAGAGTGGGAATTGTTTTGTTACAAAAAACAATCTTACCAATGAATAGAGAACTCACACGGGGGAGAAGCTTGTTTACTACCAAAGCCGTGAAGCTGAATTGTCCCCATGATCCTCGCTTCTTCTTACTGGATTCATACATTTCCCCACACTGCAGGAGAATCCAGAGTGACCGTGATAAGGAAGGACGCCGCATGTAGCCTGTTTATTCTATATCATATGTTGACCTGTCAATATCTGATCTTCATTTATACAGTATAGAAATATAAAGGGGATGGAACTGGTGAAAAAACATTTGGCTCAAATACCTGGTACTGCCCCAGGCAAAAACAATGCTCATTTATAGAACCATGTTCACACTTGCATAATTTCTTCAGTATTTTGCATCTTTAGCATCCAAAACTTAGGAGTTGATGCAAAACCTAGACGACGTGCAGATCTTTCCATCATACTTATCTGTTTATGTTCCACTCCCACATTTATCTTATAAATACAGAGGCAAGATACTGACCAAAATACACAAGTGTGATTGAGGACTTACTGTCTACTAGTCTCGTATATGGATGGATTATTATCCCTAGTGACCATGCACAGCCAGTGGTACAATGAAGACTTCATAATGGATTCTCTGCTTTAGTCAGTCCCAAACCAGAACATTTCCACCGCTGGACTCTCACGTCATCAGGATTTTCATGAGTACGGCTGAAATAAACTATAAATCTTATGAATATAAATCTATTTGTACAGTGTAAATGTATCTAACATTGCAGATTACAGGATAACGCCTTAGATAGTAACCTCAGTATCTCAGCGGTAAGGCTATGATGGATTTGTCGTTCTTGGCATTCCTCCGTAGAGAGTTTGGGCCTTTCCACAATGGGTTCATCTTGCAGAGAGGCTTTTAGTATTTATACTCAACCAACCTGTATAGCCTTCCGAAGCCTCTTACCAAACCTCATATCTCTTTGATTGGCTACAGAGAGAAGTTGATCCAGAGAGGAGCACGTTCCCTGCTAGCTCTTTATTACAAGTTGCCATGCCTCTGAGAACGCAGCCACAAGTGCATCATTATTGCAGCTAAACCTGGAAGCCAAAGTTGGAAATTAAATGGAGTCAAAGACGACAGTACAGAAGAGGCCTTGCCTGGGTCCACAAATACACCCCGAAGGTTACTAAAGAGTGAAAAGGAATTAGCGGAGACATCACCCGGTCATAAAACATCTGGAGAAGCTTAACCCCCTCCCGCCACAGGCATTTTTCAATTTTGGTTTATGACTCCTGCCTTCCAAACCCCATAACTTTTTTATTTTGCCGTTCTCAGAGCCATATGAGGGCTTAATATTTGCGGGACAGATTGTTCTTCATAATGGCACCATTTATTATTCTGTACTATGTACTGGGAAACTGGAAAATAATTCAGAATGAAGTGGAATTGGAGAAAAAGTGGTGATTCAGCTCTTTTGATTTTTTTCCTGCTACGGTGTTCACCGTATGGGGATAATATTTTTTTATTTTTATAATTTTGTAGACCTGATGTGTATGTGTCTCACAGTATGTTTTTTATGTTTAGATGTTTTCTAGGGAAAGGGGGCCGATTTGAATTTTTAATTATTTTAATTTTTTATATATTTTTTTTACCTTTTATTTTTATTGTACTCATTAGACCCCCTAGGAATCTTGTTCCCCAGGGGTTCTGATCACTAATGCAATGCATTACAATGTTAACGCATTGCAAAATACCAGCACTTCTATTAACCCTGAATCCCTGAAGAGTCTAATAAATGCAAAAAAAATTTTTTAAAAAAGTTTAAAAAACTATAAAATAAAAAATATTAAAAATTCAAATCACCCCCCTTTCCCTAGAACACATATAAAAGTACTTAAATACTTTAAATACTGTGAAACACATACACATAAGGTATTCCTGTGCCTGGAAACGCCCGGTCTTCAAATCTCTAAAAATATTTGTCCTGTACGGTGAACGCCGTGGCAGGAAAAAAAAAAAATCTAAAGTGCTGAACCACCGTTGTTTCACTGTTTCACCTCTGATAAAAATTTTAATAAAAATGATCAAAGTAATAGCAATTCCCCAAAATGGTATAACTAAAAAGTAGACCTGGATACGCCAAAACAAGACGCCCTCTGCATCCCTGTACACAGGACTGCCCCAGGCATATGGGTAAATATAAATTAAGGGAGTAAATTAAAAGTTGAGTGGGGTAGGGGGTTTATCTTAGAAGAACCAGGGGGCACAATCGGAAATTAGTTGGGGGAAGATCAGAAACAATGTCAGGAAAGATTCAATGAAAGAATAATTGAGTTTTGGAACAAACTTCCAGCATATGTGGTTGGCAATTCTACAGTAAGTGACTGTAAGGATGGCGGGGATAATACATGTCTATACGAAGATAAACTGGTAATAAAATAAAAGGCTATGTCTTCTAAATCACACTACAGAGGCCCCAAATAGCAATCATCTTAGAGCTACCTGATGTCTTCTGCTGTGTGGGCACATATTCTTGGATAGAAACTATCAGAGGTAAGAACCAGGCAGCAGACTACTGACAGGAACCCAGGTAAGAGCCAGGCAGCAGATTACTGACAGACCCCAGGATAGAAACAATCAGAGGTAAGAGCCAGGCAGCAGACTACTGACAGGACCCCAGGATAGAAACAATCAGAGGTAAGAGCCAGGCAGCAGACTACTGACAGAACCCCAGGATAGAAACTATCAGAGGAAAGAACCAGGCAGCAGACTACTGACAGGACCCCAGGTAAGAGCCAGGCAGCAGACTACTGACAGACCCCAGGATAGAAACAATCAGAGGTAAGAGCCAGGCAGCAGACTACTGACAGGACCCCAGGATAGAAACAATCAGAGGTAAGAGCCAGGCAGCAGACTACTGACAGAACCCCAGGATAGAAACTATCAGAGGAAAGAACCAGGCAGCAGACTACTGACAGGACCCCAGGTAAGAGCCAGGCAGCAGACTACTGACAGGACCCCAGGATAGAAACAATCAGAGGTAAGAGCCAGGCAGCAGACTACTGACAGGACCCCAGGTAAGAGCCAGGCAGCAGACTACTAACAGGACCCCAGGTAAGAACCAGGCAGCAGACTACTGACAGGACCCCAGGATAGAAACAATCAGAGGTAAGAGCCAGGTAGCAGACTACTGACAGAACCCCAGGATAGAAACAATCAGAGGTAAGAGCCAGGTAGCAGACTAGTGACAGAACCCCAGGATAGAAACAATCAGAGGTAAGAGCCAGGTAGCAGACTAGTGACAGGACCCCAGGTAAGAGACAGGCAGCAGACTACTAACAGGACCCCAGGTAAGAACCAGGCAGCAGACTACTGACAGGACCCCAGGATAGAAACAATCAGAGGTAAGAGCCAGAGAGCAGACTACTGACAGGACCCCAGGTAAGAGCCAGGAAGCAGACTACTGACAGGACCCCAGGATAGAAACAATCAGAGTTAAGAGCCAGGTAGCAGACTACTGACAGACCCCAGGATAGAAACAATCAGAGTTAAGAGCCAGGTAGCAGACTAGTGACAGGACCCCAGGTATGAGCCAGGCAGCAGACTACTGACACGACCCCAGGTAAGAGCCAGGCAGCAGACTACTGACAGAACCCCAGGATAGATACAATCAGAGGCAAGAGCCAGACAGCAGACTACTGACAGGACCCCAGGATAGAAACAATCAGAGGTAAGAGCCAGGCAGCAGACTACTGACAGGACCCCAGGATAGAAGCAATCAGAGGTAAGAGCCAGGCAGCAGACTACTGAAAGGACCCCAGGATAGAAGCAATCAGAGGAAAGAGCCAGGGAACAGACTACTGACAGGACCCCAGGATAGAAACAATCAGAGGTAAGAGCCAGGCAGAAGACTACTGACAGACCCCAGGATAGAAACAATCAGAGGAAAGAGCCAGGCAGCAGACTACTGACAGGACCCCAGGATAGAAACAATCAGAGGTAAGAGCCAGGCAGCAGACTACTGACAGGACCCCAGGATAGAAACAATCAGCGGTAAGAGCCAGGCAGCAGACTACTGACAGGACCCCAGGATAGAAACAATCAGAGGTAAGATCCAGGTAGCAGACTAGTGACAGGACCCCAGGTAAGAGCCAGGCGGCAGACTAGTGACAGGACCCCAGGTAAGAGCCAGGCAGCACACTACTGACAGACCCCAGGATAGAAACAATCAGAGGTAAGAGCCAGGCAGCAGACTACTGACAGGACCCCAGGATAGAAACAATCAGAGGTAAGAGCCAGGCAGCAGACTACTGACAGAACCCCAGGATAGAAACTATCAGAGGAAAGAACCAGGCAGCAGACTACTGACAGGACCCCAGGTAAGAGCCAGGCAGCAGACTACTGACAGGACCCCAGGATAGAAACAATCAGAGGTAAGAGCCAGGCAGCAGACTACAGACAGGACCCCAGGTAAGAGCCAGGCAGCAGACTACTAACAGGACCCCAGGTAAGAACCAGGCAGCAGGCTACTGACAGGACCCCAGGATAGAAACAATCAGAGGTAAGAGCCAGGCAGAAGACTACTGACAGACCCCAGGATAGAAACAATCAGAGGTAAGAGCCAGGCAGCAGACTACTGACAGGACCCCAGGATAGAAACAATCAGAGGTAAGAGCCAGGCAGCAGACTACTGACAGGACCCCAGGATAGAAACAATCAGCGGTAAGAGCCAGGCAGCAGACTACTAACAGGACCCCAGGATAGAAACAATCAGAGGTAAGATCCAGGTAGCAGACTAGTGACAGGACCCCAGGTAAGAGCCAGGCAGCAGACTAGTGACAGGACCCCAGGTAAGAGCCAGGCAGCAGACTACTGACAGGACCCCAGGTAAGAACCAGGCAGCAGACTACTGACAGGACCCCAGGTAAGAGCCAGGCAGCACACTACTGACAGGACCCCAGGATAGAAACAATAAGAGGAAAGAGCCAGGTAGCAGACTAGTGACAGGACCCCAGGTAAGAGCCAGGCATCAGACTACTGACAGCACCCCAGGATAGAAACAATCAGAGGTAAGAGCCAGGCAGCAGACTACTGACAGGACCCCAGGTAAGAGCCAGGCAGCAGACTACTGACAGGACCCCAGGATAGAAATGATCAAAGGTAAGAGCCAGGCAGAAGACTACTGACAGACCCCAGGATAGAAACAATCAGAGGTAAGAGCGAGGCAGCAGACTACTGACAGGACCCCAGGTAAGAGCCAGGCAACAGACTACTGACAGGACCCCAGGATAGAAACAATCAGAGGTAAGAGCCAGGCAGCAGACTACTGACAGGACCCCAGGATAGAAACAATCAGAGGTAATATCCAGGTAGCAGACTAGTGACAGGACCCCAGGAAAGAGCCAGGCAGCAGACTACTCACAGGACCCCAGGATAGAAACAATCAGAGGTAAGAGCCAGGCAGCAGACTACTGACAGGACCCCAGGATAGAAGCAATCAGAGGTAAGAGCCAGGCAGTAGACTACTGACAGGACCCCAGGATAAAAACAATCAGAGGTAAGAGCCAGGCAGCAGACTACTGACAGGACCCCAGGATAGAAACAATCAGAGGTAAGATCCAGGTAGCAGACTAGTGACAGGACTCCAGGTAAGAGCCAGGCAGCAGACTACTGACAGGACCCCAGGTAAGAGCCAGGCAGCAGACTACTGACAGGACCCCAGGATAGAAACAATCAGAGGTAAGAGCCAGGCAGCAGACTACTGACAGGACCCCAGTTAAGAGCCAGGCAGCAGACTACTAACAGGACCCCAGGTAAGAACCAGGCAGCAGACTACTGACAGGACCCCAGGATAGAAACAATCAGAGGTAAGAGCCAGGCAGCAGACTACTGACAGGACCCCAGGTAAGAGCCAGGCAGCAGACTACTAACAGGACCCCAGGTAAGAACCAGGCAGCAGACTACTGACAGGACCCCAGGATAGAAACAATCAGAGGTAAGAGCCAGGCAGCAGACTACTGACAGGACCCCAGGTAAGAGCCAGGAAGCAGACTACTGACAGGACCCCAGGATAGAAACAATCAGAGTTAAGAGCCAGGTAGCAGACTAGTGACAGGACCCCAGGTATGAGCCAGGCAGCAGACTACTGACAAGACCCCAGGTAAGAGCCAGGCAGCACACTACTGACAGAACCCCAGGATAGATACAATCAGAGGCAAGAGCCAGACAGCAGACTACTGACAGGACCCCAGGATAGAAACAATCAGAGGTAAGAGCCAGGAAGCAGACTACTGACAGGACCCCAGGATAGAAGCAATCAGAGGTAAGAGCCAGGCAGCAGACTACTGAAAGGACCCCAGGATAGAAGCAATCAGAGGAAAGAGAAAGGCAGCAGACTACTGACAGGACCCCAGGATAGAAACAATCAGAGGTAAGAGCCAGGCAGAAGACTACTGACAGACCCCAGGATAGAAACAATCAGAGGTAAGAGCCAGGCAGCAGACTACTGACAGGACCCCAGGATAGAAACAATCAGAGGTAAGATCCAGGTAGCAGACTAGTGACAGGACCCCAGGTAAGAGCCAGGCAGCAGACTAGTGACAGGACCCCAGGTAAGAGCCAGGCAGCAGATTACTGACAGACCCCAGGATAGAAACAATCAGAGGTAAGAGCCAGGCAGCAGACTACTGACAGGACCTCAGGATAGAAACAATCAGAGGTAAGAGCCAGGCAGCAGACTACTGACAGAACCCCAGCATAGAAACTATCAGAGGAAAGAACCAGGCAGCAGACTACTGACAGGACCCCAGGATAGAAACTATCAGAGGAAAGAACCAGGCAGCAGACTACTGACAGGACCCCAGGTAAGAGCCAGGCAGCAGACTACTGACAGGACCCCAGGATAGAAACAATCAGAGGTAAGAGCCAGGCAGCAGACTACTGACAGGACCCCAGGATAGAAACAATCAGAGGTAAGAGCCAGGCAGCAGACTACTGACAGGACCCCAGGATAGAAACAATCAGAGGTAAGAGCCAGGCAGCAGACTACTGACAGGACCCCAGGATAGAAACAATCAGAAGTAAGAGCCAGGCAGCAGACTACTGACAGGACCCCAGGATAGAATAATAATAATAATACATTTTATTTATATAGCGCCAACATATTCTGCAGCACTGTACAATTTGTAGGGTTCAATTACTGACAAAAAAGATACATTACAAAGAAATAGTCAATTCACACACTGGGACTGAGGGCCCTGCTCGAAAGAGCTTACAATCTATGAGACAATCAGAAGTAAGAGCCAGCCAGCAGACTACTAAGAGGCCCACAGGATAGAAACAATCAGAGGTAAGAGCCAGGCAGCAGACTACTGACAGGACCGCAGGATAGAAACAATCAGAGGTAAGAGCCAGGCAGCAGACTACTGACAGGACCCCAGGATAGAAACAATCAGAGATAAGAGCCAGGCAGCAGACTACTGACAGGATACAGGATAGAAACAATCAGAGGTAAGAGCCAGGCAGCAGACTACTGGCAGGGCTACAGGATAGAAACAATCAGTGGTAAGAGCCAGGCAGCAGACTACTGACAGGATACAGGATAGAAACAATCAGATGTAAGAGCCAGGCAGCAGACTACTGACAGGATTACAGGATAGAAACAATCAGAGGTAAGAGCCAGGCAGCAGATTACTGACAGGACCCCAGGATAGAAACAATCAGAGGTAAGAGTCAGGCAGCAGATTACTGACAGGACCCCAGGATAGAAACAATCAGTGGTAAGAGCCAGGCAGCAGACTACTGACAGGATACAGGATAGAAACAATCAGAGGTAAGAGCCAGGCAGCAGACTACTGGCAGGGCTACAGGATAGAAACAATCAGTGGTAAGAGCCAGGGAACAGACTACTGGCAGGGTTACAGGATAGAAACAATCAGTGGTAAGAGCCAGGCAGCAGACTACTGACAGGATACAGGATAGAAACAATCAGATGTAAGAGCCAGGCAGCAGACTACTGACAGGATTACAGGATAGAAACAATCAGAGGTAAGAGCCAGGCAGCAGATTACTGACAGGACCCCAGGATAGAAACAATCAGAGGTAAGAGCCAGGCAGCAGATTACTGACAGGACCCCAGGATAGAAACAATCAGTGGTAAGAGCCAGGCAGCAGACTACTGACAGGATACAGGATAGAAACAATCAGATGTAAGAGCCAGGCAGCAGACTACTGACAGGATTACAGGATAGAAACAATCAGAGGTAAGAGCCAGGCAGCAGATTACTGACAGGACCCCAGGATAGAAACAATCAGAGGTAAGAGCCAGGCAGCAGATTACTGACAGGACTACAGGATAGAAACAATCAGATGTAAGAGCCAGGCAGCAGACTACTGACAGACCCCAGGATAGAACAGTATATATATCATAGATATACACATGGATACAAATATACATTGAAGGAAATAAGTATTTAACCTTTGCTGATTTTGTAAGTTTCCCCACTGACAAAGACATGAACAGTCTATAATTTTAAAGGTAGATTAATTTTAGCAGTGAGAGATAAAATATCAAAAATCAAATCCAGAAAATCACATTGTATAAATGTTATAAATTTCTTTGCATTTTGCAGAGAGAAATAAGTATTTGCTCCCTCTGGCAAACAAGACTTAATACTTGGTGGTAAAACCCTTGTTGTCAGGCCCAGCAGTCAGAGGTTTCAGACATGTCAGGAGGAATCATTCAGATTTAGAGGCTGTCGCTTGGCGTCTCGGAGCTTCAGCTCCCTCCATAAGTTTTCTATGGGATTAAGGTCTGGAGACTGGCTAGGCCACGCCATGACCTTAATGTGCTTCTTTTTGAGCCGCTCCTTTGTTGCCTTGACTATATGTTTTGGGTCATTGTCCTGCTGGAAGACTCAGCCACCACCCATTTGTAATGTCCTGGTGGAGGGAAGGAGGTACATGGCTGAGCAGAGAAACACCCCCAAAACATAATGTTTCCCCCTCCATACCTGACAGTGGGGTCGCTGTTCTTTGGGTCATAGGCAGCATTTCTCTTCCTCCTAACACGTCCCGTGACTAATGACTATACATACAGAGATAGCACCGCCCCCATGACTAATAACTGTACATACAGAGATAGCACCGCCCCCATGACTAATAACTGTACATACAGAGATAGCACCGCCCCATGACTAATAACTGTACATACAGAGATAGCACCGCCCCATCACAAATGACTATACATACAGAGATAGCACCGCCCCCGTGACTAATGACTGTACATACAGAGATAGCACCGCCCCCATGACTAATAACTGTACATACAGAGATAGCACCGCCCCCATGACTAATAACTGTACATACAGAGATAGCACCGCCCCCATGACTAATAACTGTACATACAGAGATAGCACCGCCCCATCACAAATGACTATACATACAGAGATAGCACCGCCCCCGTGACTAATGACTATACATACAGAGATAGCACTACCCCCATGACTAATAACTGTACATACAGAGATAGCACCGCCCCCATGACTAATAACTGTACATACAGAGATAGCACCGCCCCCATGACTAATAACTGTACATACAGAGATAGCACCGCCCCGTCACTAATGACTATACATACAGAGATAGCACCGCCCCCGTGACTAATGACTATACATACAGAGATAGCACCGTCCCCATGACTAATAACTGTACATACAGAGATAGTACCGCCCCCATGACTAATAACTGTACATACAGAGAGAGCACTGGCTCATGACTAATAACTGTACATACAGAGATAGCACCACCCCGTCACTAATGACTATACATACAGAGATAGCACCGCCCCATGACTAATAACTGTACATACAGAGATAGCACCACCCCCATGACTAATAACTGTACATACAGAGATAGCACCGCCCCCATGACTAATAACTGTACATACAGAGATAGCACCGCCCCCATGACTAATAACTGTACATACAGAGATAGCACCGCCCCGTCACTAATGACTATACATACAGAGATAGCACCGCCCCATGACTAATAACTGTACATACAGAGATAGCACCGCCCCGTGACTAATGACTATACATACAGAGATAGCACCGCCCCATGACTAATAACTGTACATACAGAGATAGCACCGCCCCATGACTAATAACTGTACATACAGAGATAGCACCACCCCCATGACTAATAACTGTACATACAGAGATAGCACCACCCCCATGACTAATAACTGTACATACAGAGATAGCACCGCCCCGTCACTAATGACTATACATACAGAGATAGCACCGCCCCCCGTGACTAATGACTATACATACAGAGATAGCACCGCCCCCATGACTAATAACTGTACATACAGAGATAGCACCGCCCCCATGACTAATGACTATACATACAGAGATAGCACCGCCCCCATGACTAATAACTGTACATACAGAGATAGCACCGCCCCCATGACTAATGACTATACATACAGAGATAGCACCGCCCCCATGACTAATAACTGTACATACAGAGATAGCACCACCCCCATGACTAATAACTGTACATACAGAGAGAGCACTGGCTCATGACTAATAACTGTACATACAGAGATAGCACCGCCCCCATGACTAATAACTGTACATACAGAGATAGCACTGCCCCCATGACTAATAACTGTACATACAGAGATAGCACCGCCCCGTGACTAATGACTGAACATACAGAGATAGCACCACCCCATGACTAATGACTGTACATACAGAGATAGCACCGCCCCCATGACTAATAACTGTACATACAGGGATAGCACTGCCCCGTGACTAATGACTGTACATACAGGGATAGCATCGCCCCGTGACTAATAACTGTACATACAGAGATAGCACCACCCCATGAATAACGACTGTACATACAGAGAAAGCACCGCCCCCGTGACTAATAACTATACATACAGAGATAGCACCGACCCATGACTAATAACTGTACATACAGAGATAGCACCGCCCCCATGACTAATGACTATACATACAGAGATAGCACCGCCCCGTCACTAATGACTATACATACAGAAATAGCACCGCCCCCGTGACTAATGACTATACATACAGAGATAGCACCGCCCCCATGACTAATAACTGTACATACAGAGATAGCACCGCCCCATGACTAATAACTGTACATACAGAGATAGCACCGCCCCCATGACTAATAACTGTACATACAGAGATAGCACCGCCCCCATGACTAATAACTGTACATACAGAGATAGCACCGCCCCCATGACTAATGACTACACATACAGAGATAGCACCGCCCCCATGACTAATAACTGTACATACATAGATAGCACCGCCCCGTGACTAATGACTATACATACAGCGATAGCACCACCCCCCGTGACTAATTACTATACATACAGAGATAGCACCGCCCCCATGACTAATAACTATACATACAGAGATAGCACCGCCCCCATGACTAATAACTGTACATACAGAGATAGCACCACCCCCATGACTAATAACTGTACATACAGAGAGAGCACTGGCTCATGACTAATAACTGTACATACAGAGATAGCACCGCCCCCATGACTAATAACTGTACATACAGAGATAGCACCGCCCCCATGACTAATAACTGTACATACAGAGAGAGCACTGGCTCATGACTAATAACTGTACATACAGAGATAGCACCGCCCCCATGACTAATAACTGTACATACAGGGATAGCACTGCCCCGTGACTAATGACTGTACATACAGGGATAGCACTGCCCCGTGACTAATAACTATACATACAGAGATAGCACCACCCCATGAATAACGACTGTACATACAGAGATAGCACCGCCCCCGTGACTAATAACTATACATACAGAGATAGCACCAACCCATGACTAATAACTGTACATACAGAGATAGCACCGCCCCCATGACTAATGACTATACATACAGAGATAGCACTGGCCCGTGACTAATGACTGTACATACAGAGATAGCACCACCCCGTGACTAATAACTATACATACAGAGATAGCACCGCCCCCGTGACTAATAACTATACATACAGAGATAGCACCGACCCATGACTAATAACTGTACATACAGAGATAGCACCGCCCCCATGACTAATGACTATACATACAGAGATAGCACTGGCCCGTGACTAATGACTGTACATACAGAGATAGCACCGCCCCGTCACTAATGAATATACATACAGAGATAGCACCGCCCCGTGACTAATGACTATACATACAGAGATAGCACCGCCCCCATGACTAATAACTGTACATACTGAGATAGCACCGCCCCCATGACTAATAACTATACATACAGAGAGAGCACTGGCTCATGACTAATAACTGTACATACAGAGATAGCACCGCCCCGTGACTAATAACTGTACATACAGAGATAGCACCACCCCATGACTAATAGCTGTACATACAGAGATAGCACCACCCCATGACTAATGACTGTACATACAGAGATAGCACTGCCCCATGACTAATAACTGTACATACAGAGATAGCACCGCTCCGTGACTAATAACTGTACATACAGAGATAGCACCGCCCCGTGACTAATGACTATACATACAGAGATAGCACTGCCTCCATGACTAATAACTATACATACAGAGATAGCACTGGCTCATGACTAATAACTGTACATACAGAGATAGCACCACCCCATGAATAACGACTATACATACAGAGATAGCACCGCCCCCATGACTAATAACTGTACATACAGAGATAGCACCGCCCCATGACTAATGACTATACATACAGAGATAGCACTGCCCCGTGACTAATAACTGTACATACAGATATAGCACCGCCCCATGACTAATAACTGTACATACAGAGATAGCACCGCCCCCATGACTAATAAATGTACATAGAGATAGCACCGCCCCGTGACTAATAACTGTACATACAGAGATAGCACCACCCCCATGACTAATAACTGTACATACAGAAATAGCACCGCCCCATGACTAATGACTGTACATACAGAGATAGCACCGCCCTATGAATATCGACTGTACATACAGAGATAGCACCGCCCTATGAATATCGACTGTACATACAGAGATAGCACCGCCCCGTGACTAATAACTGTACATACAGAGATAGCACCACCCCGTGACTAATAACTGTACATACAGAGATAGCACCGCCCCGTGACTAATGACTATAATGACTATACATACAGAGATAGCACCGCCCCCCATGACTAATAACTATACATACAGAGATAGCACTGGCTCATGACTAATAACTGTACATACAGAGATAGCACCACCCCATGAATAACGACTGTACATACAGAGATAGCACCGCCCCATGACTAATAACTGTACATACAGAGATAGCACCACCCCATGACTAATAACTGTACATACAGAGATAGCACCGCCCCGTGACTAATAACTGTACATACAGAGATAGCACCACCCCATGAATAACGACTATACATACAGAGATAGCACCCCCCCATGACTAATAACTGTACATACAGAGATAGCACCGCCTCGTGACTAATAACTGTACATACAGAGATAGCACCACCCCCATGACTAATAACTGTACATACAGAGATAGCACCACCCCATGAATAACGACTGTACATACAGAGA
The DNA here is from genome assembly GCA_947044405.1 of Leptodactylus fallax. Lineage (NCBI taxonomy): Eukaryota > Metazoa > Chordata > Amphibia > Anura > Leptodactylidae > Leptodactylus > Leptodactylus fallax. The sequence continues at coordinate 132,789 of CAMRHE010000717.1, read as the reverse complement.
TAACACCGCCCCATGACTAATAACTGTACATACAGAGATAGCACCACCCCATGACTAATAACTGTACATACAGAGATAGCACCGCCCCGTGACTAATAACTGTACATACAGAGATAGCACCACCCCATGACTAATAACTGTACATACAGAGATAGCACCACCCCATGAATAACGACTATACATACAGAGATAGCACCCCCCCATGACTAATAACTGTACATACAGAGATAGCACCGCCTCGTGACTAATAACTGTACATACAGAGATAGCACCACCCCCATGACTAATAACTGTACATACAGAGATAGCACCACCCCATGAATAACGACTATACATACAGAGATAGCACCCCCCCATGACTAATAACTGTACATACAGAGATAGCACCCCCCCATGACTAATAACTGTACATACAGAGATAGCACCGCCCCGTGACTAATAAGTGTACATACAGAGATAGCACCACCCCATGACTAATAACTGTACATACAGATATAGCACCGCCCCATGACTAATAACTGTACATAGAGAGATAGCACCGCCCCCATGACTAATAACTGTACATACAGAGATAGCACCGCCCCGTGACTAATAACTGTACATACAGAGATAGCACCACCCCCATGACTAATAACTGTACATACAGAGATAGCACCGCCCCGTGACTAATAACTGTACATACAGAGATAGCACCACCCCCATGACTAATGACTGTACATACAGAGATAGCACCGCCCTATGAATCACGACTGTACATACAGAGATAGCACTGCCCCGTGACTAATAACTGTACATACAGAGATAGCAGTGGCTCATGACTAATAACTGTACATACAGAGATAGCACCGCCCCGTGACTAATAACTGTACATACAGAGATAGCAGTGGCTCATGACTAATAACTGTACATACAGAGATAGCACAACCCCCATGACTAATAACTGTACATACAGAGATAGCACCACCCCCATGACTAATAACTGTACATACAGAGATAGCACCGCCCCATGAATAACGACTGTACATACAGAGATAGCACCGCCCCAATGACTAATAACTGTACATACAGAGATAGCACCGCCCCGTCACTAATGACTATACATACAGAGATAGCACCGCCCCCGTGACTAATGACTATACATACAGAGATAGCACCGCCCCCATGACTAATAACTGTACATACAGAGATAGCACCGCCCCCATGACTAATAACTGTACATACAGAGATAGCACCACCCCCCCATGACTAATAACTGTACATACAGAGAGAGCACTGGCTCATGACTAATAACTGTACATACAGAGATAGCACCGCCCCCATGACTAATAACTGTACATACAGAGATAGCACCGCCCCCATGACTAATAACTGTACATACAGAGAGAGCACTGGCTCATGACTAATAACTGTACATACAGAGATAGCACCGCCCCCATGACTAATAACTGTACATACAGGGATAGCACTGCCCCGTGACTAATGACTGTACATACAGGGATAGCACCACCCCCATGACTAATAACTGTACATACAGGGATAGCACTGCCCCGTGACTAATAACTATACATACAGAGATAGCACCACCCCATGAATAACGACTGTACATACAGAGATAGCACCGCCCCCGTGACTAATAACTATACATACAGAGATAGCACCGACCCATGACTAATAACTGTACATACAGAGATAGCACCGCCCCCATGACTAATGACTATACATACAGAGATAGCACTGGCCCGTGACTAATGACTGTACATACAGAGATAGCACCACCCCGTGACTAATAACTATACATACAGAGATAGCACCGCCCCCGTGACTAATAACTATACATACAGAGATAGCACCGACCCATGACTAATAACTGTACATACAGAGATAGCACCGCCCCCATGACTAATGACTATACATACAGAGATAGCACTGGCCCGTGACTAATGACTGTACATACAGAGATAGCACCGCCCCGTCACTAATGAATATACATACAGAGATAGCACCGCCCCGTGACTAATGACTATACATACAGAGATAGCACCGCCCCCATGACTAATAACTGTACATACTGAGATAGCACCGCCCCCATGACTAATAACTATATATACAGAGAGAGCACTGGCTCATGACTAATAACTGTACATACAGAGATAGCACTGCCCCGTGACTAATAACTGTACATACAGAGATAGCACCACCCCATGACTAATAACTGTACATACAGAGATAGCACCACCCCATGACTAATGACTGTACATACAGAGATAGCACCGCCCCGTGACTAATAACTGTACATACAGAGATAGCACCACCCCGTGACTAATAACTGTACATACAGAGATAGCACCGCCCCGTGACTAATGACTATACATACAGAGATAGCACTGCCTCCATGACTAGTAACTATACATACAGAGATAGCACTGGCTCATGACTAATAACTGTACATACAGAGATAGCACCACCCCATGAATAACGACTATACATACAGAGATAGCACCGCCCCCATGACTAATAACTGTACATACAGAGATAGCACCGCCCCATGACTAATAACTGTACATACAGAGATAGCACCACCCCATGAATAACGACTATACATACAGAGATAGCACCGCCTCCATGACTAATAACTATACATACAGAGATAGCACTGGCTCATGACTAATAACTGTACATACAGAGATAGCACCACCCCATGAATAACGACTATACATACAGAGATAGCACCGCCCCCATGACTAATAACTGTACATACAGAGATAGCACCACCCCCATGCCTAATAACTGTACATACAGAGATAGCACCACCCCATGAATAACGACTATACATACAGAGATAGCACCCCCCCATGACTAATAACTGTACATACAGAGATAGCACCCCCCCATGACTAATAACTGTACATACAGAGATAGCAACGCCCCATGACTAATGACTATACATACAGAGATAGCACTGCCCCGTGACTAATAAGTGTACATACAGAGATAGCACCGCCCCCATGACTAATAACTGTACATACAGAGATAGCACCGCCCCGTGACTAATAACTGTACATACAGAGATAGCACCACCCCCATGACTAATAACTGTACATACAGAGATAGCACCGCCCTATGAATCACGACTGTACATACAGAGATAGCACTGCCCCGTGACTAATAACTGTACATACAGAGATAGCAGTGGCTCATGACTAATAACTGTACATACAGAGATAGCACCGCCCCGTGACTAATAACTGTACATACAGAGATAGCAGTGGCTCATGACTAATAACTGTACATACAGAGATAGCACCGCCCCCATGACTAATAACTGTACATACAGAGATAGCACCACCCCCATGACTAATAACTGTACATACAGAGATAGCACCGCCCCCATGACTAATAACTGTACATACAGAGATAGCACCACCCCCATGACTAATAACTGTACATACAGAGATAGCACCACCCCCATGACTAATAACTGTACATACAGAGATAGCACCGCCCCATGAATAACGACTGTACATACAGAGATAGCACCGCCCCGTGACTAATAACTATACATACAGAGATAGCACCACCCCCCATGATTAATAAGTGTACATACAGAGATAGCACCGCCCCGTGACTAATAACTGTACATACAGAGATAGCAGTGGCTCATGACTAATAACTGTACATACAGAGATAGCACCACCCCGTGACTAATAACTGTACATACAGAGATAGCACCACCCCGTGACTAATGACTATACATACAGAGATAGCAGTGGCTCATGACTAATAGCTGTACATACAGAGATAGCACCGCCCCATGACTAATAACTGTACATACAGAGATAGCACCACCCCCGTGACTAATAACTGTACATACAGAGATAGCACCACCCCGTGACTAATGACTATACAAACAGAGATAGCACCGCCCCCATGACTAATAACTATACATACAGAGATAGCACTGGCTCATGACTAATAACTGTACATACAGAGATAGCACCGCCCCGTGACTAATAACTGTACATACAGAGATAGCACCACCTCCATGACTAATACCTGTACATACAGAGATAGCCCCGCCCCGTGACTAATGACTATACATACAGAGATAGCAGTGGCTCATGACTAATAACTGTACATACAGATATAGCACCGCCTCGTGACTAATGACTGTACATAGAGATAGCACCACCCCCATGACTAATAACTGTACATACAGAGATAGCACCACCCCATGACTAATGACTGTACAGAGATAGCACCGCCCCCATGACTAATAACTGTACATACAGGGATAGCACTGCCCCGTGACTAATGACTGTACATACAGGGATAGCACTGCCCCGTGACTAATAACTATACATACAGAGATAGCACCACCCCATGAATAACGACTGTACATACAGAGATAGCACCACCCCCATGACTAATAACTGTACATACAGAGATAGCACCGCCCCATGACTAATAACTGTACATACAGAGATAGCACCACCCCATGAATAACGACTGTACATACAGAGATAGCACCGCCCCGTGACTAATAACTGTACATACAGAGATAGCACCACCCGCATGACTAATAACTGTACATACAGAGATAGCACCACCCCATGAATAACGACTATACATACAGAGATAGCACCGCCCCGTGACTAATAACTGTACATACAGAGATAGCACTGCCCCCATGACTAATAACTGTACATACAGAGATAGCAGTGGCTCATGACTAATAACTGTACATACAGAGATAGCACCGCCCCGTGACTAATAACTGTACATACAGAGATAGCACCGCCCCGTGACTAATAACTGTACATACAGAGATAGCAGTGGCTCATGACTAATAACTGTACATACAGATATAGCACCGCCCCGTGACTAATGACTGTACATAGAGATAGCACCACCCCCATGACTAATAACTGTACATACAGAGATAGCACCACCCCATGAATAACGACTGTACATACAGAGATAGCACCACCCCCGTGACTAATAACTGTACATACAGAGATAGCAGTGGCTCATGACTAATAACTGTACATACAGAGATAGCACCGCCCCGTGACTAATAACTGTACATACAGAGATAGCAGTGGCTCATGACTAATAACTGTACATACAGAGATAGCACCACCCCCATGACTATTAACTGTACATACAGAGATAGCACCACCCCCATGACTAATAACTGTACATACAGAGATAGCACCACCCCCATGACTAATAACTGTACATACAGAGATAGCACCGCCCCATGAATAACGACTGTACATACAGAGATAGCACCGCCCCGTGACTAATAACTATACATACAGAGATAGCACCGCCCCATGAATAACGACTATACATACAGAGATAGCACCGCCCCATGATTAATAACTGTACATACAGAGATAGCACCGCCCCGTGACTAATAACTGTACATACAGAGATAGCAGTGGCTCATGACTAATAACTGTACATACAGAGATAGCACCGCCCCATGACTAATAACTGTACATACAGAGATAGCACCACCCCCGTGACTAATAACTGTACATACAGAGATAGCACCGCCCCGTGACTAATGACTATACAAACAGAGATAGCACCGCCCCCATGACTAATAACTATACATACAGAGATAGCACTGGCTCATGACTAATAACTGTACATACAGAGATAGCACCGCCCCGTGACTAATAACTGTACATACAGAGATAGCACCACCCCCATGACTAATAACTGTACATACAGAGATAGCCCCGCCCCGTGACTAATGACTATACATACAGAGATAGCAGTGGCTCATGACTAATAACTGTACATACAGATATAGCACCGCCCCGTGACTAATGACTGTACATAGAGATAGCACCACCCCCATGACTAATAACTGTACATACAGAGATAGCACCACCCCATGACTAATGACTGTACATACAGAGATAGCACCGCCCCCATGACTAATAACTGTACATACAGGGATAGCACTGCCCCGTGACTAATGACTGTACATACAGGGATAGCACTGCCCCGTGACTAATAACTATACATACAGAGATAGCACCACCCCATGAATAACGACTGTACATACAGAGATAGCACCACCCCCATGACTAATAACTGTACATACAGAGATAGCACCGCCCCATGACTAATAACTGTACATACAGAGATAGCACCACCCCATGAATAACGACTGTACATACAGAGATAGCACCGCCCCGTGACTAATAACTGTACATACAGAGATAGCACCACCCCCATGACTAATAACTGTACATACAGAGATAGCACCACCCCATGAATAACGACTATACATACAGAGATAGCACCGCCCCGTGACTAATAACTGTACAAACAGAGATAGCACTGCCCCCATGACTAATAACTATACATACAGAGAGAGCACTGGCTCATGACTAATAACTGTACATACAGAGATAGCACCACCCCCATGACTAATAACTGTACATACAGAGATTGCACCGCCCCATGACTAATGACTGTACATACAGAGATAGCACCGCCCTATGAATAACAACTGTACATACAGAGATAGCACCGCCCCGTGACTAATAACTGTACATACAGAGATAGCACCACCCCGTGACTAATAACTGTACATACAGAGATAGCACCGCCCCGTGACTAATGACTATACATACAGAGATAGCACCGCCCCCATGACTAATAACTATACATACAGAGATAGCACTGGCTCATGACTAATAACTGTACATACAGAGATAGCACCACCCCATGAATAACGACTGTACATACAGAGATAGCACCACCCCCGTGACTAATAACTGTACATACAGAGATAGCACCACCCCCATGACTAATAACTGTACATACAGAGATAGCACCGCCCCATGACTAATAACTGTACATACAGAGATAGCACCACCCCATGAATAACGACTGTACATACAGAGATAGCACCGCCCCGTGACTAATAACTGTACATACAGAGATAGCACCACCCCCATGACTAATAACTGTACATACAGAGATAGCACCACCTCATGAATAACGACTATACATACAGAGATAGCACCCCCCCATGACTAATAACTGTACATACAGAGACAGCACTGCCCCGTGACTAATAAGTGTACATACAGATATAGCACCGCCCCATGACTAATAACTGTACATACAGAGATAGCACCGCCCCCATGACTAATAACTGTACATACAGAGATAGCACCGCCCCGTGACTAATAACTGTACAGAGATAGCACCACCCCCATGACTAATAACTGTACATACAGAGATAGCACCGCCCCATGACTAATAACTGTACATACAGAGATAGCACCACCCCCGTGACTAATAACTGTACATACAGAGATAGCACCGCCCCGTGACTAATGACTATACAAACAGAGATAGCACCGCCCCCATGACTAATAACTATACATACAGAGATAGCACTGGCTCATGACTAATAACTGTAAATACAGAGATAGCACCGCCCCGTGACTAATAACTGTACATACAGAGATAGCACCACCCCCATGACTAATAACTGTACATACAGAGATAGCCCCGCCCCGTGACTAATGACTATACATACAGAGATAGCAGTGGCTCATGACTAATAACTGTACATACAGATATAGCACCGCCCCGTGACTAATGACTGTACATAGAGATAGCACCACCCCCATGACTAATAACTGTACATACAGAGATAGCACCACCCCATGACTAATGACTGTACATACAGAGATAGCACCGCCCCCATGACTAATAACTGTACATACAGGGATAGCACTGCCCCGTGACTAATGACTGTACATACAGGGATAGCACTGCCCCGTGACTAATAACTATACATACAGAGATAGCACCACCCCATGAATAACGACTGTACATACAGAGATAGCACCACCCCCATGACTAATAACTGTACATACAGAGATAGCACCGCCCCATGACTAATAACTGTACATACAGAGATAGCACCACCCCATGAATAACGACTGTACATACAGAGATAGCACCGCCCCCGTGACTAATAACTGTACATACAGAGATAGCACCACCCCATGAATAACGACTGTACATACAGAGATAGCACCGCCCCGTGACTAATAACTGTACATACAGAGATAGCACCACCCCCATGACTAATAACTGTACATACAGAGATAGCACCACCCCATGAATAACGACTATACATACAGAGATAGCACCGCCCCGTGACTAATAACTGTACAAACAGAGATAGCACTGCCCCCATGACTAATAACTATACATACAGAGAGAGCACTGGCTCATGACTAATAACTGTACATACAGAGATAGCACCACCCCCATGACTAATAACTGTACATACAGAGATTGCACCGCCCCATGACTAATGACTGTACATACAGAGATAGCACCGCCCTATGAATAACGACTGTACATACAGAGATAGCACCGCCCCGTGACTAATAACTGTACATACAGAGATAGCACCACCCCGTGACTAATAACTGTACATACAGAGATAGCACCGCCCCGTGACTAATGACTATACATACAGAGATAGCACCGCCCCCATGACTAATAACTATACATACAGAGATAGCACTGGCTCATGACTAATAACTGTACATACAGAGATAGCACCACCCCATGAATAACGACTGTACATACAGAGATAGCACCACCCCCGTGACTAATAACTGTACATACAGAGATAGCACCACCCCCATGACTAATAACTGTACATACAGAGATAGCACCGCCCCATGACTAATAACTGTACATACAGAGATAGCACCACCCCATGAATAACGACTGTACATACAGAGATAGCACCGCCCCGTGACTAATAACTGTACATACAGAGATAGCACCACCCCCATGACTAATAACTGTACATACAGAGATAGCACCACCTCATGAATAACGACTATACATACAGAGATAGCACCCCCCCATGACTAATAACTGTACATACAGAGATAGCACTGCCCCGTGACTAATAAGTGTACATACAGATATAGCACCGCCCCATGACTAATAACTGTACATACAGAGATAGCACCGCCCCCATGACTAATAACTGTACATACAGAGATAGCACCGCCCCGTGACTAATAACTGTACAGAGATAGCACCACCCCCATGACTAATAACTGTACATACAGAGATAGCACCGCCTCCATGACTAATAACTGTACATACAGAGATAGCACTGCCCCCATGACTAATAACTGTACATACAGAGATAGCACCGCCCCGTGACTAATAACTGTACATACAGAGATAGCACCGCGCCCCATGACTAATAACTGTACATACAGAGATAGCACCGCGCCCCATGACTAATAACTGTACATACAGAGATAGCACCACCCCCATGACTAATAACTGTACATACAGAGATAGCACCGCCCCGTGACTAATGACTGTACATACAGAGATAGCACCGCCCCATGACTAATAACTGTACATACAGATATAGCACCACCCCCATGACTAATAACTGTACATACAGAGATAGCACCGCCCCCATGACTAATGACTGTACATACAGAGATAGCACCGCCCCGTGACTAATAACTGTACATACAGAGATAGCACCGCCCCCATGACTAATGACTATACATACAGAGATAGCACCGCCCCCATGACTAATGACTATACATACAGAGATAGCACCCCCCCCCATGACTAATGACTATACATACAGAGATAGCACCGCCCCGTGACTAATGACTATACATACAGAGATAGCACCGCCCCGTGACTAATAACTGTACATACAGAGATAGCAGCGCCCCGTGACTAATAACTGTACATACAGAGATAGCACCGCCCCCATGACTAATGACTATACATACAGAGATAGCAGCACCCCATGACTAATAACTGTACATACAGAGATAGCACCACCCCCATGACTAATAACTGTACATACAGAGATAGCACCGCCCCGTGACTAATGACTATACATACAGAGATAGCACCGCCCCCATGACTAATAACTATACATACAGAGATAGCACTGGCTCATGACTAATAACTGTACATACAGAGATAGCACCACCCCATGAATAACGACTGTACATACAGAGATAGCACCACCCCCGTAACTAATAACTGTACATACAGAGATAGCACCACCCCCATGACTAATAACTGTACATACAGAGATAGCACCGCCCCATGACTAATAACTGTACATACAGAGATAGCACCACCCCATGAATAACGACTGTACATACAGAGATAGCACCGCCCCGTGACTAATAACTGTACATACAGAGATAGCACCACCTCATGAATAACGACTATACATACAGAGATAGCACCCCCCCATGACTAATAACTGTACATACAGAGATAGCACTGCCCCGTGACTAATAAGTGTACATACAGATATAGCACCGCCCCATGACTAATAACTGTACATACACAGATAGCACCGCCCCCATGACTAATAACTGTATATACAGAGATAGCACCGCCCCGTGACTAATAACTGTACATACAGAGATAGCACCACCCCCATGACTAATAACTGTACATACAGAGATAGCACCGCCCCATGACTAATGACTGTACATACAGAGATAGCACCGCCCTATGTATAACGACTGTACATACAGAGATAGCACCGCCCCGTGACTAATAACTATACATACAGAGATAGCACCACCCCCATGACTAATGACTGTACATACAGAGATAGCACCGCCCCGTGACTAATAACTATACATACAGAGATAGCACTGCCCCCATGACTAATAACTGTACATACAGAGATAGCACAGCCCCGTGACTAATAACTGTACATACAGAGATAGCACCGCCCCATGACTAATAACTGTACATACAGAGATAGCACCACCCACATGACTAATAACTGTACATACAGAGATAGCACCGCCCCCATGACTAATGACTGTACATACAGAGATAGCACCGCCCCGTGACTAATAACTGTACATACAGAGATAGCACCGCCCCCATGACTAATGACTATACATACAGAGATAGCACCGCCCCCATGACTAATGACTATACATACAGAGATAGCACCGCCCCGTGACTAATAACTGTACATACAGAGATAGCACCGCCCCGTGACTAATAACTGTACATACAGAGATAGCACCGCCCCCATGACTAATGACTATACATACAGAGATAGCACCACCCCATGACTAATAACTGTACATACAGAGATAGCACCGCCTCCATGACTAATGACTGTACATACAGAGATAGCACCGCCCCATGACTAATAACTGTACATACAGAGATAGCACCACCCCCATGACTAATAACTGTACATACAGAGATAGCACCGCCCCATGACTAATAACTGTACATACAGAGATAGCACCACCCCATGAATAACGACTGTACATACAGAGATAGCACCGCCCCGTGACTAATAACTGTACATACAGATAGCACCACCCCCATGACTAATAACTGTACATACAGAGATAGCACCACCTCATGAATAACGACTATACATACAGAGATAGCACCCCCCCATGACTAATAACTGTACATACAGAGATAGCACTGCCCCGTGACTAATAAGTGTACATACAGATATAGCACCGCCCCATGACTAATAACTGTACATACAGAGATAGCACCGCCCCCATGACTAATAACTGTACATACAGAGATAGCACCGCCCCGTGACTAATAACTGTACAGAGATAGCACCACCCCCATGACTAATAACTGTACATACAGAGATAGCACCGCCCCATGACTAATAACTGTACATACAGAGATAGCACCACCCCCGTGACTAATAACTGTACATACAGAGATAGCACCGCCCCGTGACTAATGACTATACAAACAGAGATAGCACCGCCCCCATGACTAATAAGTATACATACAGAGATAGCACTGGCTCATGACTAATAACTGTACATACAGAGATAGCACCGCCCCGTGACTAATAACTGTACATACAGAGATAGCACCACCCCCATGACTAATAACTGTACATACAGAGATAGCCCCGCCCCGTGACTAATGACTATACATACAGAGATAGCAGTGGCTCATGACTAATAACTGTACATACAGATATAGCACCGCCCCGTGACTAATGACTGTACATAGAGATAGCACCACCCCCATGACTAATAACTGTACATACAGAGATAGCACCACCCCATGACTAATGACTGTACATACAGAGATAGCACCGCCCCCATGACTAATAACTGTACATACAGGGATAGCACTGCCCCGTGACTAATGACTGTACATACAGGGATAGCACTGCCCCGTGACTAATAACTATACATACAGAGATAGCACCACCCCATGAATAACGACTGTACATACAGAGATAGCACCACCCCCATGACTAATAACTGTACATACAGAGATAGCACCGCCCCATGACTAATAACTGTACATACAGAGATAGCACCACCCCATGAATAACGACTGTACATACAGAGATAGCACCGCCCCGTGACTAATAACTGTACATACAGAGATAGCACCACCCCCATGACTAATAACTGTACATACAGAGATAGCACCACCCCATGAATAACGACTATACATACAGAGATAGCACCGCCCCGTGACTAATAACTGTACAAACAGAGATAGCACTGCCCCCATGACTAATAACTATACATACAGAGAGAGCACTGGCTCATGACTAATAACTGTACATACAGAGATAGCACCACCCCCATGACTAATAACTGTACATACAGAGATTGCACCGCCCCATGACTAATGACTGTACATACAGAGATAGCACCGCCCTATGAATAACGACTGTACATACAGAGATAGCACCGCCCCGTGACTAATAACTGTACATACAGAGATAGCACCACCCCGTGACTAATAACTGTACATACAGAGATAGCACCGCCCCGTGACTAATGACTATACATACAGAGATAGCACCGCCCCCATGACTAATAACTATACATACAGAGATAGCACTGGCTCATGACTAATAACTGTACATACAGAGATAGCACCACCCCATGAATAACGACTGTACATACAGAGATAGCACCACCCCCGTGACTAATAACTGTACATACAGAGATAGCACCACCCCCATGACTAATAACTGTACATACAGAGATAGCACCGCCCCATGACTAATAACTGTACATACAGAGATAGCACCACCCCATGAATAACGACTGTACATACAGAGATAGCACCGCCCCGTGACTAATAACTGTACATACAGAGATAGCACCACCCCCATGACTAATAACTGTACATACAGAGATAGCACCACCTCATGAATAACGACTATACATACAGAGATAGCACCCCCCCATGACTAATAACTGTACATACAGAGATAGCACTGCCCCGTGACTAATAAGTGTACATACAGATATAGCACCGCCCCCATGACTAATAACTGTACATACAGAGATAGCACCGCCCCCATGACTAATAACTGTACATACAGAGATAGCACCGCCCCGTGACTAATAACTGTACAGAGATAGCACCACCCCCATGACTAATAACTGTACATACAGAGATAGCACCGCCTCCATGACTAATAACTGTACATACAGAGATAGCACTGCCCCCATGACTAATAACTGTACATACAGAGATAGCACCGCCCCGTGACTAATAACTGTACATACAGAGAGAGCACCGCGCCCCATGACTAATAACTGTACATACAGAGATAGCACCGCGCCCCATGACTAATAACTGTACATACAGAGATAGCACCACCCCCATGACTAATAACTGTACATACAGAGATAGCACCGCCCCGTGACTAATGACTGTACATACAGAGATAGCACCGCCCCATGACTAATAACTGTACATACAGATATAGCACCACCCCCATGACTAATAACTGTACATACAGAGATAGCACCGCCCCCATGACTAATGACTGTACATACAGAGATAGCACCGCCCCGTGACTAATAACTGTACATACAGAGATAGCACCGCCCCCATGACTAATGACTATACATACAGAGATAGCACCGCCCCCATGACTAATGACTATACATACAGAGATAGCACCGCCCCCATGACTAATGACTATACATACAGAGATAGCACCGCCCCGTGACTAATAACTGTACATACAGAGATAGCACCGCCCCCATGACTAATGACTATACATACAGAGATAGCACCCCCCCCCATGACTAATGACTATACATACAGAGATAGCACCGCCCCGTGACTAATGACTATACATACAGAGATAGCACCGCCCCGTGACTAATAACTGTACATACAGAGATAGCAGCGCCCCGTGACTAATAACTGTACATACAGAGATAGCACCGCCCCCATGACTAATGACTATACATACAGAGATAGCAGCACCCCATGACTAATAACTGTACATACAGAGATAGCACCACCCCCATGACTAATAACTGTACATACAGAGATAGCACCGCCCCGTGACTAATGACTATACATACAGAGATAGCACCGCCCCCATGACTAATAACTATACATACAGAGATAGCACTGGCTCATGACTAATAACTGTACATACAGAGATAGCACCACCCCATGAATAACGACTGTACATACAGAGATAGCACCACCCCCGTGACTAATAACTGTACATACAGAGATAGCACCACCCCCATGACTAATAACTGTACATACAGAGATAGCACCGCCCCATGACTAATAACTGTACATACAGAGATAGCACCACCCCATGAATAACGACTGTACATACAGAGATAGCACCGCCCCGTGACTAATAACTGTACATACAGAGATAGCACCACCTCATGAATAACGACTGTACATACAGAGATAGCACCGCCCCGTGACTAATGACTGTACATACAGAGATAGCACCCCCCCATGACTAATAACTGTACATACAGAGATAGCACTGCCCCGTGACTAATAAGTGTACATACAGATATAGCACCGCCCCATGACTAATAACTGTACATACAGAGATAGCACCGCCCCCATGACTAATAACTGTATATACAGAGATAGCACCGCCCCGTGACTAATAACTGTACATACAGAGATAGCACCACCCCCATGACTAATAACTGTACATACAGAGATAGCACCGCCCCATGACTAATGACTGTACATACAGAGATAGCACCGCCCTATGTATAACGACTGTACATACAGAGATAGCACCGCCCCGTGACTAATAACTATACATACAGAGATAGCACCACCCCCATGACTAATGACTGTACATACAGAGATAGCACCGCCCCGTGACTAATAACTATACATACAGAGATAGCACTGCCCCCATGACTAATAACTGTACATACAGAGATAGCACAGCCCCGTGACTAATAACTGTACATACAGAGATAGCACCGCCCCATGACTAATAACTGTACATACAGAGATAGCACCGCCCCCATGACTAATGACTGTACATACAGAGATAGCACCGCCCCGTGACTAATAACTGTACATACAGAGATAGCACCGCCCCCATGACTAATGACTATACATACAGAGATAGCACCGCCCCCATGACTAATGACTATACATACAGAGATAGCACCGCCCCGTGACTAATAACTGTACATACAGAGATAGCACCGCCCCCATGACTAATGACTATACATACAGAGATAGCACCATCCCATGACTAATAACTGTACATACAGAGATAGCACCGCCTCCATGACTAATGACTGTACATACAGAGATAGCACCGCCCCATGACTAATAACTGTACATACAGAGATAGCACCGCCCCCATGACTAATAACTGTACATACAGAGATAGCACCGCCCCCATGACTAATAACTGTACATACAGAGATAGCACTGCCTCCATGACTAATAACTGTACATACAGAGATAGCACTGGCTCATGACTAATAACTGTACATACAGAGATAGCACCGCCCCCATGACTAATAACTATACATACAGAGATAGCACCGCCTCCATGACTAATAACTGTACATACAGAGATAGCACTGCCCCCATGACTAATAACTGTACATACAGAGATAGCACCGCCCCGTGACTAATAACTGTACATACAGAGATAGCACCGCGCCCCATGACTAATAACTGTACATACAGAGATAGCACCGCGCCCCCATGACTAATAACTGTACATACAGAGATAGCACCACCCCCATGACTAATAATAATAATAATAATAATAATAATAGTCCTTTAATAGTCCCACAATGGGGAAATTCAGTGTGTTACAGCAGCAAAGATAAGATAAGATAAGCAGATACAAATACAAATACAACATGTACAGGAATGTTCCAAGGTGAGAGGCATTACATTGATAGCAGACAGACAGATAGGGCGTAGCAGGGGGGGGGGGGGGATTTAACAGGCAGAGAGATATTTTCAGTTCTCTGTGTGTAATGATCTCCGCTTAGGTCGGTGTTGGTTGTACAGCCTAACCGCGGTGGGGAGGAAAGACTTCCGATAGCGCTCCTTCTCACACCTAGGGTGGAGCAGTCGGTCACTGACAGTACTGCTCAGCGCGATCACAGTCTTATGCATGGGATGGGACTTCTTCTTCTGCATGGAGCTCACCACAGACAGTATCCTTCTGTCACCCACCACCTGCACTGGGTCCAGTGGGCTCCCCAGGACAGAGCTGGCCCTTCTAATCAGCTTGTCAAGTTTATTTCTGTCCCTGGTTGATATACTGCTCCCCCAGCAGGCCACTCCAAAGAAGATGGCTGATGCCACTACCGAATTGAAGAAAGTTCTAAGAAGTGCCCCCCGGATTCCAAAGGCTCTCAGCTTCCTAAGCAGGTAGAGCCTGCTGTGGCCCTTCCTGTACAGGGCCTCCATATGATCTGCCCAGTCCAGCTTATTATTAAGGAGCAAACCCAGGTACTTATAGGTGTTCACAATCTCGATGCCCGTCCCCAGGATGTCCACTGGTTTAGGAGGGCTTCTGCCTTTGCGGAAGTCCACCACCATCTCCTTGGTCTTCCCCGCGTTAATCTTCAGGTGGTTCTGGTGGCACCAGTCCACAAAATCCCGGTTCAGTTCTCTGTACTCCCTGTCATCATCATCTGTGATGAGACCCACTATTGCAGTCATCAGAATACTTCTGTAGGTAGCAGCTAGATGAGTTGCACCTAAAATCTGCAGTGTACAGTGTGAAGAGGAAAGGGGCGAGAACCGTACCCTGAGGTGCCCCCGTATTACAGATCACTGTACCTGACACACAGTCTCGGGCTCTCACGTATTGAGGTCGATTTGTGAGGTAGTCTAGGATCCAGTTGGAGAGGTGGTGGTCCACTCCAGCAAGGCCCAGCTTGTCCCTCAATAACCTGGGCTGTATGGTGTTAAAAGCACTGGAGAAGTCAAAGAACATTATTCTCACTGTGTTCCCTGGTTTCTCCAGGTGAGACAGAGCCCTGTGCAGAAGATGGATGATGGCATCATCTACCCCAATGCCCGGCCGATAAGCAAACTGGAGTGGGTCCATAGCGGGGCTCACTAGAGGGCGGACATGTGTGAGAACCAATCTCTCCAAGATCTTCATCAGGTGGGATGTCAGTGCTACAGGTCTGTAGTCGTTGAGGTCCATAGGGTGGGGTTTCTTTGGAACTGGTACCACACAAGAAGATTTCCATAATTCAGGGACTATTTCCTGCCTCAGGCTCATATTATACATATATGTAATTATACCACACAGCTGGTCCCCACAAGTCTTAATTAGCCTTGCACTGATGTCATCTGGCCCTCCGGCTTTCCTCGCCTTGATCTTTTTCATCTCCTTCCTCACCTGGGCCCGTGTGAAGGTCAGACTGTGGTCAGATAAAGATGGATTTCTGGATTTACTGGTCTGTTGGGAAGTGGCCGCATGGGGAGAAGTCATTGTGGTGGGGGGAGCTGAAGGACATGCTGGGGTGGGAGGAGCTGGTGTGTGATCAAATCTGTTGAAGAATAGGTTTAGTTCATTAAGCCAGTTAACATCTGCCTCAATCTGGCAGACAGACTGTTTATGATCCGAAATTGACTTAAGCCCCTCCCAGACCCCCCTTATGTCTTTTCTTTCCATTTGCTTTTCCATTTTTTCCTTATAACTGGCTTTTCCCTGCCTGATTTGATGCCTCAGCTCCTTTTGTACTTCCCTCAACCCCTCCTTATCTCTTGTCCTGAATGCCATCTTTTTCTCCTTAAGTAGTGTTTTTATATCAGAGTTAATCCATGGTTTGTTGTTGGAGAAGCACCTCACCACTTTTGTGGGTACTGTGTTGTCCACACAAAAATTAATGTAGTCTGTTATGCAGTGTGTGAGTCCTTCTATATCTTCCCCATAAGAATCCTGCAAAACTTCCCATGCGGTTGTGTCAAAACAATCCCTCAGAGCCTCATCACTCTCCTCGGACCATATCCTCACTGTGCGGGTGACAGCTGGTTCTCTACGTACAAGTGGCTTGTACACAGGTCGGAGATGTACTAGGTTGTGATCCGATCTCCCCAGGGGCGGTAGGGCTGATGAGTTATATGCCTCCCTCACGTTGGCAAAGAACAAGTCCAGTGTTTTGTTGTCTCTTGTGTGGCAGGTTACATACTGTGTGAAACTGGGCAGTGTGGATGATGGAGAGGCATGGTTGAAATCACCCGACAGAAGAAAGAGGGCCTGGGGGTGCTGAGACTGTAACTGGCTCAGCGTGGCTTGTAGGACCTCGCAGGCAGCGTCAGCTTTCGCAGAGGGGGGGACATATGCAGCTATCACGATGACATGTGATAGTTCCCTTGGTAGGTAGAAAGGTCTCATGCTCACAGCTAATAGTTCAATGTCCTTACAGCAAGTTTGATCCTTAATCACAATGTGCCTAGGATTACACCATCTATTATTCACAAACATTGCCAGCCCTCCTCCTTTCCTCTTACCGCTCTCCCTTGTCCTGTCTGCCCGAAGGAGTTTAAAACCATCCAAGGAGACCAGAGGGTCAGGAGTAACTTCAGTGAGCCAAGTCTCTGTAAGTAGCATCATGCTGCACGCCCGAAACTCCTGATGCTGCCTGGTGAGCGCTGTTAGTTCATCCATCTTGTTTGCAAGAGATCTCACATTGCCCCTAATGATGGAGGGAACAGCTGGTCGGTAACGCCTCTTTTTAATCCTCTGAAGAGTTCCTGCTCTGCATCCCCTCACCCACTTTTTCTTTCTCCAAATCTCACGGGGGATGTGTGACCAGATGGTATGCCCTCCTGCTGTGCCTCTGAGCTGCAGAATTTCCTCTCTTGTATAGACAAAGGAATTGTCTGCATACACAGAAGATCCCATTTTCAAGCAGAACAAAGACAGATAAAAACAAAAAAAAAAAAAAGTATCACAAGGGTCCAAGTCTTTGTGTGTGTTTCATAGTGCAAAGTCCTTAAGTAGAGAGGTACAAAACGAGTCATAGAAAGAAAAATAAGATAGAGAGTCTCAGAGCTGCTGTAGCTGGCAGCCACTCCAGCGGCGCCATCTTGGAAAAAAACAAAACAAAAAAAAAAAACAACTGTACATACAGAGATAGCACCGCCCCGTGACTAATGACTGTACATACAGAGATAGCACCGCCCCGTGACTAATAACTGTACATACAGATATAGCACCACCCCCATGACTAATAACTGTACATACAGAGATAGCACCGCCCCCATGACTAATGACTGTACATACAGAGATAGCACCGCCCCGTGACTAATAACTGTACATACAGAGATAGCACCGCCCCCATGACTAATGACTATACATACAGAGATAGTACCGCCCCCATGACTAATGACTATACATACAGAGATAGCACCGCCCCCATGACTAATGACTATACATACAGAGATAGCACCGCCCCGTGACTAATAACTGTACATACAGAGATAGCACCGCCCCCCATGACTAATAACTGTACATACAGAGATAGCACCGCCCCGTGACTAATAACTGTACATACAGGGATAGCACCGCCCCGTGACTAATAACTGTACATACAGAGATAGCACCGCCCCGTGACTAATAACTGTACATACAGAGATAGCACCGCCCCATGACTAATAACTGTACATACAGAGATAGCACCACCCCCATGACTAATGACTGTACATACAGAGATAGCACTGGCTCATGACTAATAACTGTACATACAGAGATAGCACCGCCCCATGACTAATAACTGTACATACAGAGATAGTACCACCCCCATGACTAATAACTATACATACAGAGATAGCACCGCCTCCATGACTAATAACTGTACATACAGAGATAGCACTGCCCCCATGACTAATAACTGTACATACAGAGATAGCACCGCCCCGTGACTAATAACTGTACATACAGAGATAGTACCGCGCCCCATGACTAATAACTGTACATACAGAGATAGCACCACCCCCATGACTAATAACTGTACATACAGAGATAGCACCGCCCCGTGACTAATGACTGTACATACAGAGATAGCACCGCCCCATAACTAATAACTGTACATACAGATATAGCACCACCCCCATGACTAATAACTGTACATACAGAGATAGCACCGCCCCCATGACTAATGACTGTACATACAGAGATAGCACCGCCCCGTGACTAATAACTGAACATACAGAGATAGCACCGCCCCCATGACTAATGACTATACATACAGAGATAGCACCGCCCCCATGACTAATGACTATACATACAGAGATAGCACCGCCCCCATGACTAATGACTATACATACAGAGATAGCACCGCCCCGTGACTAATAACTGTACATACAGAGATAGCACCGCCCCCATGACTAATGACTATACATACAGAGATAGCACCGCCCCCATGACTAATGACTATACATACAGAGATAGCACCGCCCCGTGACTAATGACTATACATACAGAGATAGCACCGCCACATGACTAATAACTGTACATACAGAGATAGCACCTCCCCGTGACTAATAACTGTACATACAGAGATAGCACCGCCCCCATGACTAATGACTATACATACAGAGATAGCACCACCCCATGACTAATAACTGTACATACAGAGATAGCACCGCCCCCATGACTAATGACTATACATACAGAGATAGCACCGCCCCCATGACTAATGACTATACATACAGAGATAGCACCGCCCCCATGACTAATGACTATACATACAGAGATAGCACCGCCCCGTGACTAATAACTGTACATACAGAGATAGCACCGCCCCGTGACTAATGACTATACATACAGAGATAGCACCGCCCCCATGACTAATAACTATACATACAGAGATAGCACTGGCTCATGACTAATAACTGTACATACAGAGATAGCACCACCCCATGAATAACGACTGTACATACAGAGATAGCACCACCCCCGTGACTAATAACTGTACATACAGAGATAGCACCACCCCCATGACTAATAACTGTACATACAGAGATAGCACCGCCCCATGACTAATAACTGTACATACAGAGATAGCACCGCCCCGTGACTAATAACTGTACATACAGAGATAGCACCACCCCCATGACTAATAACTGTACATACAGAGATAGCACCACCTCATGAATAACGACTATACATACAGAGATAGCACCCCCCCATGACTAATAACTGTACATACAGAGATAGCACTGCCCCGTGACTAATAAGTGTACATACAGATATAGCACCGCCCCATGACTAATAACTGTACATACAGAGATAGCACCGCCCCCATGACTAATAACTGTACATACAGAGATAGCACCGCCCCGTGACTAATAACTGTATATACAGAGATAGCACCACCCCCATGACTAATAACTGTACATACAGAGATAGCACCGCCCCCATGACTAATAACTGTATATACAGAGATAGCACCACCCCCATGACTAATAACTGTACATACAGAGATAGCACCACCCCCATGACTAATAACTGTACATACAGAGATAGCACCGCCCCATGACTAATGACTGTACATACAGAGATAGCACCGCCCTATGTATAACGACTGTACATACAGAGATAGCACCGCCCCGTGACTAATAACTATACATACAGAGATAGCACCACCCCCATGATTAATAACTGTACATACAGAGATAGCACCGCCCCGTGACTAATAACTGTAGATACAGAGATAGCACAGCCCCGTGACTAATAACTGTACATACAGAGATAGCACCGCCCCATGACTAATAACTGTACATACAGAAATAGCACCACCCCCATGACTAATAACTGTACATACAGAGATAGCACCGCCCCATGACTAATGACTGTACATATAGAGATAGCACCGCCCCGTGACTAATAACTGTACATACAG
The DNA here is from genome assembly GCA_947044405.1 of Leptodactylus fallax. Lineage (NCBI taxonomy): Eukaryota > Metazoa > Chordata > Amphibia > Anura > Leptodactylidae > Leptodactylus > Leptodactylus fallax. The sequence continues at coordinate 110,542 of CAMRHE010000717.1, read as the reverse complement.
AGATAGCACCGCCCCCATGACTAATGACTATACATACAGAGATAGCACCGCCCCCATGACTAATGACTATACATACAGAGATAGCACCGCCCCGTGACTAATAACTGTACATACAGAGATAGCACCGCCCCGTGACTAATAACTGTACATACAGAGATAGCACCGCCCCCATGACTAATGACTATACATACAGAGATAGCACCGCCCCATGACTAATAACTGTACATACAGAGATAGCACCACCCCCATGACTAATGACTGTACATACAGAGATAGCACCGCCCCATGACTAATAACTGTACATACAGAGATAGTACCACCCCCATGACTAATAACTATACATACAGAGATAGCACCGCCTCAATGACTAATAACTGTACATACAGAGATAGCACTGCCCCCATGACTAATAACTGTACATACAGAGATAGCACCGCGCCCCATGACTAATAACTGTACATACAGAGATAGCACCGCGCCCCATGACTAATAACTGTACATACAGAGATAGCACCACCCCCATGACTAATAACTGTACATACAGAGATAGCACCGCCCCGTGACTAATGACTGTACATACAGAGATAGCACCACCCCCATGACTAATAACTGTACATAAAGAGATAGCACCGCCCCCATGACTAATGACTGTACATACAGAGATAGCACCACCCCATGACTAATAACTGTACATACAGAGATAGCACCGCCCCCATGACTAATGACTATACATACAGAGATAGCACCGCCCCCATGACTAATGACTATACATACAGAGATAGCACCGCCCCGTGACTAATAACTGTACATACAGAGATAGCACCGCCCCCATGACTAATGACTATACATACAGAGATAGCACCGCCCCCATGACTAATGACTATACATACAGAGATAGCACCGCCCCGTGACTAATGACTATACATACAGAGATAGCACCGCCCCGTGACTAATAACTGTACATACAGAGATAGCACCGCCCCGTGACTAATAACTGTACATACAGAGATAGCACCGCCCCGTGACTAATAACTGTACATACAGAGATAGCACCGCCCCCATGACTAATGACTATACATACAGAGATAGCACCACCCCATGACTAATAACTGTACATACAGAGATAGCACCACCCCCATGACTAATAACTGTACATACAGAGATAGCACCGCCCCCATGACTAATAACTGTACATACAGAGATAGCACCGCCCCCATGACTAATAACTGTACATAGTAGATAGCCATCATCACTGATACAATAGTGACCTCTTCTATCTTCTCCATATATAACACATCTTTGCAGCTTTCTCTAAAATTAGAAATCTTATGAATATTCATGAGGGATTATTATGTCATCAAGTAAGAGGTCGCGTGAACAGCCTCACTATTTACTGCATTCCAAGGTCACATGACACGTGTGTTACATTGTGATTGGTGGAATAAGCCAAAGAGCAGCCGGTAATGTTCTGTAATGTTAATTACTAAAGCCCCGAGAGATACAAAGTGCTCAGGTGTATATATTAGGATGGTGACATCATCACATGTCCTTCATCAAGCACTTCTCCTCTCCTGAGCTCCGCCCCTCATGTACTGGTCACATGATGGTGACATCATCACAGGTCCTTCATCCAGCACTTCTGAGCTCCGCCCCTCATGTACTGGTCACATGATGGTGACATCATCACAGGTCCTTCATCCAGCACTTCTCCTCTCCTGAGCTCCGCCCCTCATGTACTGGTCACATGATGGTGACATCATCACAGGTCCTTCCTCCAGCACTTCTGAGCTCCGCCCCTCATGTACTGGTCACATGATGGTGACATCATCACAGGTCCTTCATCCAGCACTTCTCCTCTCCTGAGCTCCGCCCCTCAAGTACTGGTGACATGATGGTGACATCATCACAGGTCCTTCATCCAGCACTTCTGAGCTCCGCCCCTCATGTACTGGTCACATGATGGGGACATCATCACAGGTCCTTCATCCAGCACTTCTCCTCTCCTGAGCTCCGCCCCTCATGTACTGGTCACATGTTGGTGACATCATCACAGGTCCTTCATCCAGCACTTCTCCTCTCCTGAGCTCCGCCCCTCATGATGGTGACATCATCACAGGTCCTTCAGCTCTTGCAGTGTAGCAGATACAGAGCAGGTCCTGGTCGGTAGTCACTGCTGTTGTGTTCTCTCTGTTATCAGCCATTATCACAGGCTATATATATATATATATATATACTGTATATACAGCAGGGGCTCGCTGGCTGCTCTCAGGACACGTTCACACCTGGGGATTTAGGAGAAAACTCCCGCTATAAGGTAAGATGACATCAGGGGGTTCTTGCGGTTTTCGGCCCTCTTTATGTGACTGAGGTGGTTGCAGTAGTGCAGTGGATGTTGGGGGTAGTAGTATGTGGGTGAGGGGCTGCTGGTGTATACATTATATATACCGCCATGTGGGGGCTGACTATATATATACTATATTGGCCTCCCTTGTGTTTGTGACGTTCCCCTTTAGTTCTTCCTGTCAGGTCTTGGTTTTTCTGGCTGATCTTCTGACTGACACCATTATGGGGTTCACTTACTTACTGATCACATTTTATTCCTTTGTCTTCAGTGTTTTCCAGATATTGTGTGCAGGGCTAGTTATAGACATAGTAACAGCAGCGTCATAGTCTGTCACCTCGCTAGTCCGGGCCGCACCATATATATATATACCACCCTGTGTGTGTGTGTATATACATTGTGTTCCAAATTATGCAAATAATAATTCCTCCTATTTTCCAAAATTACCTATATGAATTGCAGTCATTGTAATTTTCCAGTCATCAACTATTCGAGTATAATTGAAAGGTTTTTGAACAAACTGCCTATGATAACAGTATATTTAAAAAAAAAATAAACACTCAAAATGCAGGTTCTAAATTATTATGCACAGCAGAATTTGCAACCTTTTCATTTTTATTAAGAACAAAAAAATGGTCATTGTGAAATTCTAAGCATTAGCAGGTTATTACAAACTGAAATCAAACAGTTTTCAAGCCAAAACTTTATTCGAGGTGATGTTACATTTGCACATAGGACCCCTTGTTCGAAAGAAGCTTCTGAACTCTCTCGGCCATTGAATTTGTCAGTTTTTGGATGGTTTCTGCTTCAATTGTTTTGCATGAGGACAGAATCCCCTCCCAGAGCTGTTGCTTAGATGTGACACTCCTTTTGATGATGCTCCAGAGGTTCTCAATGGGGTTGAGGTCAGGGGAGCATGGGGGCCACACCATAAGTTTGTCCCCTTTTATGCCCATAGCAGCCAGAGATGCAGATGTGTTATTTGCAGCATGAGACGGTGCATTATCAGGCATGAAAATGATCTTTCTGCGGAATGCATGGTTCTTCTTCTTGAACCATGGCAGGAAGTGCTGTTTGAGAAACTCCACATACATTATGGAGTTCATCTTTACCCCTTCAGGGATCCTAAAGGGGCCGACAATCTCTCTCCCCATGATTCCAGCCCAAAACATTACTCCACCTCCTCCTTGTTGGCGCCGTAGCCGTGTTTGCATGGGGTGTCCATCAACAAGCCATCCTCCACTCCATCCATCTGGACCATCGAGCGTTGCACGGCACTCATCGGTGAACAAAACAGTTTTGAAGTCCGTCTTCATGTATTGTTTGGCCCACTGGAGCCGTTTCTGCTTGTGTTCAGTGGATAGAGGAGGTTGACAGGATGGCTTACGCACAGCTGCAAACCTCTGAAGGACCCTGCATCTTGTTGTTCGGGGGACGTTGGAGGCACCAGCAGCTTCAAAAACTTGTCTGCTGCTACGACAAGGCATTTTTGAAGCTGCTCTTTTAACCTGACGTAATTGCCTGTTGGAAAGAGTCCTCAATTTTCCCTTATCAGCACGCACACGTGTGTGCTGTGAATCAGCTACATACTTCTTGATTGTGCGATGATCACGATGAAGTGTCTTGGCAATGTTGATTGTAGTCATGCCTTGACCTAAACACTCCACAATTTGTTGCTTCTCAGCAGCCGACACATGCTTTTTCTTTCCCATTTTGGCTGAAAATGTAGGCTGCTTAATAATGTGGGACAGCCTTCTTAAGTAGTCTTGCCTTTAATTGGACACACCTGGCAAACTAATTAGCACAGGTGTCTGCAATTGCTTTCAGTGATATAAAGAGCCCTGACACACATCACCATCAATGAGTTTAACTGACAAACAAAAAAATTCTTACCTTATCACTCCTAAACACTTTTTGCATAATAATTTGGAACACAGTGTGTATATATATATATATATATATATATATATATATACACACCACCATGTGTGTGTGTGTGTGTGTATATATATATTTATATATACAGTACAGACCAAAAGTTTGGACGCACCTTCTCATTCCAAGAGTTTTCTGTATTTTCATGACTATAAAAATTGTAGATTCACACTGAAGGCATCAAAACTATGAATTACCACATGTGGAATTATATACTTAACAAAAAAGTGTGAAACAACTGAAAATATGTCTTATATTCTAGGTTCTTCAAAGTAGCCACCTTTTGCTTTGATTACTGCTTTGCACACTCTTGGCAGTCTCTTGATGAGCTACAAGAGGTAGTCACCTGAAATGGTTTTCACTTTACAGGTGTGCCCTGTCAGGTTTAATAAGTGGGATTTCTTGCCTTATAAATGGGTTGGGACCATCAGTTGTGTTGTTCAGAAGTCAGGTGGATACACAGCTGATAGTCCTACTGAATGGAGTGTTAGAATTTGTATTATGGCAAGAAAAAAGCAGCTAAGTAAAGAAAAACGAGTGGCCATCATTACTTTAAGAAATGAAGGTCAGTCAGTCCGAAAAATTGGGAAAACTTTGAAAGTGTCCCCAAGTGCAGTGGCCAAAACCATCAAGCGCTACAAAGAAACTGGCTCACATGAGGACCGCCCCAGGAAAGGAAGACCAAGAGTCACCTCTGCTGCGGAGGATAAGTTCATCCGAGTCACCAGCCTCAGAAATCGCAGGTTAACAGCAGCTCAGATTAGAGACCAGGTCAATGCCACACAGAGTTCTAGCAGCAGACACATCTCTACAACAACTGCTAAGAGGAGACTGTGTGCAGCAGGCCTTCATGGTAAAATAGCTGCTAGGAAACCACTGCTAAGGACAGGCAACAAGCACAAGAAGAACACAAGGAATGGACATTAGACCTGTGGAAATCTGGGCTTTGGTCTGCTGAGTCCAAATTTGAGATCTTTGGTTCCAACCACCGTGTCTTTGTGCGACGCAGAAAAGGTGAAGGAATGGCCTCTACATGCCTGGTTCCCACCGTGAAGCATGGAGGAGGAGGTGTGATGGTGTGGGGGGGCTTTGCTGGGGACACTGTTGGGGATTTATTCTGAACCAGCATGGTTACCACAGCATCTTGCAGCGGCATGCTATTCCATCCGGTTTGCGTTTAGTTGGACCAACAGGACAATGACCCCAAACACACCTCCAGACTGTGTAAGGGCTATGTGACCAAGAAGGAGAGTGATGGGGTGCTACGCCAGATGACCTGGCCTCCACAGTCACCAGACCTGAACCCAATCCAGATGGTTTGGGGTGAGCTGGACCGCAGAGTGAAGGCAAAAGGGCCAACAAGTGCTAAGCATCTCTGGGAACTCCTTCAAGACTGTTGGAAGACCATTTCAGGTGACTACCTCTTGAAGCTCATCAAGAGAATGTCAAGAGTGTGCAAAGCAGTAATCAAAGCAAAAGGTGGCTACTTTGAAGAACCTAGAATAGAAGACATATTTTCAGTTGTTTCACACTTTTTTGTTAAGTATATAATTCCACATGTGGTAATTCATAGTTTTGATGCCTTCAGTGTGAATCTACAATTTTTATAGTCATGAAAATACAGAAAACTCTTGGAATGAGAAGGTGTGTCCAAACTTTTGGTCTGTACTGTATATGACCCCTTTATTAATTATAGCCCCCCCACTGGCTTTATTAATAGTTCCTCCTTCTAAATATATATAAGGGAGAGCTAGTTATAAGGAATAACTATTAGTAATAAGTGGGGGGGAGTTCTCCCAGCATTATTAATAATTTGCTCACCTCTATTAATAATAGTTACGCCTTATAAATAAATATATATTGGGACAGGGGTATTTATAAGGTGTAACTATTAATAATAAGGCTGGGGAAACTATTATTAATGAGGAGGGACTAATAGTTCCCACAGCTTTATTAAAATTAGATCCTTATAAATAGCCCCCCATTATCAGTAATAACTCCCTCTTATTTCATAGAAAATAATAAGACGCTTACTCCCCCGCCGAGTCCCACTGCTGAAGTCTCTCCCTGGTAGTGCACTCCAGAGCAGGTCCAGCACTGGGTTCGCAAAGCAATAACGTTATCACACCCCGTCTTCTATGTCAAAGCAGGGACTTTAAAGTTCCCTGCTCTCATAGATCTCCACAGTATCAATACCAATACACTTGTAAGTGAAGCTCCCCCTGACCCGGATCATCAGACCGAACGTCTGGTGCTGCGGATCTCAGGGCCACTTTGCAGACGGGGACCCTGGGCATTTGCCCAGTTTGCCATCCTAACGCTGGCCCTGATTGTGTGAAGAGATTTCTCTCCATTTATACCTTATCTTATGTCTAGATCAAGAGGGCCCCACTCCATACTGCCTCTATGTTATATCCCTGACCTCTGACCCCCAAATACAACAAGCAAATACTAATAATCCCGAGCACAGAATCCCCTCATGTCCCCCGCACTACTGGTCAGTCTCACCTCAGTATAAGTGCTGGATGAACCTTTTGTTTGTGACATGATGTGGCCCCTGTATGATTTCGGGCCCCTCCTCAGTACTAGATCCTCCAGCTCATCCAGTTTCCTCCTCTTCTCCTCCAGAACGCTCCTTCTCCTGAATGACCCACCAAGGATGGACAAGGACAGGAATGACATCACCAGAAGAATATTAGACTTCACCTTGGAGATCATCTACCTGCTGAGCGGAGAGGTAAGTGTACTACATTTCTATCATCTCCACCAACATAGAAGGGATTCTTTACTGTAAGAGCAGTGAGACTATGGGCTGTACCTATAACAAGGAGGCGTCCACTACATCTAGAGGAAAGAAGGTTTATACACAACATAGAAGGGATTCTTTACTGTAAGAGCAGTGAGACTATGGACTGTACCTATAACAAGGAGGCGGCCACTACATCTAGAGGAAAGAAGGTTTATACACAACATAGAAGGGATTCTTTACTGTAAGAGCAGTGAGACTATGGACTGTACCTATAACAAGGAGACGTCCACTACATCTAGAGGAAAGAAGGATTATACACTACATAGAAGGGATTCTTTACTGTAAGAGCAGTGAGACTATGGACTGTACCTATAACAAGGAGGCGTCCACTACATCTAGAGGAAAGAAGGTTTATACACAACATAGAAGGGATTCTTTACTGTAAGAGCAGTGAGACTATGGACTGTACCTATAACAAGGAGACGTCCACTACATCTAGAGGAAAGAAGGTTTATACACAACATAGAAGGGATTCTTTACTGTAAGAGCAGTGAGACTATGGACTGTACCTATAACAAGGAGCGACCACTACATGTAGAGGAAAGAAGGTTTATACACAACATAGAAGGGATTCTTTACTGTAAGAGCAGTGAGACTATGGACTGTACCTATAACAAGGAGACGTCCACTACATCTAGAGGAAAGAAGGATTATACACAACATAGAAGGGATTCTTTACTGTAAGAGCAGTGACACTATGGACTGTACCTATAACAAGGAGGCATCCACTACATCTAGAGGAAAGAAGGTTTATACACAACATAGAAGGGATTCTTTACTGTAAGAGCAGTGAGACTATGGACTGTACCTATAACAAGGAGGCGTCCACTACATCTAGGGGAAAGAAGGTTTATACACAACATAGAAGGGATTCTTTACTGTAAGAGCAGTGAGACTATGGACTGTACCTATAACAAGGAGGCGTCCACTACATCTAGAGGAAAGAAGGTTTATACACAGCATAGAAGGGATTCTTTACTGTAAGAGCAGTGAGACTATGGACTGTACCTATAACAAGGAGGCGGCCACTACATCTAGAGGAAAGAAGGTTTATACACAACATAGAAGGGATTCTTTACTGTAAGAGCAGTGAGACTATGGACTGTACCTATAACAAGGAGGCGTCCACTACATCTAGGGGAAAGAAGGTTTATACACAACATAGAAGGGATTCTTTACTGTAAGAGCAGTGAGACTATGGACTGTACCTATAACAAGGAGGCGTCCACTACATCTAGAGGAAAGAAGGTTTATACACAGCATAGAAGGGATTCTTTACTGTAAGAGCAGTGAGACTATGGACTGTACCTATAACAAGGAGGCGGCCACTACATCTAGAGGAAAGAAGGTTTATACACAACATAGAAGGGATTCTTTACTGTAAGAGCAGTGAGACTATGGACTGTACCTATAACAAGGAGGCGTCCACTACATCTAGAGGAAAGAAGGATTATACACAACATAGAAGGGATTCTCTACTGTAAGAGCAGTGAGACTATGGACTGTACCTATAACAAGGAGGCGTCCACTACATCTAGAGGAAAGAAGGTTTATACACAACATAGAAGGGATTCTTTACTGTAAGAGCAGTGAGACTATGGACTGTACCTATAACAAGGAGGCGTCCACTACATCTAGAGGAAAGAAGGTTTATACACAACATAGAAGGGATTCTTTACTGTAAGAGCAGTGAGACTATGGACTGTACCTATAACAAGGAGGCGTCCACTACATCTAGAGGAAAGAAGGTTTATACACAACATAGAAGGGATTCTTTACTGTAAGAGCAGTGACACTATGGACTGTACCTATAACAAGGAGGCGTCCACTACATCTAGAGGAAAGAAGGATTATACACAACATAGAAGGGATTCTTTACTGTAAGAGCAGTGAGACTATGGCCTGTACCTATAACAAGGAGGCGTCCACTACATCTAGAGGAAAGAAGGTTTATACACAACATAGAAGGGATTCTTTACTGTAAGAGCAGTGAGACTATGGACTGTACCTATAACAAGGAGGCGTCCACTTCATCTAGAGGAAAGAAGGTTTATACACAACATAGAAGGGATTCTTTACTGTAAGAGCAGTGAGACTATGGACTGTACCTATAACAAGGAGGCGTCCACTACATCTAGAGGAAAGAAGGATTATACACAACATAGAAGGGATTCTTTACTGTAAGAGCAGTGAGACTATGGACTGTACCTATAACAAGGAGGCGTCCACTACATCTAGAGGAAAGAAGGTTTATACACAACATAGAAGGGATTCTTTACTGTAAGAGCAGTGAGACTATGGGCTGTACCTATAACAAGGAGGCGTCCACTTCATCTAGAGGAAAGAAGGTTTATACACAACATAGAAGGGATTCTTTACTGTAAGAGCAGTGAGACTATGGACTGTACCTATAACAAGGAGGCGTCCACTACATCTAGAGGAAAGAAGGTTTATACACAACATAGAAGGGATTCTTTACTGTAAGAGCAGTGAGACTATGGACTGTACCTATAACAAGGAGGCGTCCACTACATCTAGGGGAAAGAAGGTTTATACACAACATAGAAGGGATTCTTTACTGTAAGAGCAGTGAGACTATGGACTGTACCTATAACAAGGAGGCGTCCACTACATCTAGAGGAAAGAAGGATTATACACAACATAGAAGGGATTCTTTACTGTAAGAGCAGTGACACTATGGACTGTACCTATAACAAGGAGGCGTCCACTACATCTAGAGGAAAGAAGGTTTATACACAACATAGAAGGGATTCTTTACTGTAAGAGCAGTGACACTATGGACTGTACCTATAACAAGGAGGCATCCACTACATCTAGAGGAAAGAAGGATTATACACAACATAGAAGGGATTCTTTACTGTAACAGCAGTGACACTATGGACTGTACCTATAACAAGGAGGCGTCCACTACATCTAGAGGAAAGAAGGTTTATACACAACATAGAAGGGATTCTTTACTGTAAGAGCAGTGAGACTATGGACTGTACCTATAACAAGGAGGCGGCCACTACATCTAGAGGAAAGAAGGTTTATACACAACATAGAAGGGATTCTTTACTGTAAGAGCAGTGAGACTATGGACTGTACCTATAACAAGGAGCGACCACTACATCTAGAGGAAAGAAGGTTTATACACAACATAGAAGGGATTCTTTACTGTAAGAGCAGTGACACTATGGACTGTACCTATAACAAGGAGGCGTCCACTACATCTAGAGGAAAGAAGGTTTATACACAACATAGAAGGGATTCTTTACTGTAAGAGCAGTGAGACTATGGACTGTACCTATTACAAGGAGACGTCCACTACATCTAGGGGAAAGAAGGTTTATACACAACATAGAAGGGATTCTCTACTGTAAGAGCAGTGAGACTATGGACTGTACCTATAACAAGGAGACGTCCACTACATCTAGAGGAAAGAAGGTTTATACACAACATAGAAGGGATTCTTTACTGTAAGAGCAGTGAGACTATGGACTGTACCTATAACAAGGAGGCGTCCACTACATCTAGAGGAAAGAAGGTTTATACACAACATAGAAGGGATTCTTTACTGTAGGAGCAGTGAGACTATGGACTGTACCTATAACAAGGAGGCGTCCACTACATCTAGAGGAAAGAAGGATTATACACAACATAGAAGGGATTCTTTACTACATTTCTATTATCTGTATTTGATTGTTTAGCCAGTCAGACATTGGAAAGGAAAATCCAGACTAGGAAGAATCCTTTAGGGTGCTGTAGACGAGGTTCTAGACCTTCCAAGTGACGAGAGGAGGAATACAAAGCTTGATGACCAATTACTAGGTCGCGATCTCTGATGTAGTGAGACAGTGCTTGGGTCAAGTCAGGCAGAGTCAAGAAAATGGAGTCAGGATTACGTGATATGAAACAGAACAATGTAATCTTACCCTCATGAGTGGAGTTTGGGGGGAAGGAGTCAGATTGTAATCTTCTAGAAAGAAGTATATAACCTCACTGTTATCTCTCTCCATACACAGGAATACTCACTAGTGAAGAAGACATCAGGCGACTCTGTAGCCCCCAGCAGCCATCTCCAGGAAACAGGGAGGGTGGAGCAGGAGCCGGGGCCCCATCACAGAGCCAGGAGGAGGATGGAGCAGGGAGCCGGGGCCCCATCACAGGGCCAGGAGGAGGATGGAGCAGGAGCCGGGGCCCCATCACAGAGCCTCCCCCTCTCTCCCTGATACATGAGCAGAAGATTCTAGAACTCACCAACAAGATGATTGAGCTGCTGACTGGAGAGGTGACACTGCTGGGAATGCTGGGAAATTCTCCAGTAACAGCACTGGAGGGGTCTGGGTGATGACTGTATCATTGTGTTGTCAGGTTCCTATAAGGTGTCAGGATGTCGCTGTCTATTTCTCCATGGAGGAGTGGGAGTATTTAGAAGGACACAAGGATCGGTACAAGGAGGTCATGATGGAGGATCACTGGCCCCCCCGGACATCACATGGTAAGGAGAGACTGTATACTGTATGTGAAAAATATCGCCCCGCCTGGCACGCCTGCTATCAAACTTCTTTCTTAACCTCCCATTCACACACCGTGAGTAGACCGGGTCATAGGATAAAACGAAACGAGCGATATAAATTTTATATGTTTAATAACCCAAGTGGGTCGGTATGAATTAATAGCATATACAGAAATATACAATATTAATATGATCAAGCATAAACATACAAGCAAAGGAGCGATGATACAAAACAAAATAAAAGGGAAATAAAAGATTAGAAAAGATACCTGAGCACACAGCCCTGTCCTAGCTGTCTCTCTTCCATGCTCAACACAATAGACTCTCAGAAAACTCCCTACCTCCGTGTGAGACCCTCTCCAACCACACCCTTCACCTCCCCCTTAGCCAGCCCTCCCTCTCTCTCCTTTGCAGAATCCTCAGACAGATGGGTAAGCACCACATTCCAACAAGTGGGGGAAGGACGGACATCTGGGATATCACACTGACGAGCCAGACAGGCCCTCTCTCCATGGTATGCACATAAAATCATTGGAGCGAATTCGGCGTTGCCATGGGCCTGGCCAGGCTTGTGCCAGATGTCATAGTTGTATTGCTGCAGCACCAGGCTCCAACATAACAACCGTCCATTCTGACCTGCAACACGTTTGATCCAGATCAGAGGGTTGTGATCCGTCACCACGGTGAAGTGGCGCCCATACAAGTAAGGCTGCAGATGCTGCAGGGCCCAAACAATTGCTAGGCATTCCTTCTCCACTGTGGCGTAGGCCACCTCCCGCGGCAGAAGCTTTCGGCTGAGGTACTGCACCGGGTGCTCTTGCCCCTCTGAGTCAAGCTGGCTCAGTACGGCACCGAGTCCGTAGGTGCTGGCGTCGGTCTGTAGCACAAGCGGACGTGACTCATCGTACGCCTGAAGTACAGGTGTGTTCGCCAGGGCCGCTTTCAGGGCCTGGAAGGAGCGCTCACAGGTATCCGTCCACTGGACAGTTTGCGGTAACTTCTTCTTGGTGAGGTACGTCAAGGGGGCAGCCAGAGCACTATAGTTCGGTACGAACTTCCTATAGTACCCTGCCATACCCAGGAAAGACATCACCTGTCGCTTGGTCCGGGGGGGTTGGACAGGACGTGATTACATCCAGCTTTTCAGGTTCGGTTTCAGGGTTCCCCCACCTACCCGGTGTCCCAGGTATTGGACCTCGCGCATGCCCTGCTGACACTTTTCCGGTTTGATGGTCAAGCCCGCATGTTGGATCCGCCCCAGCACCTGCGCCACGTGCTGTAGGTGTTCCTCCCAAGTGGAGCTGAAGACGGCAATGTCATCCAGGTACGCCGTGGCAAACCCTTCGCATCCCGTCAGCAGGGAGTTGACCATCCGCTGGAAAGTGGCAGGGGCATTCTTCATGCCGAATGGCATGACAGTGGACTCGTACAGTCCGAAAGGGGTGATAAAGGCCGATCGCTCCTGTGCCTGAGGGGACAGGGGGATCTGCCAGTATCCCCGACTCAAGTCCATGATGGACAAGTACTGGGCCTTACCTAACCGGTCAAGCAGGTCGTCGATGCGCGCCACAGGTGAAACCCATGCACTGTGAGAGGGCTGAATCACCCCCAGGTCCAGCATCTCTCCAATCTCCTTGCGCATCTGTACCTGTACCTCCGAGGAGACGCAATATGGCGGTCGCCGGATAGGGGCATGATTCCCGGTATCCACATGGTGAATGGCCTGGTCAGTTCTCACGGGCATTCTGATCATACCAGCACTTCTGGTCAGCCTGAGCCTGGACCATGTTGTCATGCACCAGCTGCATATGCGCCATAGCCTGTATTTGGTCACGGAATCGCAGGACATACTCCACGACTGGCACACCTTGGATGGCCGTTTCTCCTTCCCAGGACTCTTTCACAAGAGTTAGGGGCCCACGTACACGTCTCCCGTACAAGAGCTCAAAGGGGGAGAACCGCGTTGAGGCTTGAGGCACCTCCTGGTAAGCAAACAGCAGGTGCGGGAGATAAGGCTCCCAGTCGCGCCCGTGGGACTCGACTAACATCCTGAGCATCTGCTTCAGGGTGCCATTGAACCGTTCACACAGGCCATTGGTCTGTGGGTGATACGGGCTGGACACCAGATGTTGCACCTCTATTACCTTACACAGGCCTTGCATCAAGGCAGACATGAACTGGGTACCTTGGTCTGTGAGCATCTCTCTGGGAAATCCAACACGGGAGAAGATGCCTACCAGAGCCTTGGCCACTACATCAGCCCGGGTGGAAGACAGCGCGACAGCTTCCGGGTACCTAGTAGCGTAGTCTACTACTGTTAATATGAAACGTTTCCCGGTGCGGCTGGGAATGGACAGGGGTCCAATGAGATCCATAGCCACCCGCTGGAAAGGTTCGGTTATGATGGGCATAGGTATCATTGGGGCTTTTGAGCCTTGCCCCGCCTTGCCCATCCTCTGACAAGTGTCACATGAACGGCAGTATTTAGCTACATCTGTCCCCATCTTAGGCCAGTAGAATAAGTGGCTGAGGCGAGCCTTGGTCTTAGCGATCCCCAGGTGGCCTGCCAGTGGAATATCATGAGCAATCCGCAACAACTCCACCCGGTAGGGTTGGGGTACCACCAAATGTTTCTCCCTGAGCCGACTTTCTTTTCCCTTTGTGGGTATCGTTTCCCGGTACAACCTCCCTTGCTCCCAGTACACGCGGTCCTTGTCCGACTCCAAGGGAGGTTGACCAGCACGCTCCTTCAATGCATCCAGACTGCGGTCAGCTTGGACAGCGTCCCTGAACTCCTGACTGGAACCAGACAGAAGAGATGTGCATGTCACATACCCGCCGGGCTCCTCCGGCTCCAGTGTGGGGAGGCTAGTCACGGCGGCCTCAGTGCCATCTCCGGGTGACAGAGGGAACGGCTCAGGGGTCGGAGCGCCTTCCACCCCTCTAGCACTCTGGCTGCGGGTCACCACCGCAATACCAGCAGTCCGTTCCTCATCCGGATCGGCCCTGAGATCCCCGTGACCCACCTGACCACCTGGCACATTGTCCTCAGTTGGGGTTGCCCCCAGCATCTCAGAAGAGCTACCCTGTAAACCTGCAAGGCAAGAATTAGCAATTACATTGACATTGCATTCATTCATTGATTCACAGTGACCTGCATGGGGGAATGGCTGAGCCAGGGTCACACTGAGGGGGCTCTCATCACCCGCAGATGTGGGTGGGGCTACAGCCAGGTCAGCATTCCACAATGTCTCATTCACATGCTCACTGATTACTTTAGCTGGACGCACAGCAAGGGGAGACAAAAGGCTGACCCCTCCCTCTGCCTGTGTGACAGGCTTCAACACCTCATTAAAATCATCCTTCAGTACAGACATTTTGTCACAGCGAGGTGGGGCTGTTCCCACCCCGTATTGGGACACCAAGGGCCCCAAATCTCTTCCCAATAGTACATTGGCAGGCAGATCAGACACTAGCCCCACATCACGCATCCCTTTTCCCACACCCCAGTCCAAATGGACGCAAGCCATGGGCACAGTTACGCGTTCTTGTCCAATACCCTTCAGGGTCAGAGTTTTTCCAGGGATAATACTGTCCGCAGGGACCAAGTCAGGTTGCGCCAGAATAATCTGCGCCCCAGTGTCCCGAAATCCCATGACCACTTTACCCCCCACAATGACCTGTTGACTGTTGGCATCGGATTGCAACCCCTCCCTCCCCACCAAGTATACAGATGAGCCAGCTGCCGTGGCTAGGGAAACAGGGGGGGTTCTTAGAGCAGTTGGGGCACTCCGCCTTGAAATGTCCTGGCTGGTTACAGGCATGACACCGCTGGACCTCTCCTTGGGATTTAAAGGTGGTCCCTGGAGCGCCCAGAGTTCTTGGGACAGGGGAAGTAGAGGGGGCACCCGGGACAGAGTTTGTCTTACCCCACTTGGAGACCGCAGGCTGTGGTGAACTCCAACTTTGCCCCTCCTTCCCGCTTGGGTGTCTCTGCAGTGTGGCTCCTCTCTTGATCCCTTGCTCCCTGGTGGACACATAGTCGTCAGCAATCTCTGCAGCCTTGTCTGCTGTTTTGGGTTTCCAGTCACACATGAACTGGCGGACCTCCAGAGGGCACACCTGGAGAAATTGTTCCTTTATCATAAGATCCCCAATTCCCTCAAACGTGGTGACAGTAAGTCCTTTGATCCACTGCTAGAATGTAGCCTGTAAGTGGTGCAGAACATCCGCATAGCTCTCTGTGGGACCCCGCTGGATATTCCGGAACTTTTTGCGGTACACCTCCGGCGTGAGCCGGTATCTCCGGATCAGCGTCGCTTTGATGGACTCATAGTCCGCGTCCTCTGGTAAGCTCGTGGAAACATCCAGGCCTTTTCCCTTCAGTCGGGGAGACAGGTAACGGGCCCATTCTGCCTGGGGAATATGATGCTGCTTACACACCCGCTCAAATCCCCGCAAGAACGAGTCCAAGTCCCCGTTATCTTCCAAGATTGGAAAGTCCTCGGATCGGATCTTTAGTGCTCGGGCTCCTGGAGTTGGTGCAAGGGAAGGTTGCGCCTGCTGGCAAAGTTCCAGATTTTTTAGCTCAAGCTGATGCTCCCTCTCCGCCCGACGCTCTGCAGCAGTGGCCTCTCTTTCCGCCCGACGCTCTGCAGCAGCGGCAGTGGCCTCTCTCTCCGCCCGGCGCTCTGCAGCTTCAGCAGCTTGGTACTGGCGGATCACCTTCAGACGGGTGCTATAGTCACTGGCGTCTATCTGCTGTAAGGCCATTTGAAAGTATAAGTCCGTTACCCCAACAGAACTGGTGCTACTGGTCCCTCCAGGCACAGTTGCCTCTGGGGTCAGGGCACCTGCTGAACCATCTGGCATGGTGATGTTTTCTTGTGCCAGCCCCTCAGGACTCTGCTCCTCGTCCTGCTCACCTGCAGCACTTTCCATATCAGCCATCTGCTCAGCGTTTGTATCAGTCAGTTGCTGATGTCCCCTGACTCCACTTCTCAGAGTCCGAGACATCCACTGGAAGTCGTTGCCAAATAAAAGATAGGACAGAAAAAAGAAGAAGGGAGGGAACAGTACTGTACCAAACTTTCACCATATTTTAAGCTTGATCTCATACCGCGCTCGTTCCATAGGATTGCCGCAATCCCCAGTGTGTGCGTGATACCACACCCACACACTGTTATCCTAAGATCCCACAACGCTGCCACCACTGTGAAAAATATCGCCTCGCCCAGCCGCCTGGCACGCCTGCGATCAAACTTCTTTCTTAACCTCCCACTCACACACCGTGAGTAGACCGGGTCATAGGATAAAACAAAACGAGCGATATAAATTTTATATGTTTAATAACCCAAGTGGGTCGGTATGAATTAATAGCATATACAGAAATATACAATATTAATATGATCAAGCATAAACACAAGCAAAGGAGCGATGATACAATACAAAACAAAATAAAAGGGAAATAAAAGATTAGAAAAGATACCTGAGCACACAGCCCTGTCCTAGCTGTCTCTCTTCCATGCTCAACACAATAGACTCTCAGAAAACTCCCTACCTCCGTGTGAGACCCTCTCCAACCACACCCTTCACCTCCCCCTTAGCCAGCCCTCCCTCTCTCTCCTTTGCAGAATCCTCAGACAGATGGGTAAGCACCACATTCCAACAAGTGGGGGAAGGACGGACATCTGGGATATCACACTGACGGGCCAGACAGGCCCTCTCTCCATGGTATGCACATAAAATCATTGGAGCGAATTGACCACCAATGTAAACACAGCTTTACATTCCTACAGATATGTGACTGATACGAATGAAGAATGATACATGTCCACGAAAGATACATAAATTGAGGGTCTCATCATCACACTGTATATATACCGGCCCCCCCGGACATCACATAGTAAGGAGAGACTGTATACTGTATATATACCGCCCCCCCGGACATCACATGGTAAGGAGAGACTGTATACTGTATATATACCGCCCCCCGGACATCACATGGTAAGGAGAGATTGTATACTGTATATATACCGCCCCCCGGACATCACATGGTAAGGAGAGACTGTATACTGTATATATACCGCCCCCCCGGACATCACATGGTAAGGAGAGACTGTATACTGTATATATACCGCCCCCCGGACATCACATGGTAAGGAGAGACTGTATACTGTATATATACCGCCCCCCGGACATCACATGGTAAGGAGAGACTGTATACTGTATATATACCGCCCCCCCGGACATCACATGGTAAGGACAGACTGTATACTGTATATATACCGCCCCCCCCGGACATCACATGGTAAGGAGAGACTGTATACTGTATATATACCGCCCCCCGGACATCACATGGTAAGGAGAAACTGTATACTGTATATATACCGCCCCCCGGACATCACATGGTAAGGAGAGACTGTATACTGTATATATACCTCCCCCCCCGGACATCACATGGTAAGGAGAGACTGTATACTGTATATATACCGCCCCCCCGGACATCACATAGTAAGGAGAGACTGTATACTGTATATATACCGCCCCCCGGACATCACATGGTAAGGAGAGACTGTATACTGTATATATACCGCCCCCCGGACATCACATAGTAAGGAGAGACTGTATACTGTATATATACCGCCCCCCGGACATCAAATGGTAAGGAGAGACTGTATACTGTATATATACCGCCCCCCCGGACATCACATGGTAAGGAGAGACTGTATACTGTATATATACCGCCCCCCCGGACATCACATGGTAAGGAGAGATTGTATACTGTATATATACCGCCCCCCGGACATCACATGGTAAGGAGAGACTGTATACTGTATATATACCGCCCCCCCGGACATCACATGGTAAGGAGAGACTGTATACTGTATATATACCGCCCCCCCGGACATCACATGGTAAGGAGAGACTGTATACTGTATATATACCGCCCCCCGGACATCACATGGTAAGGAGAGACTGTATACTGTATATATACCGCCCCCCCGGACATCACATGGTAAGGAGAGATTGTATACTGTATATATACCGCCCCCCGGACATCACATGGTAAGGAGAGACTGTATACTGTATATATACCGCCCCCCCGGACATCACATGGTAAGGAGAGACTGTATACTGTATATATACCGCCCCCCGGACATCACATGGTAAGGAGAGACTGTATACTGTATATATACCGCCCCCCCGGACATCACATGGTAAGGAGAGACTGTATACTGTATATATACCGCCCCCCCGGACATCACATGGTAAGGAGAGACTGTATACTGTATATATACCGCCCCCCCGGACATCACATGGTAAGGAGAGACTGTATACTGTATATATACCAGCCCCCGGACATCACATGGTAAGGAGAGACTGTATATATTAGTTCTCTAGTCACTCCACAATCTGCTGTAGTGTCTCCTGCACTTGTCACTATCGTCCTCCTGTCAGAGCGGACATGTCAGCAGCTTCTAGTAATAGATGTACGACCGGAGTGTTCTAGATATGACGGCCCCAGCAATATGTCCGGACCTCGACTCTTCAGTCATTGTCACTATTCTATTTTCCTGCTTATTTTGGTCTTTTGGGGCTTGTATTTTGTGGGCTGAGTTGTATTTTTCAGGGTTGTGGCTTTTCTTGGTTCTTCGGTGGGTATTTACAGTGTATTGCATCCATGCTATCTGGCTCACCTTATCCATTCTATCTTCTGTGGCGATCTGAGTCTGACGAAGGTTCAGGAGGAGTGAAATGTTACAGATTGACATACTGTATGGTTTGCTGTATTGTGAAAATATAAACCACATACTTCACTTCACTTCACTTCAATCTGGAATGTGAAGGTCGTTGTATACATGTAAATAATCTATTCCGTCACTGTGTGTTTGTGTCTCCACAGATGGATCCAGTAGGAGAAATCCCCCAGAGAGATGTCCCCTGAGTCCTCTGTATTCCCAGGACTGCCCGGAGGAGAATGTCCCAGACAGTCAGCAGGTAGATGGCGCTAAAGTCTCTCCAACATCTGACCATAAAGTGACCGAACCAAAGGCCATTTTACATTATTTCTTCCCTGTTTAGGATGAAGATCTGATGGATATTAAGATTGAGGTTATAGATGAATCGGAAGAGGAGACGGATTACTGGGCTGATCAGCAGTGTAAGGAGGGGAGACTTTATCATCTAGATACTACTACTCCCATCATCTCATCATCACATGTCAATCTATTCCATCACTGTGTGTTTCCTACAGATGGACTCATTGACCAAATTGAGGGAGAAGATGTGACTAATATTAAAGCGGAGGCTGAAGAAGAGAGGATGAGGAGCCATCACCTGTGTAAGAGGGAAGTGGAGGAGGAAATTCCAGGAGGTGTTACCACAGGTACGGAGTAATGAATGGAGAAGGAGAATTCACAGGTTTCTTAAGGTTGGTTCCCCCTTAGAGCTCCTTCCAGTATCTCTCCGGGGGAAGGAGGATTATAGGCAAACAGGTTTTTTTTTTTTTAAACAAGTTAACTTAAAGATGGTGGAAGAATGAGAATAATCGCCAGAATATAATAAAATAATAAGTGATTAATACATGAGAAGAGATAATACTGAGCTGTGGTTACACATGATGTAATAGCTCACTGGATGGGGAGCCCCATTATATATCATGCACTGATATATACAGACTTCGAGAGGTGCATGCCATGCATTCATTGCCCAATGCAGAAGCTATCTAAGACAATCGGGATATAAAGGTTTTATAGTGCATTTGGGGTGGTCTGAACTCTGCGGTGTGAATGTGGTGAGCTCCCGAAAGGCCGGATGTCTGCAATAATGAACCGACCATACGCCCCGGAGCTCGCCTTATCCTAACTCACTATTATTATTATTATTATTATTGGTTATTTATATAGCACGATTAATCCCATGGTGCTCTGTACATTGTTATATTAATTCCATGGTGCTGTACATTATTATATTAATCCCATGGTGCTGTACATTATTATATTAATCCCATGGTGCTGTACATTATTATATTAATCCCATGGTGCTCTGTACATTGTTATATTAATTCCATGGTGCTGTACATTATTATATTAATCCCATGGTGCTGTACATTATTATATTAATCCCATGGTGCTGTACATTATTATATTAATTCCATGGTGCTCTGTACATTATTATATTAATCCCATGGTGCTCTGTACATTATTATATTAATCCCATGGTGCTGTACATTATTATATTAATCCCATGGTGCTGTACATTATTATATTAATCCCATGGTGCTGTACATTATTATATTAATCCCATGGTGCTGTACATTATTATATTACTTCCATGGTGCTCTGTACATTATTATAGTAATCCCATGGTGCTCTGTACATTATTATATTAATTCCATGGTGCTCTGTACATTATTATATTAATTCCATGGTGCTGTACATTACTATATTAATTCCATGGTGCTTTACATTTGCGGATTTACATACGTTACACCAGATATACAGAACAGATAATACTAGCAGTGATCACTGGCACAGTGGGATAGAGGGCCCTGCCCGCAAGGGCTTACAATCTAAGAGGGATAGAGACAGAAGGTGGGGGTAGAGGCTGTACAGATGGCGGTGTGGTGACAGTAGTGTTATTGGAGGCTGTACAGATGGCGGTGTGGTGACAGTAGTGTTATTGGGGGATGTACAGATGGTGGTGTGGTGACAGTAGTGTTATTGTAGGTTGTACAGATGGCAGTGTGGTGACAGTAGTGTTATTGGAGGCTGTACAGATGGCGGTGTGGTGACAGTAGTGTTATTGGAGGCTGTACAGATGGCGGTGTGGTGACAGTAGTGTTATTGGAGGCTGTACAGATGGCGGTGTGGTGACAGTAGTGTTATTGGGGGTTGTACAGGTGGTGGTGTGGTGACAGTAGTGTTATTGGGGGCTGTACAGGTGGTGGTGTGGTGACAGTAGTGTTATTGGAGGTTGTACAGATGGCGGTGTGGTGACAGCAGTGTTATTGGTGGTTGTACAGATGGCGGTGTGGTGACAGTAGTGTTATTGGAGGTTGTACAGATGGCGGTGTGGTGACAGTAGTGTTATTGGAGGTTGTACAGATGGCGGTGTGGTGACAGTAGTGTTATTGGAGGCTGTACAGATGGCGGTGTGGTGACAGTAGTGTTATTGGGGGTTGTACAGATGGCGGTGTGGTGACAGTAGTGTTATTGGAGGTTGTACAGATGGTGGTGTGGTGACAGTAGTGTTATTGGGGGTTGTACAGATGGTGGTGTGGTGACAGTAGTGTTATTGGAGGTTGTACAGATGGTGGTGTGGTGACAGTAGTGTTATTGGGGGTTGTACAGATGGTGGTGTGGTGACAGTAGTGTTATTGGAGGCTGTACAGATGGCGGTGACAGTAGTGTTATTGGCGGCTGTACAGGTGGCGGTGTGGTGACAGTAGTGTTATTGGGGGCTGTACAGATGGCGGTGTGGTGACAGTAGTGTTATTGGGGGATGTACAGATGGCGGTGTGGTGACAGTAGTGTTATTGGGGGTTGTAGAGGTGGTGGTGTGGTGACAGTAGTGTTATTGGAGGTTGTACAGATGGCGGTGTGGTGACAGTAGTGTTATTGGAGGTTGTACAGATGGCGGTGTGGTGACAGTAGTGTTATTGGAGGCTGTACAGATGGCGGTGTGGTGACAGTAGTGTTATTGGAGGTTGTACAGATGGCGGTGTGGTGACAGTAGTGTTATTGGAGGTTGTACAGATGGTGGTGTGGTGACAGTAGTGTTATTGGAGGTTGTACAGATGGCGGTGTGGTGACAGTAGTGTTATTGGGGGTTGTACAGATGGCGGTGTGGTGACAGTAGTGTTATTGGGGTTTGTACAGATGGCGGTGTGGTGACAGTAGTGTTATTGGGGGTTGTACAGATGGCGGTGTGGTGACAGTAGTGTTATTGGAGGTTGTACAGATGGTGGTGTGGTGACAGTAGTGTTATTGGAGGTTGTACAGATGGCGGTGTGGTGACAGTAGTGTTATTGGGGGTTGTACAGATGGCGGTGACAGTAGTGTTATTGGAGGTTGTACAGGTGGCGGTGTGGTGACAGTAGTGTTATTGGAGGTTGTACAGATGGCGGTGTGGTGACAGTAGTGTTATTGGAGGTTGTACAGGTGGCGGTGTGGTGACAGTAGTGTTATTGGAGGTTGTACAGATGGCGGTGTGGTGACAGTAGTGTTATTGGAGGTTGTACAGATGGCGGTGTGGTGACAGTAGTGTTATTGGAGGTTGTACAGATGGTGGTGTGGTGACAGTAGTGTTATTGGAGGCTGTACAGATGGTGGTGTGGTGGCAGTAGTGTTATTGGAGGTTGTAGGCCTTCCTGAATAGGTGAGTCTTCAGGGCCTTCTTGAAGCTTGTGACTGTGGGGGTCAGTCTTATGTGTCTTGGTAATGAGTTCCAGAGTATGGGGGATGCACGGGAGAAGTCTTGGAGACAGTTGTGTGAAGAGCGGATAAGAGCAGAGCGGAGTAGGAGGTCTTTGGAGGATTGGAGGTTACGTGCACGCAGGTAGTGGGAGATTAGGTCGGAGATATATGGAGGGGACAGGTTGTGAATGGCTTTGTATGTCAGTGTTAGTAGTTTGAACTCTATTCGCTGGACAACGGGGGGCCAGTGAAGGGATTGGCAGAGGGGAGCGGCCGATGAAGAACGGGGGGAGAGGTGTATTAGGCGAGCAGCACAGTATAAGGTGGACTGGAGGGGGCGAGAGTGTTAGCTGGGAGGCCATGGAGAAGGGTGTTACAGTAGTCTAGGCGGGAGATTATGAGGGCGTGGACTAGGATCTTTGTAGTTTCAGGGGTGAGGAAAGAGCGGATTCGATGGATGTTCTTTAGTTGGAGGCGGCAGGAGGTGTTGAGGGTTTGAATATGTGACTTGAAGTATAGGTCAGAGTCTAAGGTTATCCCAAGGCAGCGGGCCTGTGGGACTAGGGTGAGAGCGGTTCCATTAATTTTGATAGATGGGTCAGGTAAGGGGTTTGTGCGTGGAGGGGGAAGATTATGAACTCCGTTTTCTCCATGTTGAGTTTGAGAAAGCGGGAGGAGAGAAAGGAGGCTACGGCTGCTAGACATTCTGGGACTCTGGACAACAGGGAGGTAATGTCTGGTCCAGAGACATATATTTGGGTGTCGTCAGTGTAGCAGTGATAATGGAAACCATGGGATTCTATGAATTGGCCAAGGCCTAGGGTGTAGATTGAGAACAGGAGGGGTCCTAGGACGGAGCCTTGGGGGACACCTACAGAAAGAGGACGTGGCAGGGAGGTGGTATGTGAGTGGGAGACGCTGAATGTGCAGTTGGTGAGGTAAGAGGAGATCCAGGAAAGGGCCAGGTCTGAGATGCCGAGGGATGACAGAGTTTCTAACAGGAGGAAATGGTCGACTGTGTCAAAGGCAGAGGAGAGGACGAGGAGGAGGAGGACAGAATAGTGACGTTTGGCTTTGGCAGTTAGAAGGTCATTAGTGACCTTGGTTAGGGCAGTTTCTGTGGAGTGATGGGGTCTGAAGCCTGACTAGTCTATCAAAGAGTAAGTTGGACGAGAGATAGGAGGATAGTTCGGAGTGGATGTGTTGAAGCAATTTAGAGGCATACGGGAGCAGTGAGATGGGGCGATAGTTGGCTGGAGAGGACGGGTCGAGGGAGGGTTTCTTAAGTATAGGGGTGACAGTAGCATGTTTGAAGGCGGAAGGGAAGTATCCAATGGTTAGGGATAGGTTGAAGAGATGGGTTAGGGCAGGAGTAATGTCTTCAGTGAGTTTGGGGATGAGATGTGACTGGATCGGTTCAAGCGCGCAAGAGGTGAGGTGGGATTTAGAGATTAGGGTGGAGAAACAGGTTAAAGATGAAGAGCACAGGACAGTTGGATAGAGTGGTTGTCGGGGGGGTGTAGGGTGAGACTGTCTCTGATGGTGTCAATTTTGCTTTTGAAATAAGAGGCAAAGTCATCAGCTGTGATAAGTGATGTCGGAGGGGGCACAGGAGGACGGAGAAGGGAGTTGAAGGTAGTGAATAGCTGTTTGGGGTTGCGGGATAGGGCAGATATTAGTGTGGTGAAATAGACCTGCTTTGCAGAGGTGAGTGCGTTCTTGAATGTGAGAACTGCCTCTTTGTACCTGATGAAGTCCTCCTGGGAGTGGCTTTTCTTCCAGAGGCGTTCTGCAACTCGTGAGGTACGTCTCAGTTTTTTAGTCAGGTCAGTGTGCCAGGGTTGCCTATTGATCGGTCGGGTTCTGGTGTTTGTGAGAGGGACCACAGAGTCAAGGGCTGAAGTAATGGTGGTATTATAGAAGTCAGCAGCGGTATCTGCGTCCTGGAGAGAGGATATGTCAGCGAGCGGTCGGAGAGAGTCTGAGAGCGCGCGGATGTCAAGGCGATTAAGGTTCCTGCGGGGGCGTGTTGGTTTAGGGTTTGGGGGGTCTATCACAGAGGAGAGGGCAGAGAATGTCAGCAGGTTGTGGTCAGAGAGCGTGGACAGAGAGTTAGAGAGGTTGACTAGAGAGCAGAGGCGGGTGAATATGAGGTCCAGCGTGTGCCCCTTTGTGTGGGTGGCAGAGGAGGACCATTGAGAGAGACCAAAGGAGTCAGTGAGGGACAGGAGTATGCCTACGCCTCCACCAGGTTTAGTGTTGGGGTGGGGAGTGTGCAAGAATTGCAGACCTCCATAGGAGAGGGCAGCAGGGGAGGTGGTGTCTGAGGGTGTCAGCCATGTCTCTGTGATACCGAGAAATGAGAACTCATGAGAGATGAAGAGATCATGGATGTCATCAAATTTATTGCGTACAGAGACTATAATGCACTGAGTTAAATTCACACAGCCGAGTTTGGTCCAGGAGATAGCGGATTAGGCGGGAGTAGACCAAGCGTTCCAGGAGTTTAGAGATGAAGGTGAGGTTAGAGACAGGTCGGTAGTTAGCAGCACAGGATGGGTCGAGGTAGGGTTTTTTCAGTAGTGGGGTTATGTCAGCAGGTTTGAAGGAGGAGGGGAAGATTCCAGAAGAGAGAGAGAGGTTAAAGATTGTAGTAAGGTGAGTTGTAACAGTAGGGGACAGAGACCGGAGGAGGTGTGACGGGATAGGATCACTTGTGCAAGTAGTGGGGCGAGAAGAAGAAAGGAGCTGGGAGACTTCTTCTTCTGTTACTGGGTCAAATAATGAGTTCACAATGAGGAGCAAGGGAGGGAAGGGGACTGATGCCACTTGGAGATTGGGTTATTTCCTTATGGATGTTATAGATTTTGTCTTTAAAGTACATGGCCATGTCTTGAGCACTGAGGTCTGTGACAGGTACCCGCATCTTTGACACCTTTCACTCCCTCCTCGTGCCAAAGAGTCGTTTAGGGTCATTGGAGAGAGAAGAGATGAGAGCGGTGAGGTTGGCTTGTTTGGCGAGGTGAAGGGCAGAGTTATAGGATTGAGTTATAAACTTGAAGTGAAGAAAATCTGCAGATGTGTGAAATTTTCGCCATCGCCGTTCGGCACATCTTGAGCATTGCTGAAGAAAACGCGTTTCAGGAGTGTGCCAAGGTTGCTGGTGTCTGTGTTGGGATTTTCGGACGGTCAAGGGTGCTACTTTATCCAGGGTGGCTTTGAGAGTCTCATTGTAGTGTTTTTTGGCCAGTTCAGGAGAGAGAAGAGATGGAAGACAGTGATGACTGTAGGGTGTCTGGGAGGTGCAGAGTGTTTACAGCGCGTAGATTCCTTTACGTGTGGTCAGTTGGTGTATTTTTCGAAGGACAAGAGCCTTTGATGATAAAGGAAAAGAAGGTTATGATGAGGAAAGAAGGTTATGGTCAGAAATTGGTAGGTGAGTGTTAGGATTTTTTTTTTTTTTTTTTAATATAGAAAATTAAGAACCGCATCACCAAAACATCTTTAAAAATATGTTTAATATAAAAGTATGATTTAAACCACAAGTGTCAAACACAAGGCCCGCGGGCCGAATCCGGCCCGCTGCCTTCTGTTATCCGGCCCGGCCTCACGCAATACAAGAGCAATAAAGATGACCATCTTTATTGCTCTTGTATTGCGTCACTGTCTGGGGGATGGCATTTTTCTATTCAATGTAAACCAGCCCAGGACAGGCCGCTTTAAAAAAACAAAAACAAAACAGAGCTTAGCGGGGCCTGTGCTGGGCTGGTTTACGAGACGTCGCATCTCAGCGCAGGCGGCGATACAATAACGTCATCACGCCGCCTACGCTGAGACACAGACGTCGCGGACAAGAAGAAGAGGAGGAGGCGGCGGCGGCTCTATCAAGACATCGCAGGTGAGTATAACTTTTTTTTTATATATATATAAATAGGCCGTGACCTGCTGGAGTATCCCCAGCAGGTCACGGCCTATTTATTTCCCTACCCCGCGTCTGCTCGTGGCCGCCTCCGCTTCCCCTTCTGCTATGGGACGCAGAAAGGGAAGTGGATGCAGCTGTGAGCGGCCGTGGGCATCGGTAAGTGAGGCCGCGGTCCTCAAACACTACGATTATTATACTCCGGGGTCTCAGACCCCGGAGTATAATAATCGGGGGCCAAGGGGAGGTGAGGGGACATAAAAACATATCCTACTTACCTCTCCTGCGAACGGTGTTACTCGAGCATGCTTGAGGCCTCTGGTGACGTCATCAGGTCGCGTCCCCGGCCTGATCACGTAACGTGTGTGCGCAATTACACAGGGCCGAAAGCTGCATTGAGTGCACCGGTGTCCAGGATAGGTAAGTAACACTGGTTATTATGTTTGTCACCTCCCCTGGGTCTCTGTTCATTATACTCTGGGGTCTGAAAAGGGACTACTGTGCAGGGACTACTGTGGCGCATCATACCAGTGCAGGGGCCACTAAGGAGCATAATACCAGTGCAGGGGCTACTATGGAGCATAATACCAGTGCAGGGGCCATTATGGAACATAATACCGTGTGCAGTGGCCAATATGGAGCATAATACCGTGTGCAGTGGCCAATATGGAGCATCATACCGTGTACAGGGGCCACTACCGTGTGTAAATGGGGTGGTATAAATAGGGGCTATGGCTCCTGTTTATATTATACGCTGTCTAATAGCTCGCTTAACTGTTAAGGAGAAATTACTTTTATACACGTGTAAAATAATCTTGGCCCTTCAAGGTACCCTGTGAGGCTGAAGTGGCCCCCGGTGAAAATGAGTTTGACACCCCTGATTTAAACAATAGGTTATTTCCTGGCCACACTTCCCCTTTAGTCACTAATGAGAAATAGCCTGGGATTTTTCTTACTTTTAATGGAAAGAACAGTTGGCCCAAGAATTGGGAGCAGGTATAATGTGTTCGGTACATAATGTGTCAGCCCTCTTGTAGGAATGTTATAAATTTCTCTACTTTGTGATTTACAAAAAAAAAAAAAAATTCTTGACATCTGTTTTTAATCCTCACAGAAAATCCCAGTGAAAGCTGTTCAGGAAACTTCATGTTATCAATAAATTATAAAGGAGAAGATGAAGATATGATGGAGCGCTGCTCTGGAGAAAACCTCATTACCCCTAATGTACATCCAGGACATCACAGTACAGATCCATCATATAATCCTCCGAATCATGAGGAACCTTCTGACCCTTCACAGATTGTGATCACACGTATCGGCCGGAGAGGAGGGAAAAGGTTTCAGTGTGGGGAATGTGGAAAAGTGTTTACGAAAAGCTCCAATTTTTATGCACACAAAAGAGTTCATACAAAAGAGAATCCATATTCATGTTCAGAATGTGGAAAACGCTTCACTGAAAAGTCAAATCTTGTTAGACATGGGAGAATTCACACAGGAGAGAGGCCATATTCATGTTCAGATTGTAGGAAATCTTTTACAAACAAATCAGATCTGGTTAGACATCAGAGAAGTCACACAGGAGAGAAGCCATATTCATGCTCAGAATGTGGAAAGTCTTTTACCGAAAAATCGCGTCTTGTTACACACGAGAGAATTCACACAGGAGAGAGGCCTTTTTCATGTTCAGAATGTGGAAAATGTTTTACAAATAAATCAGATCTTGCTAAACATAAGAGAATTCACACCGGGGAGAGGCCGTACTCATGTTCAGTATGTGGGAAATGTTTTATCACTAAACCTAAACTTAGGAATCATCAGAGAAGTCACACAGGAGAGAAGCCATACTCATGTTCACTATGTGGGAAATGTTATAGTGATAAATCAAGCTTTGTTAGACATGAGAAAAGTCACACAGGAGAGAAGCCCTTATGTGCAGAAGTACTTTATTTCAAAGGTCAGTAGTTTTTTTGGATGATGATTGTGACATACATACTTAATACATAAAGCAGCAAAAAACAATAAAGCAGTGTGCCGTAAAGCAGGGTACAAATTTCTGGTAGAGACTGTGTTGTTTGGGTGCCAACGGGTGGGGGGGGGGGTTGCCAAATGAAACAGATTCTTTGGATTCCGTGTAATAGAATAAAGTTATAGAGTAAAAACACTGGACTATCCCCAATAGCTTAACATTTTATTAAGAAGAATATAAGAAGATAGAAAAAGGTCTTACAACAAAGAAAAGTATAGTAAAAAGGTCTTACAACAAGGAAAAGTATAACAGATATTAGACGGTATAGTCAAACCTTGCAATACAGCAGGTATAGCCAGGTACAATCAAATATCAAAGTCGATTAAACTGTGATATTATCCAAGCTTGCAATTCAGCAGGTATTTGCAAGGTACAATCAAATATCAAAGTCGATTAAACTGTGATATTATCCAAGCTTGCAATACAGCAGGTATTTGCAAGGTACAATCAAATATCAAAGTCGATTAAACTGTGATATTATCCAAGCTTGCAATACAGCAGGTATTTGCAAGGTACAATCAAATATCAAAGTCGATTAAACTGTGATATTATCCAAGCTTGCAATACAGCAGGTATTTGCAAGGTACAATCAAATATCAAAGTCGATTAAACTGTGATATTATCCAAGCTTGCAATACAGCAGGTATTTGCAAGGTACAATCAAATATCAAAGTCGATTAAACTGTGATATTATCCAAGCTTACAATACAGCAGGTATAGCACGGTAATCAAATCAAATACTTGCAACACTGCTAAGCTTGGTTCTGATAAGGGTATCTGTAGGAAGCATCACTCAGCCAATGTGACAGGTCTGCAGCATCAGGCGTCTCCAATCTGCTGTTAAGGTTGCAACATATGGCTGGGGGATATCCGTCTTTATATACCCTTTGTGTGTGTCATAGAATGGGCGGTTACAGAAGTGTATACACCTCTATAAGATCACATTCTTGCGAAAGAGGCCAATTTTCACCAGAATATGTCTTGTGACACTTAGCTTCATACAGAGTTAATCTTTAAGCTGGCGTTTAAGTCTATGTAAACATTACCTCAACCAGAGTTGAACCTTTGAACTGATTTTTATATCTTATGTAGACATAAAGTCAAACAGAGCTGAACCTTCAAGCTGTCCATGTAAACATCACATAGAACAGAGTTGAACTCTGATCTTGTTTTCTGTTTAACTAGACAATACCTCATACAGAGTTGAAACTAAGGTTACATGACTTGACTTCTATAAACATTTTGTCAGCCATTTTATCAAGGGCAGTCATTTTGGTTTTTAGCATTACAGGGGGGCTGAGGAATAAAGAATGGATGAATTACATTTGACTCAGGAGAACACCGTCCACATACAAATGGCTGCCAGGCCTCTCGGAGAGAGTCTTGGAACCCCTGGACACTACACTGCGTCAGAAGGGACTAACACTGCACATCTTTTGCAGTTTGGATAACCCCAATTACGATATACAATGATGCCATTGGGACAGGAAGGGAGGCCTCTGCTATCCAGCACATAGCCATCACCTTATGAAATAGAAAAATACCCTCATGATGAGACCCTTCCTCCGCTAAAGCCAATTTTAACAATCATAGGATAGCTTGACGAATAACAATAGAAGCCATTGGATATTTACTCACTGAAAAAAAATATAGAACCAAGAATCGATCGTTGTCCTGGGTGAAGCCTTCTCTGTGATGTGATGATCTGTGGAGGTGAATACAATATAACAGCCAAAGGAGAAGATTATTGGTGAAAACTGGACAATTGAGTGCAAGCTCTAGGACTCTGGTGTCTCTAGCCTGGATACAAGATGAGATACGGCAGGACATGGAGGTATACAGGATCTGTATGGTATCCTGCGGTACATTTACTATAGATGTTACAGCCGGACCTGTAGCCTGGATACAAGATGAGATACGGCAGGACATGGAGGTATACAGGCTCTGTATGGTATCCTGCAGTACATTTACCACAGATGTTACAGCTGGGCCTGTAGCCTGGATACAAGATGAGATACGGCAGGACATGGAGGTGTACAGGGTCTGTATGGTATCCTGCAGTACATTTACCACAGATGTTACAGCTGGGCCTGTAGTCTGGATACAAGATGAGATACGGCAGGACATGGAGGTGTACAGGGTCTGTATGGTATCCTGCAGTACATTTACCACAGATGTTACAGCCGGGCCTGTAGTCTGGATACAAGATGAGATACGGCAGGACATGGAGGTATACAGGTTCTGTATGGTATCCTGCAGTACATTTACCACAGATGTTACAGCTGGGCCTGTAGTCTGGATACAAGATGAGATACGGCAGGACATGGAGCTATACAGGATCTGTATGGTATCCTGCAGTACATTTACCACAGATGTTACAGCTGGGCCTGTAGTCTGGATACAAGATGAGATACGGCAGGACATGGAGGTATACAGGTTCTGTATGGTATCCTGCAGTACATTTACCACAGATGTTACAGCTGGGCCTGTAGTCTGGATACAAGATGAGATACGGCAGGACATGGAGGTATACAGGTTCTGTATGGTATCCTGCAGTACATTTACCACAGATATTACAGCCGGGCCTGTAGTCTGGATACAAGATGAGATACGGCAGGACATGGAGGTATACAGGCTATGTATGGTATCCTGCAGTACATTTACCACAGATGTTACAGCCGGGCCTGTAGTCTGGATACAAGATGAGATACGGCAGGACATGGAGGTATACAGGCTCTGTATGGTATCCTGCAGTACATTTACCACAGATGTTACAGCTTGGCCTGTAGTCTGGATACAAGATGAGATACGGCAGGACATGGAGGTATACAGGATCTGTATGGTATCCTGCGGTACATTTACTACAGATGTTACAGCCGGACCTGTAGCCTGGATACAAGATGAGATACGGCAGGACATGGAGGTATACAGGTTCTGTATGGT
This sequence comes from Leptodactylus fallax, assembly GCA_947044405.1. NCBI lineage: Eukaryota > Metazoa > Chordata > Amphibia > Anura > Leptodactylidae > Leptodactylus > Leptodactylus fallax. The sequence continues at coordinate 78,630 of CAMRHE010000717.1, read as the reverse complement.
ATCCTGCAGTACATTTACCACAGATGTTATAGCTGGGCCTGTAGTCTGGATACAAGATGAGATACGGCAGGACATGGAGGTATACAGGATCTGTATGGTATCCTGCAGTACATTTACCACAGATGTTACAGCTGGGCCTGTAGCCTGGATACAAGATGAGATACGGCAGGACATGGAGGTATACAGGCTATGTATGGTATCCTGCAGTACATTTACCACAGATGTTACAGCCGGGCCTGTAGTCTGGATACAAGATGAGATACGGCAGGACATGGAGGTATACAGGCTATGTATGGTATCCTGCAGTACATTTACCACAGATGTTACAGCCGGACCTGTAGTCTGGATACAAGATGAGATACGGCAGGACATGGAGGTATACAGGCTCTGTATGGTATCCTGCAGTACATTTACCACAGATGTTACAGCCGGGCCTGTAGTCTGGATACAAGATGAGATACGGCAGGACATGGAGGTATACAGGTTCTGTATGGTATCCTGCAGTACATTTACCACAGATGTTACAGCTGGGCCTGTAGTCTGGATACAAGATGAGATACGGCAGGACATGGAGGTATACAGGTTCTGTATGGTATCCTGCAGTACATTTACCACAGATGTTACAGCTGGGCCTGTAGTCTGGATACAAGATGAGATACGGCAGGACATGGAGGTATACAGGTTCTGTATGGTATCCTGCAGTACATTTACCACAGATATTACAGCCGGGCCTGTAGTCTGGATACAAGATGAGATACGGCAGGACATGGAGGTATACAGGCTATGTATGGTATCCTGCAGTACATTTACCACAGATGTTACAGCCGGGCCTGTAGTCTGGATACAAGATGAGATACGGCAGGACATGGAGGTATACAGGCTCTGTATGGTATCCTGCAGTACATTTACCACAGATGTTACAGCTTGGCCTGTAGTCTGGATACAAGATGAGATACGGCAGGACATGGAGGTATACAGGATCTGTATGGTATCCTGCGGTACATTTACTACAGATGTTACAGCCGGACCTGTAGCCTGGATACAAGATGAGATACGGCAGGACATGGAGGTATACAGGTTCTGTATGGTATCCTGCAGTACATTTACCACAGATGTTATAGCTGGGCCTGTAGTCTGGATACAAGATGAGATACGGCAGGACATGGAGGTATACAGGATCTGTATGGTATCCTGCAGTACATTTACCACAGATGTTACAGCTGGGCCTGTAGCCTGGATACAAGATGAGATACGGCAGGACATGGAGGTATACAGGCTATGTATGGTATCCTGCAGTACATTTACCACAGATGTTACAGCCGGGCCTGTAGTCTGGATACAAGATGAGATACGGCAGGACATGGAGGTATACAGGCTATGTATGGTATCCTGCAGTACATTTACCACAGATGTTACAGCCGGACCTGTAGTCTGGATACAAGATGAGATACGGCAGGACATGGAGGTATACAGGCTCTGTATGGTATCCTGCAGTACATTTACCACAGATGTTACAGCCGGGCCTGTAGTCTGGATACAAGATGAGATACGGCAGGACATGGAGGTATACAGGTTCTGTATGGTATCCTGCAGTACATTTACCACAGATGTTACATCTGGACCTGTAGTCTGGATACAAGATGAGATACGGCAGGACATGGAGTTATACAGGCTCTGTATGGTATCCTGCAGTACATTTACCACAGATGTTATAGCTGGGCCTGTAGCCTGGATACAAGATGAGATACGGCAGGACATGGAGGTATACAGGTTCTGTATGGTATCCTGCAGTACATTTACCACAGATGTTACAGCCGGGCCTGTAGTCTGGATACAAGATGAGATACGGCAGGACATGGAGGTATACAGGTTCTGTATGGTATCCTGCAGTACATTTACCACAAATGTTACAGCTGGGCCTGTAGCCTGGATACAAGATGAGATACGGCAGGACATGGAGGTATACAGGCTCTGTATGGTATCCTGCAGTACATTTACCACAGATGTTACAGCTGGGCCTGTAGCCTGGATACAAGATGAGATACGGCAGGACATGGAGGTATACAGGTTCTGTATGGTATCCTGCAGTACATTTACCACAGATGTTACGGCTGTGTCTGGATACAAGATGAGATACGGCAGGACATGGAGGTATACAGGCTCTGTATGGTATCCTGCAGTACATTTACCACAGATGTTACAGCCGGACCTGTAGTCTGGATACAAGATGAGATACGGCAGGACATGGAGGTATACAGGCTCTGTATGGTATCCTGCAGTACATTTACCACAGATGTTACAGCTGGGCCTGTAGTCTGGATACAAGATGAGATACGGCAGGCCATGGAGGTATACAGGCTCTGTATGGTATCCTGCAGTACATTTACCACAGATGTTACAGCTGGGCCTGTAGTCTGGATACAAGATGAGATACGGCAGGACATGGAGGTATACAGGCTCTGTATGGTATCCTGCAGTACATTTACCACAGATGTTACAGCCGGGCCTGTAGTCTGGATACAAGATGAGATACGGCAGGACATGGAGGTATACAGGCTCTGTATGGTATCCTGCAGTACATTTACCACAGATGTTACAGCCGGGCCTGTAGTCTGGATACAAGATGAGATACGGCAGGACATGGAGGTATACAGGTTCTGTATGGTATCCTGCAGTACATTTACCACAGATGTTACAGCTGGGCCTGTAGCCTGGATACAAGATGAGATACGGCAGGACATGGAGGTATACAGGTTCTGTATGGTATCCTGCAGTACATTTACCACAGATGTTACAGCTGGGCCTGTAGCCTGGATACAAGATGAGATACGGCAGGACATGGAGGTATACAGGTTCTGTATGGTATCCTGCAGTACATTTACCACAGATGTTACAGCTGGGCCTGTAGTCTGGATACAAGATGAGATACGGCAGGACATGGAGGTATACAGGTTCTGTATGGTATCCTCCAGTACATTTACCACAGATGTTACAGCTGGGCCTGTAGTCTGGATACAAGATGAGATACGGCAGGACATGGAGGTATACAGGATCTGTATGTATCCTGCAGTACATTTACCACAGATGTTACAGCTGGGCCTGTAGTCTGGATACAAGATGAGATACGGCAGGACATGGAGGTATACAGGTTCTGTATGGTATCCTGCAGTACATTTACCACAGATGTTACAGCCGGGCCTGTAGTCTGGATACAAGATGAGATACGGCAGGACATGGAGGTATACAGGATCTGTATGGTATCCTGCAGTACATTTACCACAGATGTTACAGCTGGGACTGTAGCCTGGATACAAGATGAGATACGGCAGGACATGGAGGTATACAGGTTCTGTATGGTATCCTGCAGTACATTTACCACAGATGTTACAGCTGGGCCTGTAGTCTGGATACAAGATGAGATACGGCAGGACATGGAGGTATACAGGTTCTGTATGGTATCCTACAGTACATTTACCACAGATGTTACGGCTGTGTCTGGATACAAGATGAGATACGGCAGGACATGGAGGTATACAGGCTCTGTATGGTATCCTGCAGTACATTTACCACAGATGTTACAGCTGGGCCTGTAGTCTGGATACAAGATGAGATACGGCAGGACATGGAGGTATACAGGCTCTGTATGGTATCCTGCAGTACATTTACCACAGATGTTACAGCCGGGCCTGTAGTCTGGATACAAGATGAGATACGGCAGGACATGGAGGTATACAGGTTCTGTATGGTATCCTGCAGTACATTTACCACAGATGTTACATCTGGACCTGTAGTCTGGATACAAGATGAGATACGGCAGGACATGGAGTTATACAGGCTCTGTATGGTATCCTGCAGTACATTTACCACAGATGTTATAGCTGGGCCTGTAGCCTGGATACAAGATGAGATACGGCAGGACATGGAGGTATACAGGTTCTGTATGGTATCCTGCAGTACATTTACCACAGATGTTACAGCCGGGCCTGTAGTCTGGATACAAGATGAGATACGGCAGGACATGGAGGTATACAGGTTCTGTATGGTATCCTGCAGTACATTTACCACAAATGTTACAGCTGGGCCTGTAGCCTGGATACAAGATGAGATACGGCAGGACATGGAGGTATACAGGCTCTGTATGGTATCCTGCAGTACATTTACCACAGATGTTACAGCTGGGCCTGTAGCCTGGATACAAGATGAGATACGGCAGGACATGGAGGTATACAGGTTCTGTATGGTATCCTGCAGTACATTTACCACAGATGTTACAGCCGGACCTGTAGTCTGGATACAAGATGAGATACGGCAGGACATGGAGGTATACAGGCTCTGTATGGTATCCTGCAGTACATTTACCACAGATGTTACAGCCGGGCCTGTAGTCTGGATACAAGATGAGATACGGCAGGACATGGAGGTATACAGGTTCTGTATGGTATCCTGCAGTACATTTACCACAGATGTTACATCTGGACCTGTAGTCTGGATACAAGATGAGATACGGCAGGACATGGAGTTATACAGGCTCTGTATGGTATCCTGCAGTACATTTACCACAGATGTTATAGCTGGGCCTGTAGCCTGGATACAAGATGAGATACGGCAGGACATGGAGGTATACAGGTTCTGTATGGTATCCTGCAGTACATTTACCACAGATGTTACGGCTGTGTCTGGATACAAGATGAGATACGGCAGGACATGGAGGTATACAGGCTCTGTATGGTATCCTGCAGTACATTTACCACAGATGTTACAGCCGGACCTGTAGTCTGGATACAAGATGAGATACGGCAGGACATGGAGGTATACAGGCTCTGTATGGTATCCTGCAGTACATTTACCACAGATGTTACAGCTGGGCCTGTAGTCTGGATACAAGATGAGATACGGCAGGCCATGGAGGTATACAGGCTCTGTATGGTATCCTGCAGTACATTTACCACAGATGTTACAGCTGGGCCTGTAGTCTGGATACAAGATGAGATACGGCAGGACATGGAGGTATACAGGTTCTGTATGGTATCCTGCAGTACATTTACCACAGATGTTACAGCCGGGCCTGTAGTCTGGATACAAGATGAGATACGGCAGGACATGGAGGTATACAGGATCTGTATGGTATCCTGCAGTACATTTACCACAGATGTTACAGCTGGGACTGTAGCCTGGATACAAGATGAGATACGGCAGGACATGGAGGTATACAGGTTCTGTATGGTATCCTGCAGTACATTTACCACAGATGTTACAGCTGGGCCTGTAGTCTGGATACAAGATGAGATACGGCAGGACATGGAGGTATACAGGTTCTGTATGGTATCCTACAGTACATTTACCACAGATGTTACGGCTGTGTCTGGATACAAGATGAGATACGGCAGGACATGGAGGTATACAGGCTCTGTATGGTATCCTGCAGTACATTTACCACAGATGTTACAGCTGGGCCTGTAGTCTGGATACAAGATGAGATACGGCAGGACATGGAGGTATACAGGCTCTGTATGGTATCCTGCAGTACATTTACCACAGATGTTACAGCCGGGCCTGTAGTCTGGATACAAGATGAGATACGGCAGGACATGGAGGTATACAGGTTCTGTATGGTATCCTGCAGTACATTTACCACAGATGTTACATCTGGACCTGTAGTCTGGATACAAGATGAGATACGGCAGGACATGGAGTTATACAGGCTCTGTATGGTATCCTGCAGTACATTTACCACAGATGTTATAGCTGGGCCTGTAGCCTGGATACAAGATGAGATACGGCAGGACATGGAGGTATACAGGTTCTGTATGGTATCCTGCAGTACATTTACCACAGATGTTACAGCCGGGCCTGTAGTCTGGATACAAGATGAGATACGGCAGGACATGGAGGTATACAGGTTCTGTATGGTATCCTGCAGTACATTTACCACAAATGTTACAGCTGGGCCTGTAGCCTGGATACAAGATGAGATACGGCAGGACATGGAGGTATACAGGCTCTGTATGGTATCCTGCAGTACATTTACCACAGATGTTACAGCTGGGCCTGTAGCCTGGATACAAGATGAGATACGGCAGGACATGGAGGTATACAGGTTCTGTATGGTATCCTGCAGTACATTTACCACAGATGTTACAGCCGGACCTGTAGTCTGGATACAAGATGAGATACGGCAGGACATGGAGGTATACAGGCTCTGTATGGTATCCTGCAGTACATTTACCACAGATGTTACAGCCGGGCCTGTAGTCTGGATACAAGATGAGATACGGCAGGACATGGAGGTATACAGGTTCTGTATGGTATCCTGCAGTACATTTACCACAGATGTTACATCTGGACCTGTAGTCTGGATACAAGATGAGATACGGCAGGACATGGAGTTATACAGGCTCTGTATGGTATCCTGCAGTACATTTACCACAGATGTTATAGCTGGGCCTGTAGCCTGGATACAAGATGAGATACGGCAGGACATGGAGGTATACAGGTTCTGTATGGTATCCTGCAGTACATTTACCACAGATGTTACGGCTGTGTCTGGATACAAGATGAGATACGGCAGGACATGGAGGTATACAGGCTCTGTATGGTATCCTGCAGTACATTTACCACAGATGTTACAGCCGGACCTGTAGTCTGGATACAAGATGAGATACGGCAGGACATGGAGGTATACAGGCTCTGTATGGTATCCTGCAGTACATTTACCACAGATGTTACAGCTGGGCCTGTAGTCTGGATACAAGATGAGATACGGCAGGCCATGGAGGTATACAGGCTCTGTATGGTATCCTGCAGTACATTTACCACAGATGTTACAGCTGGGCCTGTAGTCTGGATACAAGATGAGATACGGCAGGACATGGAGGTATACAGGCTCTGTATGGTATCCTGCAGTACATTTACCACAGATGTTACAGCCGGGCCTGTAGTCTGGATACAAGATGAGATACGGCAGGACATGGAGGTATACAGGCTCTGTATGGTATCCTGCAGTACATTTACCACAGATGTTACAGCTGGGCCTGTAGTCTGGATACAAGATGAGATACGGCAGGACATGGAGGTATACAGGTTCTGTATGGTATCCTGCAGTACATTTACCACAGATGTTACAGCTGGGCCTGTAGCCTGGATACAAGATGAGATACGGCAGGACATGGAGGTATACAGGTTCTGTATGGTATCCTGCAGTACATTTACCACAGATGTTACAGCTGGGCCTGTAGCCTGGATACAAGATGAGATACGGCAGGACATGGAGGTATACAGGTTCTGTATGGTATCCTGCAGTACATTTACCACAGATGTTACAGCTGGGCCTGTAGTCTGGATACAAGATGAGATACGGCAGGACATGGAGGTATACAGGTTCTGTATGGTATCCTCCAGTACATTTACCACAGATGTTACAGCTGGGCCTGTAGTCTGGATACAAGATGAGATACGGCAGGACATGGAGGTATACAGGATCTGTATGTATCCTGCAGTACATTTACCACAGATGTTACAGCTGGGCCTGTAGTCTGGATACAAGATGAGATACGGCAGGACATGGAGGTATACAGGTTCTGTATGGTATCCTGCAGTACATTTACCACAGATGTTACAGCCGGGCCTGTAGTCTGGATACAAGATGAGATACGGCAGGACATGGAGGTATACAGGATCTGTATGGTATCCTGCAGTACATTTACCACAGATGTTACAGCTGGGACTGTAGCCTGGATACAAGATGAGATACGGCAGGACATGGAGGTATACAGGTTCTGTATGGTATCCTGCAGTACATTTACCACAGATGTTACAGCTGGGCCTGTAGTCTGGATACAAGATGAGATACGGCAGGACATGGAGGTATACAGGTTGTGTATGGTATCCTACAGTACATTTACCACAGATGTTACGGCTGTGTCTGGATACAAGATGAGATACGGCAGGACATGGAGGTATACAGGCTCTGTATGGTATCCTGCAGTACATTTACCACAAATGTTACAGCTGGGCCTGTAGTCTGGATACAAGATGAGATACGGCAGGACATGGAGGTATACAGGATCTGTATGGTATCCTGAAGTACATTTACCACAGATGTTACAGCTGGGCCTGTAGCCTGGATACAAGATGAGATACAGCAGGACATGGAGGTATACAGGTTCTGTATGGTATCCTGCAGTACATTTACCACAGATGTTACAGCTGGGCCTGTAGTCTGGATACAAGATGAGATACGGCAGGACATGGAGGTATACATGTCTGTATGGTATCCTGCAGTACATTTACCACAGATGTTATAGCTGGCCCTGTAGTCTGGATACAAGATGAGATACGGCAGGACATGGAGGTATACAGGTTCTGTATGGTATCCTGTAGTACATTTACCACAGATGTTACAGCCGGGCCTGTAGTCTGGATACAAGATGAGATACGGCAGGACATGGAGGTATACAGGTTCTGTATGGTATCCTGCAGTACATTTACCACAGATGTTACAGCTGGACCTGTAGCCTGGATACAAGATGAGATACGGCAGGACATGGAGGTATACAGGCTCTGTATGGTATCCTGCAGTACATTTACCACAGATGTTACAGCTGGGCCTGTAGCCTGGATACAAGATGAGATACGGCAGGACATGGAGGTATACAGGATCTGTATGGTATCCTGCAGTACATTTACCACAGATGTTACAGCTGGGCCTGTAGTCTGGATACAAGATGAGATACGGCAGGACATGGAGGTATACAGGTTCTGTATGGTATCCTGCAGTACATTTACCACAGATGTTACAGCTGGGCCTGTAGTCTGGATACAAGATGAGATACGGCAGGACATGGAGGTATATAGGTTCTGTATGGTATCCTGCAGTACATTTACCACAGATGTTACAGCCGGGCCTGTAGCCTGGATACAAGATGAGATACGGCAGGACATGGAGGTATACAGGATCTGTATGGTATCCTGCAGTACATTTACCACAGATGTTACAGCCGGGCCTGTAGTCTGGATACAAGATGAGATACGGCAGGACATGGAGGTATACAGGGTCTGTATGGTATCCTGCAGTACATTTACCACAGATGTTACAGCTGGGCCTGTAGTCTGGATACAAGATGAGATACGGCAGGACATGGAGGTATACAGGTTCTGTATGGTATCCTGCAGTACATTTACCACACATGTTACAGCTGGGTCTGTAGATCCTGCAAACTCGTAGGTTGGTGAAGCTGCGTCCCAGCTGGCTCCATAAATGGTGGATTGGTGATAAACCTGGTGACCAGGCAGGACCAGGAAGTGTAATCGGCTAGAGACTTGCCTAAGGAACCCGTATGGGTGGGTGAACATTATCCTGCTTAAAAATTCCAGTTACCTGCCCTGCCATGAGAGACAACACATGTGGCAGGATGTTCCTCACGTATTGCTGAGCTGTTAGTGTCCTATCACTACTAGGGGTGACTGGGGTAATAAACAAGAAAACCCTGTTTCCAGAGATGTGTTGTAGAGGCACGTCTTGCAGTCGACAATATCTCACCAAGAGTTACACCACCCAAAAGAAGGCTCTGAGAGCCTTTTTATAGGGCAAGACCCATTGTCTCCTCAGACCACAACTGTATTTTCATATCTGCTCGAGATACAACTGCAGGACAAGTTTAGTAAAAATCCAACGTTTCTGTGCGGGTGCATGCATGCTTTTGGGCAATGTGTGTATTATAAAAAACTGACATCCCTAACGTCAGATAAGATCCAAAAAAATCTTATCCGTCATCATAAAGAGTTCTGGAAATAAAAATGAAGCTTTATATTAAAGAAGTGGCAGCAGTGAAAAGTTTGGAGAAGAACATTCACCTAGAAGAAACCCGATAGGATTCTCGAAGATGAGAACTATTAAAAACTCCTTTGAAAGACCATTGGAATGAATATCTGTTGCTAGACGACATACTAAATAAAGGAAAAGGATTTCGCAAAGTGCTCCAGTCCTGCAACTCCATTTTTATCACCTTTGCAAATTACATAAAAGTTACATAGTAGATGAGGTTGGATGAAGACAAATGTCCATAATGTCCAACCTATAACCCTACAGTGTTGAGCCAGAGGAAGGCAAAAAAAACCCTCATGAGGCTGATACCAATTGCCCCATGTCAGGGGAAAGTGCTGAGATGGCCTGGAAGGCTCCTTAGGCACTTGCAAGCCAATTATTGCACTTCATTGATTTTGGTAATTGAGTTCCCGTCCCTACTTAAAGAGGTTACCCCTGAAAGACTTGTCCACAGGATATGGAACAAATGTCTGATAGATTTATAGACCAGCACCTATCTCTAAAATGAACCTCCGGGCAACCACACACCTGTCCCACCTGGCAGTTGGATCTTACGATGAGCTCTCTGCTTTAATTTCCATAGAAAGGAATGGGAGTTTATGGAAACAGCATAGAAGAGTGAGCTAATCTAGAACGTAGAACAGAGAGCTAATCTAGAACGTAGAACAGTGAGCTAAGCTAGAACGTAGAACAGAGAGCCAAACTAGAACGTAGAACAGTGAGCTAATCTAGAACGTAGAAGAGTGAGCTAATCTAGAACGTAGAACAGAGAGCTAATCTAGAACGTAGAACAGGGAGCTAGGCTAGAACGTAGAACAGAGAGCCAAACTAGAACGTAGAACAGTGAGCTAATCTAGAACGTAGAAGAGTGAGCTAATCTAGAACGTAGAACAGAGAGCTAATCTAGAACGTAGAACAGGGAGCTAAGCTAGAACGTAGAACAGAGAGCCAAACTAGAACGTAGAACAGATAGCTAATATAGAACGTAGAACAGAGAGCCAAACTAGAACGTAGAACAGAGAACTAATCTAGAACGTAGAACAGAGAGCCAAAATAGAACGTAGAACAGTGAGCTCAACTACAACATAGAAGAGTGAGCTAATATAGAACGTAGAACAGAGAGCCAAACTAGAACATAGAAGAGTGATGTCTCTGTCACTTGGTTGGGGCTGCTCATCCACCATCCGGACTATCCTGCGTTACAACCTTTCATCCGTTCTTCTCTTCCATCCATAGCCAGGGAGATTAGCTACAGGGCCATGGGGTGTAAACTTCTGGGTTATTATATCTCAAGTCCTCAGACAGTTCTCTTCTCCTCTTTCTGTTCTCCATGCTTAGTGTGGCTCACACAGACACAGAATGTAAAGATTGAGACAACTTCTGTCCTTTGTATCTGGTTTCAGGTGTGATTTGTATATTACCCACACCTGTTAGGTTACGTTCACATATATCAGTTGCATCAGTATCAGTCATTACAACTGATGCGAAAATGCTTCATCTGTCATCAGGATTTATTTTTACAAATTTCTACTCCAAAACCATAAATTGTCATCAGTTTTTACCAAGATGGTTCACAAGGCATGATGGGCCGCCGAGGCCAATAGAGTAGGGGTATTCAACTACTTTTAGTAAATTTCCATTGACCGGGATCCGCCATCAAGTAAAGGTCCAAGCTGAACACATCCAGTATTTATGGTATTTTTCGGGCAAAAAGACACATCTGACTATAAGACGCACCCCAGGTTTATACAAGAAAAATAAGGATTAGATCGGGGGCGACTAACGTGGCATTATACTGTGGGGAGGTACTAACGTGGCATTATACTGTGCAGGGGGCACTAACGTGGCATTATACTGTGAGGGGGCACTAACGTGGCATTATACTGTGCAGGGGGCACTAATGTGGCATTATACTGTAGGGGGACATGAAGGAACATTATATTGTGGGTACTGATTTTAGTGCCTCCACACAGTTTTATACCCCATTATTGTTCCTCCTCAGTTTGCTCCTTAGCAGGGCTGTTTTAACTGTTTTCACTGCAATAAGTGCCCCCCATCACCACCACTTAGGAATACCCGACTTGCACAAATTATAATGCCCCATTAGAGGCCCTAACACAGTATAATGCCTCCCTAGTGGTGCCTTACACTATAATGTCCCCCTCCAGCTATCCCCAGTTTAACCCTGAGCATGTAAATGAAATACATTTGCATCTGAATAAATGAGAATATCTGTGAAACGTTCCTTCATCTCAGTCATTCAGTAATACAATCCATAATCAGCGTCTTCCATGATTGTGTGTCCTACTGAACCAGACTGAGGAAACCTTGGCAGGTGACACTGAATTTACAAGACTGAACTGAACTTACAATATTCTCATTTTCTTAGATTTGGGTTTTCATTCCCTGTAATCCATAATCAACATTTACAGAAATAAAACACTTGGAATAGAAAACTCTGTGTGTAAAGAATCTAGAAAATATAGGAGGAACTTTGTTAATGGAATTACTGAAAGAAATAAACGTTTCACAGATATTCTCATTTATGGAGATGCTTCTGTAGGAGCTTAAATAAGAATATAATTTTCTATCCCCCTATAAAAATTGTAACTCTATTATAATATATTGTAATAATATATTGTAATTATAATCTCTACACCTAACTAATGTGATAGGGCCGTGTTCAGATTGGTGTAACACGACCACTTTATTGCTCACGTATTATGAACACAACCTCTGAAGTTCCGGCGGTTCATCATTACTGGTGTTAGAGAGTCTGATGACTACTGGAAGTCCTGGAGTTTCCTCTGTACTGTGGGTGCAAAAAAAAAAAAGCACCATCTGAAAGCTGCCAAAAACTGGGATTTTATATGGTGACATTCAGTGGGTGACAATGTGTTATGTAACTGACTCGGATTTCAATGCAGAACATCGTTTTCACCAGAGAATCTCTCAGGATCTGTAAGAGCTATTATGATCTTGGTATCATTTTAAAGATGAGATTCTCATCTTTAAAATGAATCCAAGTGCTTCTTTATAACCCTAAGCGATCCTGAGCAATTCACTCAAGTACAGTAGTGAACCCGGTAAATGCCGGCTTCACTACTGTACATAGACTGTGCAGACATCAGGTGCTGCCGCATCCATCTTCAGGCAGCACCCGGCGGCATCCGGCACTAATGAAATTTTAAGGAAGCCGAATGGAAAAACGCTGCAGGTAGTTTTTCCATCCAGCTGAGGCACAAATACGGCGCCATACAGCACCAGAACTGATTCCTCTTGTGCCAGAACCGATCCCATAGAAAACTGCACCAGGCCGGAGGGAAACTGACAGCTGCGCAGGATATATGTGAACGCACCCTTACTTGCCACAGGGGAGTCTGAACAAGCATCACATGCTGGAAACAAAGTTATTTACCCACAATTTTGAAAAGGTGCCAACAATTTTGTGCAGCTCATTTTTGGAGTTTTGTTTGAAATGATGTCCTATTTTTTTTCTCTGTTTTTGTGTTGTTCTAATACACACAAAGGAAATAAACTTGTGTATAACAAAACATGTGGAATTGTAATTAGAGATGAGCGAATCGAAGCTGCAGAAGTGGGATTCGATCCGAATTTCAGGAAATATTCGATTCGCAGCAAATCCAAATTTTCTCACGTTTTGTGGTAAAGATTCACATTTAGTTCAAAATAGGGCAAGGAACTCTGGGAACGCGGGAGGGATCACCCACAATGCCATGCGTGCAGCAAATCAGCAGCCAGCCCTATGATGTCACATCCCTTTAACCCCTTCGCGAGCACACAGGGCATGTTTGACCGCAGCCTCCAAGGTGATAAATCCCCCCCATCGGTTATGGAGCAGGACGTTGAAAAATAAGGTCTGACGGTCCCCACGTCTGACAATTCCTAGACTACAAACATATAAAAATCAAAAGAGCCAAACCAAAGTTTTTTCAGCATTTCACCTCCCACAAAAATTTGAATAAGAAGCGATCAAAACATCAGACATTCCCGAATAATTAATAAGTAAATCTGGCAACACAAAACAGACGCCTTACGCATCCCCCCGTACACAGAAATATAAAAAAAGGTACGGGTGTCAGAATATGGAGACTCCAAGAATTTTTTGGTTGCAAAGTTTTGGATTTTTTTAAAAGGGATTAAAATGTAAAAAAAATTGGTGACCTGTCGTGTTGGCCGCACAGTGAAGGCTGTAATAACAAAGCTCGTAAGAAAGTCGCACAAATATGACTCCAAGTGCACCGCCTTCTAAATTTTTCTCCAGTTTCCCAGAACATCATACAGGATATTAAATAGTGTCATTACAAAGTACAATTTGTCCTGCAAACACTAAGCCCTCCTATGGCTCTGCAAACAGAAAAATAAAAAAGTGATGGGGTTTGGAAAGCGGAGAGTCAAAAATTAAAATCGAAAAATTCCTCTGACAGGAAGGGGTTAAGACATAACCCGAGCAGCAGATTCAGGAGGTAAAACCTCCGACTCCGAGGCCTCTATTTTACCACAACCCAACATCTAATTATATTATTACTAATTCTATAATCTCATTAATAATCCAGTGATTGATCCCTATGATAGTAAATATGTAACACACTATACATCTAATTCTATAATATTACTAATTCTATAATATAATTTAAAATATTTAATCATTTTAATTTGAAGCTGGAATCAGTAATTGTTTTCTGAGTTAGAAACTGTTAATGAAGGGTTAAACTATAATATTATGTGAAAAACCAGATATTTATATATTTGTTTGTCGATCAAGCTAATTTGATGACTCAGCCAATATTGCACAACCTTGAAATTAGGTCAATGTATTGTGTTGTGTTATCTGTAAAATGATATAAGGTGAGCGGAATTACAATCAATTGGGACACTTATACACCCCATGAGGCGGCGACTGTCTCCCGGGATCTATTAGGTTTTCACATAAAGTATTCAGCAGAATTTGGTCTGCACATCAAATTGCTAAGACAAACCCTTGGCTTGTAAGAATGAATCTGACAGAGTACAAATAATCATGTGACACCTGAAAGAAAAAAAAAACACACAAAAAAAGAGAAAATAACCCCATAGTATTGCAGTGTTAGGTTGTGGTGGGGGATGGGAGGAGGCAGAATCTGTCTGTTATTCATATGAATTACTGGAGCCTCCTGTAATGTAAATGAATGTAAGGACCGACAATTCAGTTGAATAGAGGTCAATGTCACAAAATATTCTCATCACTGCTATATATTCTCCTCCATACCAAGCACAGAAACCCTGCCCCATGATGGTGACATCATCACAGGTCCTTCATCCAGCACTTCTCCTCTCCTGAGCTCCGCCCCTCATGTACTGGTGACATGTTGGTGACATCATCACAGGTCCTTCAGCTCTTGCAGTGTAGCAGATACAGAGCAGGTCCTGGTCGGCAGTCACTGCTGTTGTGTTGTTCTCTCTGTTATCAGCCATTATCACAGGCTATAGATATATATATATACTGTATATACAGCAGGGGCACGCTGGCTGCTCTCAGGACACGTTCACACCTGGGGATTTAGGAGAAAACTCCCGCTATAAGGTAAGATGACATCAGGGGGTTCTGGGCCCCATCACTGGTGCTGGTGTCTGTGGTACAGGTGTGAACAGAGTCTTAGTTCCATCCTGCAGTGACATACAATGGGCCCCATCACTGGTGCTGGTGTCTGTGGGAATCCTCCTGTATCCATGTGCTGGGGGCTCTGAGGAGCTCCTGTATGTCACACATCATGTGGCCCCTGTATGATTTCGGGCCCCTCCTCAGTACTAGATCCTCCAGCTCATCCAGTTTCCTCCTCTTCTCCTCCAGAACGCTCCTTCTCCTGAATGACCCACCAAGGATGGACAAGGACAGGAATGACATCACCAGAAGAATATTAGACTTCACCTTGGAGATCATCTACCTGCTGAGCGGAGAGGTAAGTGTACTACATTTCTATCATCTCCACCAACATAGAAGGGATTCTTTACTGTAAGAGCAGTGACACTATGGACTGTACCTATAACAAGGAGCGACCACTACATCTAGAGGAAAGGAGGTTTATACACAACATAGAAGGGATTCTTTACTGTAAGAGCAGTGACACTATGGACTGTACCTATAACAAGGAGACGTCCACTACATCTAGAGGAAAGAAGGTTTATACAGAACATAGAAGGGATTCTTTACTGTAAGAGCAGTGACACTATGGACTGTACCTATAACAAGGAGGCGTCCACTACATCTAGAGGAAAGAAGGTTTATACACAGCATAGAAGGGATTCTTTACTGTAAGAGCAGTGAGACTATGGACTGTACCTATAACAAGGAGGCGTCCACTACATCTAGAGGAAAGAAGGTTTATACACAACATAGAAGGGATTCTTTACTGTAAGAGCAGTGAGACTATGTACTGTACCTATAACAAGGAGCGACCACTACATCTAGAGGAAAGAAGGATTATACACAACATAGAAGGGATTCTTTACTGTAAGAGCAGTGAGACTATGGACTGTACCTATAACAAGGAGCGACCACTACATCTAGAGGAAAGAAGGCTTATACACAACATAGAAGGGATTCTTTACTGTAAGAGCGGTGAGACTATGGACTGTACCTATAACAAGGAGGCGTCCACTACATCTAGAGGAAAGAAGGATTATACACAACATAGAAGGGATTCTTTACTGTAAGAGCAGTGACACTATGGACTGTACCTATAACAAGGAGGCGTCCACTACATCTAGGGGAAAGAAGGTTTATACACAACATAGAAGGGATTCTTTACTGTAAGAGCAGTGAGACTATGGACTGTACCTATAACAAGGAGGCATCCACTACATCTAGAGGAAAGAAGGTTTATACACAACATAGAAGGGATTCTTTACTGTAAGAGCAGTGAGACTATGGACTGTACCTATAACAAGGAGACGTCCACTACATCTAGAGGAAAGAAGGTTTATACACAACATAGAAGGGATTCTTTACTGTAAGAGCAGTGAGACTATGGACTGTACCTATAACAAGGAGGCGACCACTACATCTAGAGGAAAGAAGGTTTATACACAACATAGAAGGGATTCTTTACTGTAAGAGCAGTGAGACTATGGACTGTACCTATAACAAGGAGGCGTCCACTACATCTAGAGGAAAGAAGGATTATACACAACATAGAAGGGATTCTTTACTGTAAGAGCAGTGAGACTATGGACTGTACCTATAACAAGGAGCGACCACTACATCTAGAGGAAAGAAGGTTTATACACAACATAGAAGGGATTCTTTACTGTAAGAGCAGTGACACTATGGACTGTACTTATAACAAGGAGGCGTCCACTACATCTAGAGGAAAGAAGGATTATACACTACATAGAAGGGATTCTTTACTGTAAGAGCAGTGAGACTATGGACTGTACCTATAACAAGGAGGCGTCCACTACATCTAGAGGAAAGAAGGTTTATACACAACATAGAAGGGATTCTTTACTGTAAGAGCAGTGAGACTATGGACTGTACCTATAACAAGGAGGCGTCCACTACATCTAGGGGAAAGAAGGATTATACATAACCTAGAAGGGATTCTTTACTGTAAGAGCAGTGAGACTATGGACTGTACCTATAACAAGGAGGCGTCCACTACATCTAGAGGAAAGAAGGTTTATACACAACATAGAAGGGATTCTTTACTGTAAGAGCAGTGAGACTATGGACTGTACCTATAACAAGGAGACGTCCACTACATCTAGGGGAAAGAAGGTTTATACACAACATAGAAGGGATTCTTTACTGTAAGAGCAGTGAGACTATGGACTGTACCTATAACAAGGAGACGTCCACTACATCTAGGGGAAAGAAGGTTTATACACAACATAGAAGGGATTCTTTACTGTAAGAGCAGTGAGACTATGGACTGTACCTATAACAAGGAGACGTCCACTACATCTAGGGGAAAGAAGGTTTATACACAACATAGAAGGGATTCTTTACTGTAAGAGCAGTGAGACTATGGACTGTACCTATAACAAGGAGGCGTCCACTACATCTAGAGGAAAGAAGGTTTATACACAACATAGAAGGGATTCTTTACTGTAAGAGCAGTGACACTATGGACTGTACCTATAACAAGGAGGCGTCCACTACATCTAGAGGAAAGAAGGTTTATACACAACATAGAAGGGATTCTTTACTGTAAGAGCAGTGAGACTATGGACTGTACCTATAACAAGGAGGCATCCACTACATCTAGGGGAAAGAAGGATTATACACAACATAGAAGGGATTCTTTACTGTAAGAGCAGTGAGACTATGG
The DNA here is from genome assembly GCA_947044405.1 of Leptodactylus fallax. Classification (NCBI taxonomy): domain Eukaryota; kingdom Metazoa; phylum Chordata; class Amphibia; order Anura; family Leptodactylidae; genus Leptodactylus; species Leptodactylus fallax. Next base: position 60,477 of record CAMRHE010000717.1, on the reverse strand, counting down.
ACTGTACCTATAACAAGGAGGCGTCCACTACATCTAGAGGAAAGAAGGTTTATACACAACATAGAAGGGATTCTTTACTGTAAGAGCAGTGACACTATGGACTGTACCTATAACAAGGAGACGTCCACTACATCTAGAGGAAAGAAGGTTTATACACAACATAGAAGGGATTCTTTACTGTAAGAGCAGTGAGACTATGGACTGTACCTATAACAAGGAGGCGTCCACTACATCTAGAGGAAAGAAGGTTTATACACAACATAGAAGGGATTCTTTACTGTAAGAGCAGTGACACTATGGACTGTACCTATAACAAGGAGGCGTCCACTACATCTAGAGGAAAGAAGGTTTATACACAACATAGAAGGGATTCTTTACTGTAAGAGCAGTGAGACTATGGACTGTACCTATAACAAGGAGGCATCCACTACATCTAGGGGAAAGAAGGATTATACACAACATAGAAGGGATTCTTTACTGTAAGAGCAGTGAGACTATGGACTGTACCTATAACAAGGAGGCGTCCACTACATCTAGAGGAAAGAAGGTTTATACACAACATAGAAGGGATTCTTTACTGTAAGAGCAGTGACACTATGGACTGTACCTATAACAAGGAGACGTCCACTACATCTAGAGGAAAGAAGGTTTATACACAACATAGAAGGGATTCTTTACTGTAAGAGCAGTGAGACTATGGACTGTACCTATAACAAGGAGCGACCACTACATCTAGGGGAAAGAAGGTTTATACACAACATAGAAGGGATTCTTTACTGTAAGAGCAGTGAGACTATGGACTGTACCTATAACAAGGAGCGACCACTACATCTAGAGGAAAGAAGGTTTATACACAACATAGAAGGGATTCTTTACTGTAAGAGCAGTGAGACTATGGACTGTACCTATAACAAGGAGGCGTCCACTACATCTAGAGGAAAGAAGGTTTATACACAACATAGAAGGGATTCTTTACTGTAAGAGCAGTGAGACTATGGACTGTACCTATAACAAGGAGACGTCCACTACATCTAGGGGAAAGAAGGTTTATACACAACATAGAAGGGATTCTTTACTGTAAGAGCAGTGAGACTATGGACTGTACCTATAACAAGGAGCGACCACTACATCTAGAGGAAAGAAGGTTTATACACAACATAGAAGGGATTCTTTACTGTAAGAGCAGTGAGACTATGGACTGTACCTATAACAAGGAGGCATCCACTACATCTAGGGGAAAGAAGGTTTATACACAACATAGAAGGGATTCTTTACTGTAAGAGCAGTGAGACTATGGAGCACTGTGTCAGAGGAAGGTGTCATGGTGGGGCCTGAAAGTCTGGAGTGTTATAATATTCCAGGTTATAGTCCGTAGATTACTGGAGAGATTTATTTTGGTTGTCAAATTTGGAGTCAGGAATTATTTATACCCCTTATTGTCTCTCTCCATACACAGGAATACACCAGAGTGAAAAAGCCTCCCCCTCTCTCCCTGATACATGAGCAGAAGATTCTAGAACTCACCAACAAGATGATTGAGCTGCTGACTGGAGAGGTGACACTGCTGGGAATGCTGGGAAATTCTCCAGTAACAGCACTGGAGGGGTCTGGGTGATGACTGTATCATTGTGTTGTCAGGTTCCTATAAGGTGTCAGGATGTCGCTGTCTATTTCTCCATGGAGGAGTGGGAGTATTTAGAAGGACACAAGGATCGGTACAAGGAGGTCATGATGGAGGATCACCGGCCCCCAACATTATCAGGTAAGGTTATATATAGTGTATATATATATATATCTCACAGCACTGGTGGAGATGCTAGAGTTTAATCCTGTCCTGTGCAGGGTATTTACAGGTGTGTACAGTAACATGTAATGTAGTAGTTCTGTTTCATATACTGTAGAAGGCTCCTCTAATCCTGTCCGTACCCTTTTTGGGGAAAAGGGAATATTCCATTCAACAAGACAGCAGTAGTATATATGACGTTTTGTCTCTGACCTCCCAGCAATCCCTTACATTACTCTTTATCCAATAGAAATGATGCATTTAGGATGTCACCTCAAAACAGAATTGCCAGAATATATGATGCATGTACACATTAAATAATAAAATAGTGTTGGCTACAAACATCACGAGCAGTCACGTGGCGTTGTGACTCTCAGACACCAGCGTGACAGTGTCGTGTGGCCCAATCACAGGCCTCAGCAGTACCTGACTTCATTCAAGAGGACTGAAGTGGACCAGGAGCAGCCCTGGAGCCCGGGGGAGGTGAGTAACACTGATTTGTTTCCTCACCACCCATGGGCCTCCGCTAGTTATAACCTGTAGTCTGAACATTCCCCATAGTATAATAATAGCAGTTCAGGTTCAGACATTTTCAGTCCGAACTAAACCACTGGGTGAATCTTGTAAGTAAAATCTCGCAAGGCTCTTCCAATATATATTTTAAAAGGGCGTGGCTTAAATAATTGCCATTAATTGTAATTAAGGTAAAATGCCCTATTAATCGCCATTTTGATTTAGGTCATAATTGCCCTGGCCCTACCCTCAACAAACAGGTACAATAGAGATGTCAAAATTTAAAGTAACCTTTTGCCCCTACCCCACAGAAACACCCAATCCCTCAGCCGTCCCAATCCCCTCCACCCTAGGTTACTCTGAGCCTGCCGAAAGTAGACTTCAATGGTTCCTTCATTTGCCATTTAGTGGGGTCGTCAATTGCTTGATCTCCTGATCAGCTAAATATTTCAACATGAAACATCTCCACCTGGTTGTTTTTTCTCATTCTGCTTCCAAGTGTACCGGATGAAGACAGCTCATCTGGGTCATCGGAAGTGTAGGCTGGAGAATGACAAAGTCGGGGAAGGCGTCTGCTGCCACCGACTCCATCTCAGCTAAACTTCTCCCAGTGATGAAAATGAGAGGGGGTCGTGTCAGCTTAAATCCCCACAATTTGCTAAGTACATCTCAAACCTGGTCCCAGAATCTCTGTGCACAGCCCCATAGACCACGATAGAGATCAGTCTTAGCGATAGTGGAATTTGGGTTAGACGTGAGTCATCCCCCAGGCCCCTAGAAAGAGTGAAGACATAAATAGCTCTGTGCATAATGCCTAACCCTCCAGATTCTTACTTCCACCCTCCCTGTCATCTAATTGCATCTCCCAAGATCGATAGGATGTGTCTGAAGAGAACCGCAGCAGACCCTCCCTGAGAGCCCCATAGAGGTTGGAAATATGGACATCGCCATCGTGCCCGAAAAGATAACCATGTCCAACTTACTTACCCAAAGCTCTTCTCCAACATCTTGTAGTAGCTTATGAAACAAACCTGCAAGTAGCATTTGCTGGAAAGGGCGCGGACCATCCCTGCTCACCAATTCCATCACAGTCAGCCATCTTGGCTTTTCAGCCCAGTAAGATGAAGCCAACATGATACTCTGGCTCCGTCGTTCCTCAATCTGTGTTAAACACCTTCCACACAGCTGTGGTGTCCCGACAGAGAGCAGAGGCCTTGATGTGAGAGAGGAGTGTGCAAAAGAGCACACAGGGCACAAAACTGCACCTCTACCTCATAATCTGAATAGAAACTAGTATTTCTGACCTCATCTATGATATGGCAAGATAAACAATCTAAGCTATAACCTCTAATATTAGGGGCGTTCATCCCTCCACTGTCCTTGGTCACCATCAGTTTATGGGCATGGATTCGTGACTGTCTACCATACCATGACACACAAAATGGGGAAAAGCTTTGTTTAGCTTATTGACCTCCATCTGCTTCAACAACGCTGGAATTGTCTGTAGGGGATTTCGTAACCATGAGACACGCATCATTTTTTATTAGGGGACACAGCATAACGTGTCTCAGGTGTGCCCCAAGCGGATGCCCAAATATTTGATAGAACTCTTGGCAACCGATATCCCACAAATCAAGGTGAGGATATTGTGGCTGAGTGCCCGGGGTCCCAAGTATAAGATCTCACATTTAGATTGATTCATGCGACCCCTGGAAAACCTCCCGAACATCTCTAGTACTCCTGGTAGATCACCGGTTGGGTGGATATCATATCTAAGGCACAGCACTGCGCCACCTATCACTATGTCCCGAAACGAACTTCCCGAGTTAAATAATCTACACAACGTTGCAACCCAAGATCAAAAAGTAATGGGGGAAAGTTCTTTTCTGTCTTTGCTATATATGAATCCAAGAGCCCGAGTACACATGGTAGGTCACCTTATGTCCTTGAGAGAGGCACGCACCGAGGTGACCCACCGCGTGTATCTGGGCTCATATATAATGCAGACTGAAAAGTAACCGTCTGTGCCTGGGGCTTTACCTGAGGGCAGCGATTTTATCACTTCTTGGATCTCCTCAGTAGAGACAATGGGGCATTTAAACATTCCAGTTGTTCCCCAGATACACAGGGCACAGAAATTCCCCACCAGCCTGGCATCTACGGAGCTGTCCCTATAAAGCGAAGCATAGCACCACAGTGTTATGTCATTCACTATTTTCGGGTCTGTGGAAGATCCCCCTGGAGACCTTAGGTGCTAAATGTAGTGATATGGTCTTTACCCCTTGTGAAATTGGCTAATGTACCCCAATTTATTACCAAAGCATTGGCGTTCCACCCCCTTCTGGGTTCATCTGAAATTTTCCCATTAGTTTCTGCATACTGGAACCACCGATGGCCACCTGAGACCCTACAGAGAGTATTTCGTCCTCCACATTAGATAGGTGGTGTTTGGCCACTTTTGGTCGCCCCTCATGTTGTTTATCTGTTTCCTGGAGGTGGCTCAAAGTGCTTTGTTTTGTCTGAGATAGAGGAGTTTAGATCAGAAGCCAGCAGAGCGGCAACCACCAATGCCAAAAATGTATAGCCCAAAGGACCAGCAGGAGGGGAAGGGGTTGGTGGTGTGGGTCCAGTCAGTGGAGACAGAGAAGACTTGTCCAGGCTCACCTTATGTGCTGGTTGCAGGTGCAGGGCCATTTTGGGATAAGGGTCTTCCACCACCATGCTCTCCATATCATCTATGCTAACTTTCTATCCATCAATTTGCTCGCACATGTGTCAGTGATCCGTTCTATATGTTCCTTAGTGTGTATTAAAAACCGCAACTGGCTTGAGACACTCTTGGCTGACCTATGGAAATATGGCACCCTCACTCTTACTTGGTTTGGTCGCATTGACACTCTAAAAATGGATATTGTCCCTCGACTCCTATATGTTTTCCAGGCACTCCACATCCACCTTCCGCGGACTTTCTTCACCCTCGTCCAGTCTTTTTTGGAAAGTTTGTGTGGGGATCGGGGCATAGTAGAGAATGGCTCCAAACACTGACTCACCATAAAAGCAACAGGGGCGCGGGCCTGCTGGACCCTAGACTGTATTATTGCTCAGTTGTACTGCTGCGCCTTTTTGACTGGCGTTATCATGGTGCAGACAAGCAGTGGGTCTCGATAGAAGCCGAATTGGTTTCTGCCCATCTTCCCTTCCTATCTTGGATCCTCGCCAATTATCACCCCAGTACCATCAAGCATACTTTGCTATCATCTCACTTTCTTAGGACCTGGGATACGCTGGTGACCGCATTGGTAGGGTCCCTGGCCCGCCCTCTGTTTTACAATCCCATGTTCCCCCAGGCTTCTCAGGCTGGCGGAGCATTGATGATGTCTGTTTACGTCAGGTCGTGGGAGACTCACCCCTTCCCTCTCTGGATCATCTCTGTACTTGCCACCCCGTCCTCCGCCTGTCCTGGCTAGAATTCCACAAATTCTCCCTGCCATCTCTGCTCTCCTCCTCCATAACTGTCCAGGAATCAGCTCTCTTCCATGCGGACACCACCCCATGTGCACTCTCCGCGCTCTATCGCTTTCTCCTTAAAGGGATTCTATCATTAAAAAATTGATTTTTAACTAACAATACATCGGAATAGTCTTTAGGGGAATAGTCTTTCTACCTTTATTTTTCAGGTCCGCGTCGCATTCCCCCTCTGCTGAAAGCACTGACTTGTCATAGGTTTCCAGCTCCGCCTCTCTCTTTTGCTCCTGACGCATCTCCTCCTCTTCACTCCTCTTCTTACACGAGAGCACCGCAAAATGGCCGACGGAACAGCCGACTGCGCATGTCTCGTGTAAGAGACCACCGTAAAATGGCGACGAGCATGCGCAGTCATCTGTGGCCTCGGCAATTTTGCGGTGGTTTCGTGTAAGAAGAGGAGGAGATGCTTCAGGAGCAGAAGAGAGAGGCAGTGTTTTGAGCAGAGGGGGAACGCCCCCTGTGCTTTCTGAAGACTAATTTGCATAACGAAGAAAGAAGACAAAACTCAAAAAATGGCGACACGGACCTGAAAAATAAAGGTAGGAGAAGAATAGTCTTTCTAAAGACTATTCTGACGTGCTGTTAGTTTAAAATCGATTTTTTTAAAGATCTTTAAGGATGCCACACCCAAGAGCCCCTTTTACATAGGCCTCTGGGAATTGGACCTCCAGTTGCGACTCTCTCCTGCCGACTCGGACAGTTCTTTCTTATTCAGCCACAAACTCCAGATTCCTACGGTGCGCAGGAAAAGAATTTCAGAATACTCACTCGATGGTACTGTTGGACTGGTATGGTCTCCTCCATAGTTCTTTCCTGGTGTTTCTGACCAGTGTTGGTGCTGTGGCTCCGAGAGAGGTACACTTTTTCATATCTGCTGGGAGTGGGCCATACTTAAGCCCTTTTCGGATGCAGTGTTCACCTCAACTGGCCCTCCTCTCCATCATACCTGGTAAAATCTCTGCAGTGAAAAGGGACCTCTTGTGGCATCTCCTCATGGCCACCAAAACAGTCACTCCCAGACACTGGCGCAGCACTGCTGCACCTACCTTGGTTGAGTTTCTACAGGAGCTTCTCCTTGTTAGGAGAATGAAGACCCTGATAACAGAGGACTCTCCTGATCCTTCTAGGTTTGAGTCCCTCTGGCGGCCGTGGGACCTTCTAAATACATCCATGTCGGTGTCTCTTCTCCTGCCGAGGACGGAGTGAGAACTGAGTCTCTGGATGAACAGCAGCTCCAGACCTGGGAGGTCAATGTGGGGCGGACTGGATTATCTTGGGGTGTAGCAGAAAGTTGTTATTTAGGGTCACCCCATAACTACCCCTAGAAGTGTCTGATGTATAGACAGATCTACAGCAGCTCATGTATTCCGTCACTGTGTGTTTGTGTCTCCACAGATGGATCCAGTAGGAGAAATCCCCCCGAGAGATGTCCCCCGAGTCCTCTGTATTCCCGGGACTGCCTGGAGGAGAATGTCCCAGACAGTCAGCAGGTAGATGGCGCTAAAGTCTCACCAAAATCTGACCATAAAGTGACCGAACCAAAGGCCATTTTACGTTATTTCTTCTTTCCTATTTAGGATGAAGATCTGATGGATATTAAGGTTGAGGTTAAAGAAGAAGCAGAAGAGGAGACGGATTACTGGTCTGATCAGCAGTGTAAGGAGGGGAGACTTTATCATCTAGATACTACTACTCCCATCATCTCATCATCACATGTCAATCTATTCCATCACTGTGTGTTTGCTACAGATGGATCCATTGACAGAAATCCCCCCGAGAGATGTCCCCTGAGTCCTCTGTATTCCCAGGACTACCCGGAGGAGAATGTCCCAGACAATCAGCAGGTAGATGGCGCTGCTGAGTCCTGGGGCACATCTATATAGGGGGTGGAGCTCGCCGCTCCTGCACTCATACATGTACCAGACAGTCAGCAGGTAGATGGCGCTGCTGAGTCCTGGGGCACTTCTATATAGGGGGTGGAGCTCGCCGCTCCTGCACTCATACATGTACCAGACAGTCAGCAGGTAGATGGCGCTGCTGAGTCCTGGGGCACATCTATATAGGGGGTGGAGCTCGCCGCTCCTGCACTCATACATGGCCTCATGTACCAGACAGTCAGCAGGTAGATGGCGCTGCTGAGCCCTGGGGCACATCTATATAGAGGGTGGAGCTCGCCGCTCCTGCACTCATACATGTACCAGACAGTCAGCAGGTAGATGGCGCTGCTGAGTCCTGGGGCACATCTATATAGGGGGTGGAGCTCGCCGCTCCTGCACTCATACATGTACCAGACAGTCAGCAGGTAGATGGCGCTGCTGAGTCCTGGGGCACATCTATATAGGGGGTGGAGCTCGCCGCTCCTGCACTCATACATGTACCAGACAGTCAGCAGGTAGATGGCGCTGCTGAGTCCTGGGGCACATCTATATAGGGGGGTGGAGCTCGCCGCTCCTGCACTCATACATGTACCAGACAGTCAGCAGGTAGATGGCGCTGCTGAGTCCTGGGGCACATCTATATAGGGGGTGGAGCTCGCCGCTCCTGCACTCATACATGTACCAGACAGTCAGCAGGTAGATGGCGCTGCTGAGTCCTGGGGCACATCTATATAGGGGGTGGAGCTCGCCGCTCCTGCACTCATACATGTACCAGACAGTCAGCAGGTAGATGGCGCTGCTGAGTCCTGGGGCACATCTATATAGGGGGTGGAGCTCGCCGCTCCTGCACTCATACATGTACCAGACAGTCAGCAGGTAGATGGCGCTGCTGAGTCCTGGGGCACATCTATATAGGGGGTGGAGGTCGCCACTCCTGCACTCATACATGTACCAGACAGTCAGCAGGTAGATGGCGCTGCTGAGTCCTGGGGCACATCTATATAGGGGGTGGAGCTCGCCGCTCCTGCACTCATACATGGCCTCAGAGATTTTGCTGCTTTCTTATGTTGCTCTGTTAGATTTCCCACCTGTATTTCTGCTGGATTGTACTGAATTGTGACCTATGACAAATCAGGGAGAAGATGTGACTAATATTAAAGCGGAGGCTGAAGAAGAGAGGATGAGGAGCCATCACCTGTGTAAGAGGGAAGTGGAGGAGGAAATTCCAGGAGGTGTTACCACAGGTACGGAGTAATGAATGGAGAAGGAGAATTCACAGGTTTCTTGAGGTTGGTTCTCCCTTAGAGCTCTGTTATACCCATTTTTATAGACTCTGGGGCACCCGTACCGTCAATTGCATTGGGCTGTTAAAGGCAAGCCCTGCTCCACCTATCTGGGTTATTTCTCCTAATATTCTATTTATGAGTTTGACCATGCTGTTCCATGTGCAGTAGCTGCGGCAGGATGATTCTGTTGACTAGGGCAACTTGGTCATGTATACTAAATATCTGATGTATCCTCCATTCAGTACCAGGAACACGTCATCTCTTGTTCTCGGGTTCCTATAAAATGACATAAAAGAAAACTTGTCTCTGTTAATCTGCAAACCAGAAAAGTGACCACGTTTTTTTGACTGCTGAGAAAACATCTGAGGTGATAACAATATACAGAATATATAGAAAAGTATTAGGAGCTCTTGTGACATTCCCTTCTAAATCCATCCATTATTATGGAGTCGCTCTCCCCTTTCTTCTACTCTTCTCAGAAGGCTTTCTACAAGATTTTGGAGGGTGAAATGAAAAAAAATGGATGGAACCCATGTGTGTTTTTTTTTAACTTTTTAAAATTAAATAATGTAGGGTCCCCTTTTTTCATAGACAGACAGATATAACCAGCAACTGCAGATTAGTCTCATTAGGGTTGGAAGGTCCACAGTTATAGAGCCTTCCCACCCTGAAAATACAAGTCTGTGGCTGCCCTATGTCTGATTATCATTTGGTCGGGTACTAGTTGGTACTTGGCTCTACTCATTACCCCTGGTGGTGGTGGGTACTTTGGTAATAATAACACTAAACCCCAGCCAAATTATAACCCAGGAAATTATAGGCCGGTAAGTCTGACCTTGATAGTAGGAAAAATCTTTGAACAAATCGTTAAAGAACATTTAATTAGGTACCTGGATGGGAAGGCTTTAATTAATCAGAGCCAGCACGGCTTTATGCCTAATAAATCTTGCCAGACTAATCTGATTTCCTTCTACAATAAAATCACTGAATGGTTGGACCAGGGGAATGCAGTGGACATAGTATATCTTGACTTTAGTAAGGCCTTTGATAAAGTATCACATAACTTTCTTATTGAAAAAATGATCAAGTATGGCTTTGATAAAATATCAGTGAGGTGGGTTCACAATTGGCTTAATGATCGGGCACAACGAGTAATTCTAAATGGCTATACATCAAACTGGAAGAAAGTAAAAGCGGGGTGCCGCAGGGCTCTGTCCTGGGCCCAGTACTTTTTAATATTTTTATAAATGATCTGGATGATGGGATTAATGGGGAACTAATAAAATTTGCAGATGATACAAAGCCAGGAGGAATGGCCAACACTAGAGAGGAGAGAGAATGCATCCAAAAGGACTTGGACACACTGGAACAATGGGCTGAGGTGAACAAAATGGTATTCAACAGGGACAAATGCAAAGTTCTACATCTGGGTAACAGAAATGCAAGAAGCATATATAGTATGGGAGGAATAGTACTAAGTGAGAGTACTGGGGAAAAGGATCTGGGCATAATAATAGATCACAAACTCAACATGAGTCAACAGTGCGGTGCGGTGGCTAAAAAGGCTAACCAAATTCTAGGATGTATCAAGACGAGCATTGAAGCTAGATCAAGAGAGGTAATTATTCCGCTGTACTCTGCCCTGGTCAGACCCCACCTGGAATACTGTGTACAGTTCTGGGCGCCCCAGTTTAAGAAAGACATCGATTTATTGGAGCAGGTCCAGAGAAGAGCAACCAAAATGGTGGAAGGTCTACAAACCATGTCCTACGAAGAAAGGCTAAAAGAATTGGGACTGCTTAGTTTGCAGAAGAGAAGGCTAAGGGGAGACTTAATAGCGGTATTTAAATATCTGAAAGGTTGTCACAGTGCAGAGGGATCTACCCTATTCTCATTAGCAGAAGGAAGCACGAGAAGTAATGGGATGAAACTAAGGGGAAGGAGATTCAGATTAGACTTTAGGAAAAACTTTTTAACAGTAAGGGTAGTGAGGGAGTGGAATAGGCTGCCACGGGAGGTGGTGAGTTCTTCATCAATTGAAATCTTCAAGCGGAAACTGGATAGGTATATAGCTGGGATGATTTAGGAATTCCTGCTTTGCAGGGGGTTGGACTTGATGGACCTTGAGGTCCCTTTCAACTCAAACAAAACAAAAGCCTTAGTAATGGACAGTTGTCAAACAGTATTGAAGGCAATCTGTCAGGTCAATCTGGGACACTAAACCACTCACAGGTTCTTATAGACCTGGGATTTGGTGTCCCAAATCGCCCTGTTGTAATGCAATCCAAAGGCGCATTAAAAATAAAAACACTTTATACTTACCTAGAGAAGGGTCCAATGTACGCTATTCTGCCGAGAACACTCCAGCTTATTCATGAGCTTCTTTGTTGGCACATCTCCCGGCACCTGCACTGTTCTTCAGTGAAGCCAAAGATGGACATCCCGGCTTCACTGCACAATTGCCGGAGGTACGGGGCATGCGCACTGAAGCCGAGGTGTACTCCTCTGTGAGTATAAGCGGCAGGGTGAGTATAAAGCTTTTTTATTTTTAATGCAACCATGGATTGTGTTATTACAGGGTGATTTGAGACACTAAACCCCAGGACCATATGGAAGTGTGGGTGGTTTAGTGTCCCAAATTGCCCTGACAGATTCCGTTTAAAGAAAACGCAAAACGCACATGCCCTTGATGTCTGCCACTTCTGCAGGACATTCAGTATTACCTGAGAAAACTTTGATGAGAAATCACTCCTTATACACCAAAACCTGAAGATTCTCTCCTGTTACATACAATATGTTCTGCCAGAAGAAACTGTATAATAGCAGACCATTAATAGCTAATAAATGTCCAAGAGAACAAACTGTACGACGTCCAGGGGCAAAAGACTACAAATATAGGTCACTGGCCGATTAAAAAAAAAAAGATAAATCTAAGCACAATAAGGAAAACTGCTGTCAGCGATCCCATCAGCCTTAACGCACAACCCACTAGTCAGATATTGGCAGTATCAGAAGAAGATAGACTCTTCTTTCACTTACTTCTGTAGAGTTGCTAGGGCTGTGACAAGCTGCAGACTCCTCTCTGAGTAGTGCACATGCAGGGGCTGTAAAGAGAGACCTGCCCCTCCCCGTAACAAGGAGTGAACAGCAAATTAGCAAAGAGGAAGACACCTTGTAGCTAGAACTTTAGAGAGATTTTCGGGCAGAAAACAGCAACATATCAATAAAGTGCAGTACATGTTGGTTCTGAATCACATGATCTATTAAATGAGACTCGGGCTGGATCTGTGTTGTATGTCGTACGGGTGTCAGAAGTGGCCCTGTACAGCTGATTGGTGCAGGGACCGGCTGTCAGCCCCCTCACTGATCAGATATTTATGGCTTATCCTAAGGTGATGGTAGAATATGTAGGAGGAAAGAAATTTTTAGGAAGTGACTGGTGGAATCCTATTACAGGACTAGGCTGGGATTCAGTGAGCTCCAGAGAACCGCCATTCTGTCACTAATGTATGTACGGGCAACTGCAGGGCGAGGGGCTGAATTTTATACATCAGGGTAATAGGACTAAATGAAGCGCCTCAATATAAGGATTAAGAGCTGTGGACCAATACTTCGCTCCCGATAATGTATAATGTACATATAATGAGACCTTCTCTATCAAGCTGCCATATTCACAGCCTGGCATGTCGGATCAATGTTTCTAAAGGTTTTATCATCACGAAAAATAAGAGGACGATAAGGGGTCACAAGTTATAGATGAAACTCTGTAGATACAGTCACTAGCTGTACCTTTAACATTAACATAGTATATTTGTAACCAATTTATATAAAACATCTGGGAAAACACAAGAAGTCATCGCCATCCGCTCTGTACTGTCAAACACTTTAGAAACATTCAAAGACGATATTGTGCGCCCCCCTCCCCTCAAAAGAGCCGTGCGATTGAAGGTTCGGATATAATCACCACACGTTATAGGCATAAAGCTGGCCTGATCCTGATGGATCACTGAAGATCTCATCTTGGCCATTAGTGATTTGATCTATAAGATTCCGGATAAATATTTTGCCTTTAAGGTGATGAAATCCTCATTCCATGATGAGAGACTTCTCAGCCGAGTTACTCACCCCATGAAGACATTTCATTGGTGAATTTCAGGTGCTCAGTCATCGGGAGCTTTATGATTTGGAAATTTCGCTAACCCTTCCTCAATGTCCGAGGGATCTGTTGTGGCTCCGAATATCTTCTGCTGCTGAAAAAGTAAAAAGATTATTGCTTTGTATAGAACCGGACTCATTCGGTGAAATCCCCCCATTGTGATGAAAGATTTTGTACATTTGTTTTGTAGGTTTGCAGGTGGCAGATATTTTCCGGGATGGCCTGACCTCTGGCTAGTATATGGTCCTGTAGGGTCGCTCTTTCTTTAGCATCTCTTTACATCTCTGAAGTCATTCATGGTTTTTTGTAATGAAATATTCTGGATTCAGTACAGATAGCGAGTCTTTAAGTCTTAAGCATATGGATTTTTTTTCAACCTTGGAATAGTTTTGAAATTTAGCCCTTAGGACTTAGGATTTAATGGAGGGTGAAAATATGTTAATGTGGAGAAGACGTAAAATCTCCTCTGGGTTTATTAATGAGAGCCAACCAGGACCGACTTCAAAAGGTGAGCCAATGATCTGACACACAGTGAGACTCCAATCATCTGGTCATTTACTAGTTCTGGATCTGTACGAGGAAAGGACGAGGAGTAGAGGCAAGGTAGATGGGGCGAGAGCAGTCTGTGTCAGAGGGAACCTCCTTGGTTTCAGTACAGATTCCTGCCTGTCCATATTCAGTACGGGCTTTATACGACTAACTCCCCAATTCGTGTAGACCAGGTGGTGGTACACTCTTAATGGCCACCTCCATTGCTCTTTAGTTCTGACCATTTCCATGGGGCAGGGAAGAAAAGATCTGAATTAGCCACTAATCTGAGACACTAAATTCACAGCTATACAGATCCAAGACTCTCGTGGTCAGTTACAAAATTGAGGGATTCTCCTGGGCGAGGTGCGCCAGCAGTCTCCCATTTACTCTCCTTGCTCAGAATTGCTGCCTCCTATAGATAAGATTGTCTTCCTGGTTTGCTCCTTGGCTAGTAAGAAGAGCTGTGTGTGAGCATGCACCTAGTGCTATCGGTGAGGTTCCTGCAGGTGTGACATACAGGATTCTTCAGTCTCTTGAACATCTTCTGTATAACATGAGCTGTGTCTATTTAGCTTCCAGGTGTGTTGTATACACAATCTCCACAGCTATAAGCCCCGCTCTGATAGTGGATGATATGTCGCCCAATGGATAAGGACATCTATGTAACTAGAAATATGAGCCTACATGGTACAGTGGAGGCAATAGCTGGAGGCCCACACCAAATCCAGCCATGCAGGAGGTTGTACGGAGAGTGGAGTCTAACCTGGTGTTTATATACACAAGGAATGAGAATATTTCAGGTCGTTCTCTACCGTATATCCGGCATTTATCAGTAGTTTCTGCTATTTCTGATTTTATCTCTTCCAATTCAAGCATAATAATAATAATAATACATTTCGTAATATACGGTATTAACAAATTTTGTCTCCTTTTTGTGAAACCTTGTGCTTTATTCTCTTGTTTCTGTGCTGAGAGCTGATCCCTGTACACTGCTTCTCCCTGGGAACGGCTCTTGTATAATAACCAATACATTGTCCTGGGTGTGAGAAAGTCCTCATATATAATAGAAATAATAAGTCACTCCGTTATTCAGTACTGGAGTTAGTATTATTTAGCTCGTATTAGATTTGTTTTACGGAGAATACTCGGTCTGGGGGCGGGGGGTCACTTCAGACAGAGATATCTCCAGTGTTTTGAACCGTGATCTTCACCTCTTCCTCCATCTAACTGCATGTGTGTTTCCAGCCTAAAAGGAATGTTAAAAATGTCTCTACAGTGTAAAAAAAATCACTATTTTTAATCTTCACAGAAAATCCCAGTAAAATCTCTGAGGGAAACTTCATGTTATCAGTAAATAATAAAGGAGAAGATGAAGATATGATGGAGCGCTGCTCAGGAGAAAACCTCATTACCCCTAATGTACATCCAGGATGTCACACTACAGATCCATCATATAATCCCCCGAATCATGAGGAACCTTCTGACCAATCACAGATTGTGACCACAAGTACCAGCCAGAAAGAGAGGAAAAGATATCAATGTAGTGAATGCGGAAGAGAATTTACACGCAGTTCAAGTCTTTATGCACACAGGAGAATTCACACAGGAGAGAGGCCATATTCATGTTCAGAATGTGGGAAATGTTTTACTTCAAAATCTGTTTTTGTTAAACATGTGAGAATTCACACAGGAGAGAAGCCATATTCATGTTCAGAATGTGGGAAATGTTTTACAGCGAGAACACATCTTGTTATACACATGAGAATTCACACAGGGGAGAAGCCATATTCATGTTTGGAATGTGGGAAACGTTTTATATCGACATCAAATCTTAATATACATAAGAGAATTCACACAGGAGAGAAGCCATATTCATGTTCAGAATGCGGGAAATGTTTTCCATCAAAATCATATCTTCCTAAACATGAGAGAATTCACACAGGAGAGAAGCCGTATTCATGTTCAGAATGTGGGAAACGTTATCTTACTAAAGCTAATCTTATGCATCACCTAAAAATTCACACAGAGGAGAAGTCATTTCCATGCTTAGAATGTGGGAAATGTTTTATTAATAAAGACAAACTAAGTGATCATCAGAGAAGTCACACAGGGTAGACGCCATTTTCGTGAATTATATAGTTTTACAACTAACAGAAAATTCACCCAACAGAGAAACCCTATTGTTTTTCATTATGCGAATATACACTATATGAGAAAAGTATGTGCCTCCTCCACATTACAGCTCAAGGAGCTTTTCTGGCGCCCCTTCTTTCAGAGGAGTGTTTGTGAAGTCAGACACTGATGTTGAGAAGGTCCGGCTCGCCATCTCCATTCTAAAGAGCCTTCCCCAAACTGTTTGCTGCAAAATGTCTTGGTCTGATGCAGCATAAAGATTTCCCATCACTGGAACTAAGGGGCTGTGGCTGACCCCCCGAAAAACACCCCCATAGCATTCTCCCTCCCCCAGCTATACGGAGTCGTGTACATTAAATAATACTCGAACACTGAATGGCCGAGCAGATGAGTCTTCAAGGAGCGAGACGTCGGCACTTCTAGTCGTATTGGAGATGAGACCCTGTGGACAGGACGTGCCGGATGAGCTTTTGTTCCACCTTTGTTAGCTGCATTACAACTTATTTGTAACCGTTGAGCCCCTTTATTTCAGAGGGTTTTTCCATCTCTCGGCTGCAACATGAACAAGCATTAGTAACCTCTGCCTTGGAGGGCCGGAGTCTCAAAAACAGCTGTAAGTTACGTAATTCTATAGGAGTTACAGACACCGCAGAGCTCGGCCTCCCGGCTATGGCTCATGACCGCCTTTTTTTTTATTTTTTATTCCAGTCCCACTTTTGACTGGCAGCAATGGGAACCCCCCTTTAAATGACATTGCTTTGTCTTCTCCATATGACATGTAATTATTAACCCGCTGCCAATTTGGAATAAAGATTTTGGTAAATATTATTGCAGTATTTTTATTATTCCATATCAGAAATGTGTAAGTCTCCACTGGCAAACTTTACTGGATTGTTGACGTCTGCTCAGTATCTCAGTCTTAGGGTATGTTCACACGGCAGGATCTCAGGAGGATTCCACCAGAACATTGGCAGCAGATTCCATCCTGATTCTCTTCCCATTGTATTCAATAGATTGGAGCCGGACGCTGAAAAAATGAGCATCTTGCGGATCGGCTAAAGCAGCAACGGAAAGCCGTGATATAAAGGTCTACTTCGGCATTCCACCACAAGGAGATGGGGAATGAAGAGAAATCTGAACCGGAGCTCCGCCTCAAGTTCTTAATTTTCCGAGGCCCGATGATCTCTCATATCTCTTAGGTTTTTTTTTATACTTTCTATAAATATCATTATATTTGGTTTTTAGAGCTCAGCCATGAGTATCCTGCATATGACTACTGTTTCTTCTATGGCCGCTCCAGCATTTGGTGCCAGAACAGGAGAAAAAGATCTGCCCAGAAAATCCTTCACAGGGAAAGGTTAACAAATGCTCTGCCATATTTACTGTTACAGTGATTTCATTTACAAGGACTTTTACCACAGGGTGTGGAGAGCAGAGGAGCGGCCATTGCAGGCCAATTGGTGACTTTAACTTTTATGGTAAGCTGAACAACACTGCTTGTGCAATGCAGCCCTTCAAAAATATGACAGGTGGGGTCAATATCAGATTAGAGGGTGGGCACTAGGTGGTGCGCCCTTCTTACTGCTCACCAAACAATGCAATGTGTTGTACAGCAAGTGTGCATGGTATTGAAGCTCATCCCCATTCACTTGAATGAGACTGAGCTGGAAACACACCATGGGACTGGTGAAGGTAATGTCACTAATGTGAAAGCAGAACCAACCTAGTTATATATTATAATAATATAGTTACATATTTACTATCATAGGAATCAACCACTGGATTATTAATGATTTTACACAATTAGTAATATTATATAATTAGATGTATAGTTTGTTACATATTTACTATCATAGGAATCAATTACTGGATTATTAATTATATTATAGAATTATTAATATTGTGGCCTAGGTGTATAGATGTATAGTTTGTTACATATTTAGACCATTGACAATGGGACGTCCTCTACACCTAGACCAGTGACAGTGACACGGGGACGTCCTCTACACCTAGGCCAGTGACAGTGACAAGGGGATGTACTCTACACCTAGACCAGTGACAGTGACAAGGGGACGTCCTCTACACCTAGGCCAGTGAC
This sequence comes from Leptodactylus fallax, assembly GCA_947044405.1. Taxonomy (NCBI): domain Eukaryota; kingdom Metazoa; phylum Chordata; class Amphibia; order Anura; family Leptodactylidae; genus Leptodactylus; species Leptodactylus fallax. The sequence goes on along the minus strand of CAMRHE010000717.1, from coordinate 42,575 downwards.
AAGGGGATAACCTCTACACCTAGGCCGGTGACAGTGACAAGGGGACGTCCTCTACACCTAGGTCAGTGACAAGGGGATAACCTCTACACCTAGGCCGGTCACAGTGACAAGGGGACGTCCTCTACACCTAGGCCAGTGACAAGGGGATAACCTCTACACCTAGGCCGGTGACAGTGACAAGGGGACGTCCTCTACACCTAGGCCGGTGACAGTGACAAGGGGACTTCCTCTACACCTAGGCCAGTGACAGTGACAAGGGGACGTCCTCTACACCTAGGCCAGTGACAGTGACACTGGGACGTCCTCTACACCTAGACCAGTGACCGTGATTAGGGGACGTCCTCTACACATAGGCCAGTGACAAGGGGATAACCTCTACACCTAGGCCGGTGACAGTGACAAGGGGACGTCCTCTACACCTAGGCCAGTGACAAGGGGATAACCTCTACACCTAGGCTGGTGACAGTGACAAAGGGACATCCTCTACACCTAGGCCGGTGACAAGGGGATGTCCTCTACATCTAGGCCAGTGACAGTGACAAGGGGACGTCCTCTACACCTAGACCAGTGACAAGGGGACGTCCTCTACACCTAGGTCAGTGATAGTGATAAGGGGACGTCCTCTACACCTAGACCAGTGATAGTGACAAGGGGACGTCCTCTACACCTAGGTCAGTGACAAGGGGATGTCCTCTACACCTGGGTCAGAGACAGTGACAAGGGGACATCCTCTACACCTAGACCAGTGACAAGGGGACGTCCTCTACACCTAGGTCAGTGATAGTGATAAGGGGACGTCCTCTACACCTAGACCAGTGATAGTGACAAGGGGACGTCCTCTACACCTAGGTCAGTGACAAGGGGACGTCCTCTACATCTAGGTCAGAGACAGTGACAAGGGGACGTCCTCTACACCTAGGTCAGTGACAAGGGGACATCCTCTACATCTAGACCAGTGACAGTGACAAGAGGACATCCTCTACACCTAGACCAGTGACAGTAACAAGGGGACGTCCTCTACACCTAGACCATTGATAGTGACAAGTGGACGTCCACTACACCTAGACCAGTGATAGTGACAAAGGGATGTCCTCTACACCTAGGCCAGTGACAGTGACAAGGGGACGTCCTCTACACCTAGATCAGTGACAGTGACAAGGGGACGTCCTCTACACCTAGGTCAGTGACAGTGACAAGGGGACGTCCTCTACATCTAGGTCAGTGACAGTGACAAGGGGACATCCTCTACACCTAGGTCAGTGACAGTGACAAGGGGACGTCCTCTACACCTAGGTCAGTGAAAGTGACAAGGGGATGTCCTCTACACCTAGACCAGTGACAGTGACAAAGGGACATTCACTACTCCTAGGCCAGTGACAAGGGGACATCCTCTACACCTAGACCGGTGACAGTGACAAGGGGACATCCTCTACACCTAGGCCAGTGACAAGGGGACGTCCTCTACACATAGGCCAGTGATAGTGACAAGGGGACATCCTCTACACCTAGACCGGTGACAGTGACAAGGGGACATCCTCTACACCTAGGCCAGTGACAGTGACAAGGGGACATCCTCTACACCTAGGCCAGTGATAGTGACAAGGGGACGTCCTCTACACCTAGACCGGTGACAGTGACAAGGGGATGTCCTCTACTCCTAGGCCAGTGACAGTGACAAGGGGACATCCTCTACTCCTAGGACAGTGACAAGGGGACATCCTCTACACCTAGACCGGTGACAGTGACAAGGGGATGTCCTCTACACATAGGCCGGTGACAGTGACAAGGGGACGTCCTCTACACCTAGGCCAGTGACAGTGACAAGGGGACGTCCTCTACACCTAGACCAGTGACAGTGAAAAGGGGACGTCCTCTACACCTAGGCCAGTGACAAGGGGATAACCTCTACACCTAGGCCGGTGACAGTGACAAGGGGACGTCCTCTACACCTAGGCCAGTGACAAGGGGATAACCTCTACACCTAGGCCGGTGACAGTGACAAGGGGATGTCCTCTACACCTAGACCAGTGACAGTGACAAGGGGACATCCTCTACACCTAGGCCAGTGACAAGGGGATAACCTCTACACCTAGGCCGGTGACAGTGACAAGGGGACGTCCTCTACACTTAGGTCAGTGACAAGGGGATAACCTCTACACCTAGGCCGGTCACAGTGACAAGGGGACGTCCTCTACACCTAGGCCAGTGACAAGGGGATAACCTCTACACCTAGGCCGGTGACAGTGACAAGGGGATGTCCTCTACACCTAGGCCGGTGACAAGGGGACATCCTCTACACCTAGGTCAGTGACAGTGACAAGGGGATGTCCTCTACACCTAGACCAGTGACAGTGACAAGGGGACGTCCTCTACACCTAGGCCAGTGACAAGGGGATAACCTCTACACCTAGGCCGGTGACAGTGACAAGGGGACGTCCTCTACACCTAGGTCAGTGACAAGGGGCATCCTCTACACCTAGGCCAGTGACAAGGGGATAACCTCTACACCTAGGCCGGTGACAGTGACAAGGGGACGTCCTCAACACCTAGGTCAGTGACAAGGGGATAACCTCTACACCTAGGCCGGTCACAGTGACAAGGGGATGTCCTCTACACCTAGGCCAGTGACAAGGGGATAACCTCTACACCTAGGCCGGTGACAGTGACAAGGGGATGTCCTCTACACCTAGGCCGGTGACAAGGGGACGTCCTCTACACCTAGGCCAGTGACAGTGACAAGGGGATGTCATCTACACCTAGACCAGTGACAGTGACAAGGGGACGTCCTCTACACCTAGGCCAGTGACAAGGGGATAACCTCTACACCTAGGCCGGTGACAGTGACAAGCGGACGTCCTCTACACCTAGGTCAGTGACAAGGGGATAACCTCTACACCTAGGCCGGTCACAGTGACAAGGGGACGTCCTCTACACCTAGGCCAGTGACAAGGGGATAACCTCTACACCTAGGCCGGTGTCAGTGACAAGGGGACGTCCTCTACACCTAGGTCGGTGACAGTGACAAGGGGACTTCCTCTACACCTAGGCCAGTGACAGTGACAAGGGGACGTCCTCTACACCTAGTCCAGTGACAGTGACAAGGGGACGTCCTCTACACCTAGACCAGTGACAGTGACAAGGGGACTTCCTCTACACCTAGGCCAGTGACAGTGACAAGGGGACGTCCTCTACACATAGGCCAGTGATAGTGACAAGGGGATGTCCTCTACACCTAGACCGGTGACAGTGACAAGGGGACATCCTCTACACCTAGACCGGTGACAGTGACAAGGGGACATCCTCTACACCTAGGCCAGTGACAGTGACAAGGGGACGTCCTCTACACATAGGCCAGTGATAGTGACAAGGGGATGTCCTCTACACCTAGACCGGTGACAGTGACAAGGGGACATCCTCTACACCTAGGCCAGTGATAGTGACAAGGGGACATCCTCTACACCTAGACCGGTGACAGTGACAAGGGGATGTCCTCTACACATAGGCCGGTGATAGTGACAAGGGGACGCCCTCTACTCCTAGACCGGTGACAGTGACAAGGGGGCGTCACCTACGTCTCCATGAGAGAACATTTCACCACCATCATAGACAGAGGTTCTTTACTGTAAGAGCAGTGAGGTTTCAAAGTCACTCCCACAGGATATGGTGGTGATGGATTATTTGTGAAAGTTCAAAGGACCTGGATGCCTTACTTGAACGGAAAAATATTACAGGTTATGGGCTTTAGATTTTGCTAAGGACAAGTTGATCCAGGTTTATACTGATTGCTGGATTTGGATTTGGGAAGGAATTTTTTCGTCTGACATGGGGCAATTGTCATCAGCCTCATGGGGTTTTGGCCTTTCTCTGGATAAACACTGTAGGGTTATAGGTTGGTCTTGATGGACCTGTGTCTTCATGCAACTCATCTACTATGTAATTATGTAAGGGAGGGTCGTTGGTGGAGCCCAACAATGAAGAACAGATTTACGTGTAGCCCACATGAATAAAAGCGGTTTTTGGCATAACCATTAGAAAAATATTCACTCAGTATAAAGTCCAGGCTGGGGTTAAGGAGATAGAGAGATATTATTGGTGGTAACTAATGTGCTCCAAACATTATACAGTCATATGAAAAAGTTTGGGCACCCCTATTAATCTTAATCATTTTTAGTTCTAAATATTTGGGTCTTTGCAACAGCCATTTCAATTTGATATATCTAATAACTGATGGACACAGTAATATTTCAGGATTGAAATGAGGTTTATTGTACTAACAGAAAATGTGCAATATGCAGTAAACCAAAATTTGACCGGTGCAAAAGTATGGGCACCTCAACAGAAAAGTGACATTAATATTTAGTAGATCCTCCTTTTGCAAAAATAACAGCCTCTAGTCGCTTCCTGTAGCTTTTAATCAGTTCCTGGATCCTGGATGAAGGTATTTTTGACCATTCCTCTTTACAAAACAATTCCAGTTCAGTTAAGTTTGATGGTCGCCGAGCATGGACAGCCCGCTTCAAATTATCCCACAGATCTTCAATGATATTCAGGTCTGGGGACTGGGATGGCCATTCCAGAACATTGTAATTGTTCCTCTGCATGAATGCCTGAGTAGATTTGGATCATTGTCTTGCTGAAATATCCATCCCCGGCGTAACTTCAAATTCGTCACTGATTCTTGTACATTATTCTCAAGAATCTGCTGATACTGAGTTGAATCCATGCGACCCTCAACTTTAACAAGATTCCCGGTGCCGGCATTGGCCACACAGCCCCAAAGCATGATGGAACCTCCACCAAATGTTACAGTGGGTAGCAAGTGTTTTTCTTGGAATGCTGTGTTTTTTGGACGCCATGCATAACGCCTTTTTGTATGACCAAACAACTCAATCTTTGTTTCATCAGTCCACAGGACCTTCTTCCAAAATGAAGCTGGCTTGTCCAAATGTGCTTTTGCATACCTCAGGCGACTCTGTTTGTGGCGTGCTTTCAGAAACGGCTTCTTTCGCATCACTCTCCCATACAGCTTCTCCTTGTGCAAAGTGTGCTGTATTGTTGACCGATGCACAGTGACACCATCTGCAGCAAGATGATGCTGCAGCTCTTTGGAGGTGGTCTGTGGATTGTCCTTGACTGTTCTCACCATTCTTCTTCTCTGCCTTTCTGATATTTTTCTTGGCCTGCCACTTCTGGGCTTAACAAGAACTGTCCCTGTGGTCTTCCATTTCCTTACTATGTTCCTCACAGTGGAAACTGACAGGTTAAATCTCTGAGACAACTTTTTGTATCCTTCCCCTGAACAACTATGTTGAACAATCTTTGTTTTCAGATCATTTGAGAGTTGTTTTGAGGAGCCCATGATGCCACTCTTCAGAGGAGATTCAAATAGGAGAACAACTTGCAATTGGCCACCTTAAATACCTTTTCTCATGATTGGATACACCTGGCTATGACGTTCAAAGCTCAGTGAGGTTACAAAACCAATTTTGTGCTTCAGTAAGTTAGTAAAAAGTAGTTAGGAGTATTCAAATCAATAAAATGATAAGGGTACCCAAATTTTTGCACCGGTCAAATTTTGATTTAATGCATATTGCACATTTTCTGTTAGTACAATAAACCTCATTTCAATCCTGAAATATTACTGTGTCCATCAGTTATTAGATATATCAAATTGAAATGGCTGTTGCAAACACCCAAATATTTAGAACTAAAAATGATTAAGATTAATAGGGGTGCCCAAACTTTTTCACATGACTGTATATACATGGACAACCCCACATACAGTGGAAGACGTATAACGACACTTTTATCTTCTTGATCTTTCTTCTTTTGATAGATTGTTATATCTTGTTTTTTGTGCAGTTTGCTGAATGTCTCCATACTATTATTATGACTTATTATAGGAATAACATCTGACTTGTCTGATATGTTACAGTGTCACATGGTGACGTCACTGGGTCGCCTCCTGCCCAGCTTTGGACACCGCTCGCCAGTAGGTAAGATGGAGGTCTCTCGGTTCCCAAACACCCTGTAGTTGGACAAAGTAATTGATTTATTATGTTCAGCTGCACTACTGACCCCCTTCAGACTTAAAGGCTGTTATGGAGCCACGCCCATATGAAGGCTTATACCGAAACAAGTGTTGGGGTGGACGCACCATGGTGCGACCTGTATAATGGGTTAGTACTTTATTTACATCTTATTGCTCCCATTTTACTCCCAGTTGTTGGTTGTTTTTTGGGATTATGCACACATTATGCTTATTTGTGACTTTGTTATATTCATGAGATATTTTTTCATCCCTGTTTCTTTACCATGGTAACACGGATATATTTATTGCACTTGCACGTTTGTGCTTCTATTGTATTTTATGCTATGGAATGACTATTTTGACACTGTGTATTATTGGGCTATAAATGACTGGGCCTCTGATGTTGTCCTTTTTTCTTTGGATTTTTTGTGTGACCTTTATTTTATGTTTTTGAATGAAGTATATTGAATTTTTACATTGGCAGGTGTTTTGCATCGAAATCGTTGCGACTGTGAAATCTCGGTCGAGCAGGGAGCTGACACCATGATGTCGTAGGGGAGACATAAACAGGAGAGTGAGATTCTACAGGACATTTCTGCTCTACTGTACGAGACATTTGGAAAAATTCACACAAAACATCAGAATCAGAAGTGTTATTCCGACATGAAAGTTCGGGAAAGGAACACTCTGGGCAAAATACGAGAAAGTATTGCTCTTTAGGCAGGTACATTTTTTGTCCCTTTAAGGAACTGACCCTCGGTGAACTTCATGTTGAATTGATTGAAAAGGATAATGTGCAGAGGATGTGTGCTATACCTGTACATAGATATATTGTTTTTGTCGTATTCTGTGTTAAGATATCAGGCTGCAAGTTTTTAACCAATTGTAGAAGTTTGGGTGAACTCTGCTACGTCTGTATGTGATTTGGTGAATATCCTTTAAAATTGGGCTAAAATAAATGACGAGCTGATTATTGTTTTATTTTATAGTTATACAACATGGATGAGAAGAAGAAGAAGGAAAATAACAGGAAGGAGGAAAAGAAGAGGAATGAGGAGAAGGAGGAAAAGAAGAAGATGGAGAAGAATAAGGAGGAGGAGGAAAAGAAGAAGCTGGAGAAGAATAAGGAGGAGGAGGAAAAGAAGAAGATGGAGAAGAATAAGGAGGAAAAGAAGAAGATGGAGAAGAATAAGGAGGAGGAAAAGAAGAAGCTGGAGAAGAATAAGGAGGAGGAGGAGGGAAAGAAGAAGATGGAGAAGAATAAGGAGGAGGAGGAAAAGAAGATGGAGAAGAATAAGGAGGAGGAGGAAAAGAAGATGGAGAAGAATAAGGAGGAGGAGGAGGAAAAGAAGAAGATGGAGAAGAATAAGGAGGAGGAGGAGGAAAAGAAGATGGAGAAGAATAAGGAGGAGGAGGAGGAAAAGAAGAAGATGGAGAAGAATAAGGAGGAGGAGGAGGCCTCTCACCTACCTTCTCCCGAATTGTTTAACTAGATGGGGATGTGACTAATCCTTTATTTGTAGGACTGAAGATTTGGCCATCCATAGAAGTGATATCACAGCACGGAATATGATGAATAATATGCAATTGTTTTGTTTTTTTAATTTTTGCCATTTTTCCTTTGTATGGAGCTCCATTGCATACATGTGTGGAGAGAAGTTTACGTCCACATGTGGGGTATTTCTGTAGTCAGAAATTGTGTGGTGCATTTTCTCCTCTAACCCCTTCTGGAAATACAAAAATTGGGGTTAAAACAACATTTTATAGGAAAACAAGTGATGTTTTTCATTTTTTCGGCTCAATTCTGTGTAACCCATATAAGGTCACAGTACTCACTATAACTATACCTTGAGGGGTGTAGTTTACGAAATAGTGTCACATTTTGGGGGTTTCCATTGTTCTGATGCTTTGGGGGCTCTGCAAATGGCCTTAAAACTATTCCAGCAAAATCTGTCCTCCAAAAGCCAAATAGCGCTCAAGCCCTGCCATGTGCCTGAAAAAAATTAAAGGGTGATTGAAGTTTGACGCCAACATATAGCCGAGATCTGGTAACTTCTATTTATCAAGTAATTTGGGTAGTCTGACTATCTACAGGAAAGATCTCCAATTTCAAAGTTAGAAAACTGAATTCTTTTCCCAAATTTTCACCAAATTTCCTATTTTACATAATTAAACACAAAACATATCGACCAAAATTTCCCACTGACACGAAGTACAATACGTCACAAAAAAAATCACTCAGAATCACTTTGATAATTTAAAGCGTCTCAAAGTTATTACCACATAAAGTGACAGATGTGACAAATGGGCAGGTCCTCAAGGTGGTTTTAGGCCGTGTCATTAATTCACCTTTTTACCCTATTTCCTCATTGGCTATAGATAAGCACAGATATACCACCAAGTACGACATGTTGAAAGATGTCGGGGTGCTCATACTTAGTCCTACATGTTCTAGTACAACCAGCTTATTACATTTATAATGATGTAATGTTTAATACAAAAATATTGCTTATTAACCCCTTCCCGCTGTATTATGAATACATTTGTAATGGGAAAGGGGCAATTCATGCTCCGTGACGAATATATTTGATCGCACTGCCATTGTACTCACACAGTCGCCAACAGGAGCCCGGCTGTGGCATGTACAGTGGCTAGCCGGAGGGAAGGAGTTCCCTCTGCCCCGAAGCTCGATCACTGGATCTAATGGGCTGAATGTCAGTGTTATACCGACATGTGTAATACCCTGCAATAGACATATTATAGGGTAGTATACAAGTGGTCTCTAAGTCTGGATTCTGAACCCTCACCGTGTACGACACTTGTTCTCTATGTATCAAACACACAAAAACTGCTCTACCCAACAATATGAACAAAATAAACACAAAAAATTGTATCTGCTAATGCCAAGAGCATTACTATGCCTACAAGTGTGAACGAGGCCGTACATAAGTGTCTGCTGGAAGCTGTCTTCAGAATAAGGGGCGAGAATAAATATTGCAGATTTATTTCATTAAATTATTATGAATTGAATTATTTATATTCAGATCCATCCCCTTTATCTTTCTATACTGTACGAATGAAGATCAGATATTGACAGGTCCACATATGATACAGAATATACAGGTTACACGCGGTGTCCTTCCTTATCACGGTCACTCTGGATTCTCCTGCAGTGTGGGGGAATGTATGAATCCAGTAAGAAGAAGCGAGGATCATGGGGACAATTCAGCTTTACGGCTTTGGCCGTAAACAAGGATCTTCTTCTTCCCGATAGCCACACGACTTTTTGTCTATAGATCCCGGTCGCATTGACCTCAGGGAAATTTCACATTCCTACTGTAACATTTTTGACAGATAAAAGATCAAAACGGCTTCTCTTCTGTGTGAGTTCTCACATGTTTATCAAAAAGTGGTTTATGAGTAAAACATTTCCTGCATACTGAACATGAATATGGCTTCTCTCCTGTGTGACTTCTCTCCTGTAAAATCAGACCAGATTTATCTGTAAAGCACTTCCCACACCATGAACGTGATTGTGTCTTATCTCCTGCATGAATTCCCATATGTGTAACAGGATCTGATTTACTGATAAAACATTTCCCACATTCAGAACATGAATACAGTTTTTCTTCCATGTGAATTCTCAAATGTCTAATAATACTTGATTTTTCTGTAAAACATTTCCCACATTCTGAACATGAGCATGGCTTCTCTCCTTTGTGAATTCGCTCATGTTTAACAAGATCTGATTTACTTGTAAAACACTTCCCACATTCTGAACATGAATATGGCTTCTCCCCTGTGTGAATTCTTTTATGCGTAACAAGATTTGATTTACTGACAAAACTTTTCCCACATTCTGAACATGAATATGGCTTCTCTCCAGTGTGAATTCTTTTGTGTGTAACAAGACTTGATATATCTTTAAAACATTTCCCACATTCTGAACATGAATATGGCTTCTCTCCTGTGTGAATTCTCTCATGTTTAACAAGATCTGATTTATTTGTAAAACTTTTTCCACATTCTAGACATGAATATGGCTTCTCTCCTGTGTGAATTCTTCTGTGTGCATAAAGACTTGACCTTTGTGTAAATTGCTTTCCACATTCACCACACTGAAACTTTTCCCCTAATTTCTGGCCAGTACTTATGGTCACAATCTTTAATTGGTCAGAAGGTTCCTTATGATTCCAGGGATTATATGATAGTTCTGTATTGTGTGGTCTTGGATGTAGATTAGGGGTAATTAGGTTTTCTCCTGAGGAGTGCGCCATCATATTTTCATCTTCTTCTTTATTATGTACTGATAACATGACGTTTTCCTGAAAGTTCTCACTGGGATTTTCTGTAAGGATTAAAAATGAATTTAGTTATTTTTTTTTTTTTTTCAAACAATAGAGAAATTTATAACATTCCTATTAGGCTGTAGACATCCGACTTTTGAGGTGAGCCCATCAAGATGAGAAGTATAAGACTTTTCTGTATATTTTTATTCCTTTTGAATTCTCTTATTTTGATTCAGCCCTGCCACACGCCATCGCGTACACCAGCAGACTTACTCCAAAACCTATAGCTCTGCCCTTCACCTCGCCAAACAAGTTTATTTCACCGCTCTCACCTCTTCCCTCTCCAGTAACCCTAAAAGACTCTTTGAAACTATTCACTCCTTACTCACCCCCAAGGTGCAGGCGCCATACACAGACCTCAGTGCAGAAGACCTTGGCCACTTACTTCCATGACAAAATTGATAAGATCCGTCAGGAAATTACTGCCCAATCACCAGGCAGAATTGATCCCCTCACCTACCACACTATTTACCTTCTCACCTACCACATCATTGATCCCCACATTTGATCCTGTTTATTCTCATCCAGAGAACCTGTTACAAAACAGGAAGTCTCCCGCTCCTTTCTTCTTCTCGCCCTACGATCTGCAGTAGTGACCCTTTCCCCTCACACTTTCTCCAGTCTCTGTCCCCTGCTGTCACTACTTACCTTACTAAAATATTTTACTTCTTCTGGAATCTTTCCCTCTGGAATCATGCGGTCATAACCCCGCTACTGAAGAAATACTCCTTTTACCTGTCCTGTGCTGACAACTTTCAACCCGTCTCTAACCTCCCCTTCACCTCCAAAATCTTTGAACGTTTGGTATATTTTTGTTTAAGCTGCTATCTCTCTGCTCTCTTCTTGATCCCTTACAATCTGAAATGGCCCTCACAAAATTCTCCAATGATCTCCTGATGGCTAAATCTAATAGTGACTTCTCTCTTCTTATTCTTCTAGATCTCTCAGCAGCATTTGACACTGTTGACCATCAACTCCTCCTCACTATGCTCCGTTCTGTCGGCCTCACGGACACCGCTCTCTCCTGGTTCTCCTCTTATCTCTCTGACCTTACTCTCTGTGTATCATTTGCGGGCTCTGTCTCTTCCCCTCGCCATTGGGGTTCCTCAGGGCTCGGTTCTAGGCCCCCTGCTCTTCTCTCTCTCTGTACACAGCCCCTATTGGACAAACCATCACCAGATTTGGCTTCTGGTACCATCTTTATCATGTCTTCTCTTTATCTGAAACTGAATCTCTCACAGACTGGACTACTGCTGTTTCCACCATCTAATAGATCTGTCCCTGATATCTCCATTGCAGTCTCCGGCCTTACCATAACTCCTAGGCAGTATGCCCGCTGCCTCGGGGTTATGTCTGACTCAGACCTTTCCTTCACCCCCCATATCCAATCACTCGCACGCTCATGTCATCTCCACCTCAAAAATATCTCCAGAATCCGCCCTTTCCTTACCGCAAATACACTAAAGACACTTATTGTTGCCCTGATTCACTCTCGCCTTGACTACTGTAACTCCTTACTAATCCGTCTTCCCCTTACTAAACTCTCCTCTCTACAATCTATTCTGAATGCGGCGGCGGCCAGGCTCATCTATCAGTCTAGACGCTACAGCGAGGCCTCCGGTCTGTGCCGGTCACTACAGCGAGGCCTCCGGTCTGTGCCGGTCACTACAGCGAGGCCTCCGGTCTGTGCCGGTCACTACAGCGAGGCCTCCGGTCTGTGCCGGTCACTACAGCGAGGCCTCCGGTCTGTGCCGGTCACTACAGCGAGGCCTCCGGTCTGTGCCGGTCACTACACCGAGGCCTCCGGTCTGCGCCGGTCACTACGGCGAGGCCTCCGGTCTGCGCCGGTCACTACGGTGAAGCCTCCGGTCTGTGCCGGTCACCCCCTGCTACCAACTATGTCACTTCTGGCTACCTCCTGTGTCACCCCCTCTACCTCATAGATTGTAATTCACCAAATTTTCAATGAACAATTTTAACTGCAGCTTCTCAAATGATCTCACAGCACTTGTTTATTTATAGTAATAGGTCTTACAATGTACAACTAGGTTCTATCCAATGGGAATGATGCCTTTAAGTTGTTCCAATCAAAATAGCTATACCATATGAGCGTTACATACATTATATATACCGTGCTCACATGTGGAATACCCCGAATCAGAGAAAAGAATTGGTTTAAACTGAAATGGACGACAACAACAGATGCAGAGGAAGGGAAGCTGTGTAAAACGAGACCATGGTCAGCCTAGTAAAATTAGTGTCTACTACCGAATCTGGTGTTCCAGAAGTGTATGCTAGGATCCATAGGAGAATCTCTCTGTCCATTCTCAGCCCCTGCACTACACGTAACACAGCGGATCACTCACCCCTCCGGAGAGTTACTGGAAGGAGCTCTAAGGGGGAACTAACCTTAAGAAACCTGTGAATTCTCCTTCTCCATTCATTACTCCGTACCTGTGGTAACACCTCCTGGAATTTCCTCCTCCACTTCCCTCTTACACAGGTGATGGCTCCTCATCCTCTCTTCTTCAGCCTCCGCTTTAATATTAGTCACATCTTCTCCCTGATTTGTCATAGGTCACAATTCAGTACAATCCAGCAGAAATACAGGTGGGAAATCTAACAGAGCAACATAAGAAAGCAGCAAAATCTCTGAGGCCATGTATGAGTGCAGGAGCGGCGAGCTCCACCCCCTATATAGATGTGCCCCAGGACTCAGCAGCGCCATCTACCTGCTGACTGTCTGGTACATGTATGAGTGCAGGAGCGGCGAGCTCCACCCCCTATATAGATGTGCCCCAGGACTCAGCAGCGCCATCTACCTGCTGACTGTCTGGTACATGTATGAGTGCAGGAGCGGCGAGCTCCACCCCCTATATAGATGTGCCCCAGGACTCAGCAGCGCCATCTATCTGCTGACTGTCTGGTACATGTATGAGTGCAGGAGCGGCGAGCTCCACCCCCTATATAGATGTGCCCCAGGACTCAGCAGCGCCATCTACCTGCTGACTGTCTGGTACATGTATGAGTGCAGGAGCGGCGAGCTCCACCCCCTATATAGATGTGCCCCAGGACTCAGCAGCGCCATCTATCTGCTGACTGTCTGGTACATGTATGAGTGCAGGAGCGGCGAGCTCCACCCCCTATATAGATGTGCCCCAGGGCTCAGCAGCGCCATCTACCTGCTGACTGTCTGGTACATGTATGAGTGCAGGAGCGGCGAGCTCCACCCCCTATATAGATGTGCCCCAGGACTCAGCAGCGCCATCTACCTGCTGATTGTCTGGTACATGTATGAGTGCAGGAGCGGCGAGCTCCACCCCCTATATAGATGTGCCCCAGGACTCAGCAGCGCCATCTACCTGCTGATTGTCTGGTACATGTATGAGTGCAGGAGCGGCGAGCTCCACCCCCTATATAGATGTGTCCCAGGGCTCAGCAGCGCCATCTACCTGCTGACTGTCTGGTACATGTATGAGTGCAGGAGCGGCGAGCTCCACCCCCTATATAGATGTGCCCCAGGACTCAGCAGCGCCATCTACCTGCTGACTGTCTGGTACATGTATGAGTGCAGGAGCAGCGAGCTCCACCCCCTATATAGATGTGCCCCAGGACTCAGCAGCGCCATCTACCTGCTGACTGTCTGGTACATGTATGAGTGCAGGAGCGGCGAGCTCCACCCCCTATATAGATGTGCCCCATGACTCAGCAGCGCCATCTACCTGCTGACTGTCTGGTACATGTATGAGTGCAGGAGCGGCGAGCTCCACCCCCTATATAGATGTGCCCCAGGACTCAGCAGCGCCATCTACCTGCTGACTGTCTGGTACATGTATGAGTGCAGGAGCGGCGAGCTCCACCCCCTATATAGATGTGCCCCAGGGCTCAGCAGCGCCATCTACCTGCTGACTGTCTGGTACATGTATGAGTGCAGGAGCGGCGAGCTCCACCCCCTATATAGATGTGCCCCAGGACTCAGCAGCGCCATCTACCTGCTGACTGTCTGGTACATGTATGAGTGCAGGAGCGGCGAGCTCCACCCCCTATATAGATGTGCCCCAGGGCTCAGCAGCGCCATCTACCTGCTGACTGTCTGGTACATGTATGAGTGCAGGAGCGGCGAGCTCCACCCCCTATACAGATGTGCCCCAGGGCTCAGCAGCGCCATCTACCTGCTGACTGTCTGGTACATGAGGCCATGTATGAGTGCAGGAGCGGCGAGCTCCACCCCCTATATAGATGTGCCCCAGGACTCAGCAGCGCCATCTACCTGCTGACTGTCTGGTACATGTATGAGTGCAGGAGCAGCGAGCTCCACCCCCTATATAGATGTGCCCCAGGACTCAGCAGCGCCATCTACCTGCTGACTGTCTGGTACATGTATGAGTGCAGGAGCGGCGAGCTCCACCCCCTATATAGATGTGCCCCAGGACTCAGCAGCACCATCTACCTGCTGACTGTCTGGTACATGTATGAGTGCAGGAGCGGCGAGCTCCACCCCCTATATAGATGTGCCCCAGGACTCAGCAGCGCCATCTACCTGCTGACTGTCTGGTACATGTATGAGTGCAGGAGCAGCGAGCTCCACCCCCTATACAGATGTGCCCCAGGACTCAGCAGCGCCATCTACCTGCTGACTGTCTGGTACATGAGGCCATGTATGAGTGCAGGAGCGGCGAGCTCCACCCCCTATATAGATGTGCCCCAGGACTCAGCAGCGCCATCTATCTGCTGACTGTCTGGTACATGTATGAGTGCAGGAGCGGCGAGCTCCACCCCCTATATAGATGTGCCCCAGGGCTCAGCAGCGCCATCTACCTGCTGACTGTCTGGTACATGTATGAGTGCAGGAGCGGCGAGCTCCACCCCCTATATAGATGTGCCCCAGGACTCAGCAGCGCCATCTACCTGCTGATTGTCTGGTACATGTATGAGTGCAGGAGCGGCGAGCTCCACCCCCTATATAGATGTGTCCCAGGGCTCAGCAGCGCCATCTACCTGCTGACTGTCTGGTACATGTATGAGTGCAGGAGCGGCGAGCTCCACCCCCTATATAGATGTGCCCCAGGACTCAGCAGCGCCATCTACCTGCTGACTGTCTGGTACATGTATGAGTGCAGGAGCAGCGAGCTCCACCCCCTATATAGATGTGCCCCAGGACTCAGCAGCGCCATCTACCTGCTGACTGTCTGGTACATGTATGAGTGCAGGAGCGGCGAGCTCCACCCCCTATATAGATGTGCCCCAGGACTCAGCAGCGCCATCTACCTGCTGACTGTCTGGTACATGTATGAGTGCAGGAGCGGCGAGCTCCACCCCCTATATAGATGTGCCCCAGGGCTCAGCAGCGCCATCTACCTGCTGACTGTCTGGTACATGTATGAGTGCAGGAGCGGCGAGCTCCACCCCCTATATAGATGTGCCCCAGGACTCAGCAGCGCCATCTACCTGCTGACTGTCTGGTACATGTATGAGTGCAGGAGCGGCGAGCTCCACCCCCTATATAGATGTGCCCCAGGGCTCAGCAGCGCCATCTACCTGCTGACTGTCTGGTACATGTATGAGTGCAGGAGCGGCGAGCTCCACCCCCTATACAGATGTGCCCCAGGGCTCAGCAGCGCCATCTACCTGCTGACTGTCTGGTACATGAGGCCATGTATGAGTGCAGGAGCGGCGAGCTCCACCCCCTATATAGATGTGCCCCAGGACTCAGCAGCGCCATCTACCTGCTGACTGTCTGGTACATGTATGAGTGCAGGAGCAGCGAGCTCCACCCCCTATATAGATGTGCCCCAGGACTCAGCAGCGCCATCTACCTGCTGACTGTCTGGTACATGTATGAGTGCAGGAGCGGCGAGCTCCACCCCCTATATAGATGTGCCCCAGGACTCAGCAGCGCCATCTACCTGCTGACTGTCTGGTACATGTATGAGTGCAGGAGCGGCGAGCTCCACCCCCTATATAGATGTGCCCCAGGACTCAGCAGCGCCATCTACCTGCTGACTGTCTGGTACATGTATGAGTGCAGGAGCAGCGAGCTCCACCCCCTATACAGATGTGCCCCAGGACTCAGCAGCGCCATCTACCTGCTGACTGTCTGGTACATGAGGCCATGTATGAGTGCAGGAGCGGCGAGCTCCACCCCCTATATAGATGTGCCCCAGGACTCAGCAGCGCCATCTACCTGCTGACTGTCTGGTACATGTATGAGTGCAGGAGCGGCGAGCTCCACCCCCTATATAGATGTGCCCCAGGACTCAGCAGCGCCATCTACCTGCTGACTGTCTGGTACATGTATGAGTGCAGGAGCAGCGAGCTCCACCCCCTATATAGATGTGCCCCAGGACTCAGCAGCGCCATCTACCTGCTGACTGTCTGGTACATGTATGAGTGCAGGAGCGGCGAGCTCCACCCCCTATATAGATGTGCCCCAGGACTCAGCAGCGCCATCTACCTGCTGACTGTCTGGTACATGTATGAGTGCAGGAGCGGCGAGCTCCACCCCCTATATAGATGTGCCCCAGGACTCAGCAGCGCCATCTACCTGCTGACTGTCTGGTACATGTATGAGTGCAGGAGCGGCGAGCTCCACCCCCTATATAGATGTACCCCAGGACTCAGCAGCGCCATCTACCTGCTGACTGTCTGGTACATGTATGAGTGCAGGAGTGGCGAGCTCCACCCCCTATATAGATGTGCCCCAGGGCTCAGCAGCGCCATCTACCTGCTGACTGTCTGGTACATGTATGAGTGCAGGAGCGGCGAGCTCCACCCCCTATACAGATGTGCCCCAGGGCTCAGCAGCGCCATCTACCTGCTGACTGTCTGGTACATGAGGCCATGTATGAGTGCAGGAGCGGCGAGCTCCACCCCCTATATAGATGTGCCCCAGGACTCAGCAGCGCCATCTACCTGCTGACTGTCTGGTACATGTATGAGTGCAGGAGCGGCGAGCTCCACCCCCCTATATAGATGTGCCCCAGGACTCAGCAGCGCCATCTACCTGCTGACTGTCTGGTACATGTATGAGTGCAGGAGCGGCGAGCTCCACCCCCTATATAGATGTGCCCCAGGGCTCAGCAGCGCCATCTACCTGCTGACTGTCTGGTACATGTATGAGTGCAGGAGCGGCGAGCTCCACCCCCTATATAGATGTGCCCCAGGGCTCAGCAGCGCCATCTACCTGCTGACTGTCTGGTACATGTATGAGTGCAGGAGCGGCGAGCTCCACCCCCTATATAGATGTGCCCCAGGACTCAGCAGCGCCATCTACCTGCTGACTGTCTGGTACATGTATGAGTGCAGGAGCGGCGAGCTCCACCCCCTATATAGATGTGCCCCAGGGCTCAGCAGCGCCATCTACCTGCTGACTGTCTGGTACATGTATGAGTGCAGGAGCGGCGAGCTCCACCCCCTATACAGATGTGCCCCAGGGCTCAGCAGCGCCATCTACCTGCTGACTGTCTGGTACATGAGGCCATGTATGAGTGCAGGAGCGGCGAGCTCCACCCCCTATATAGATGTGCCCCAGGACTCAGCAGCGCCATCTACCTGCTGACTGTCTGGGACATTCTCCTCCGGGCAGTCCTGGGAATACAGAGGACTCGGGGGATGTCTCTCGGGGGGATTTCTGGCAGGAAAACCTGTAGGAAATGCAAAGTGATGGGAATGATTGCATGTGATGATGAGATGATGGGAGTAGTAGTATCTAGATGATAAAGTCTCCCCTCCTTACACTGCTGATCAGACCAGTAATCCGTCTCCTCTTCTGATTCATCTTTAACCACAACCTTAATATCCATCAGATTTTCACCCTAAACAGGGAAGAAATAATGTAAAATGGCCTTTGGTTAGGTCACTTTATGGTCAGACTTTAGCGCCATCTACCTGCTGACTGTCTAGGACATTCTCCTCCAGGCAGTCCTGGGAATACAGAGGACTCGGGGGACATCTCTCGGGGGGATTTCTCCTACTGGATCCATCTGTGGAGACACAAACACACAGTGACGGAATACATGAGCTGCTGTAGATCTGTCTATACATCAGACACTTCTAGGGGTAGTTATGGTCGATGTGATCAGGGGGTGTCAGTAGGTTTCTATGACAACTGAGCGGCTGAATAACACCCCCAGGTCTGTCCCCTATGAACTCCTACGAGGCCAGAGACATAATACTCTGTAATGCAGGAGTTTTGCATTATATTATAAAAAGGGCTAAATGATCACCGTTAAGTTGTGAACCGTTTACGGATTCCACAGCCCTGTCTACAACTGGCACAGTGTCATGTGCGGATAGTGAGTCCACATAGTGTGATGTTATTTTTTTGCTAACAAGTAGAGATCACCTGACCAAACAATCCCCTACTACTCAAGACATCAGCTAGACACTTGTAGCCAAACCTGATTTTGTAATAGATGAATTCTAAGATGGTCAAAGAATGAGAATAATCATCCCAGAATGTATTAAAAGTTGTTTAATAAAAGAAAATAGAGATAATACACCAAATACTTTATTTTATTATACTTTGTTGTGATTATAGTCATTCTTGAACCATCTTGGAATGAACCCATTATAAAATCCTGCTTGCCTACATTTGGTGTCAGAAGTGGGATTGGCCTAATAATTGCTTTGTTTTATCATGAAATTGCAGTGTATATGGTAAAATGTTTAGTTTTGGGGTAATTGACAAAAGTCGAGTCCGGTCCCCCCTAGTGGTGCATAGATTGTGACAATTTGCACTTAGCACTTGAGGGTTTGTGACACTGCTGACAGAGAGCCCACAGTCTGTCAGTGCTGAAGCTCGATATGTCCTTTAAATGGCAGAAGGCTGAAGCTAGTGAGGGATGGGTCTGTATTTTTAAAAAAGAGCTATTGACCCTCATGAGTGGCAGGTTAAAAAGTACCACCAATTACCTTTCGGCAGATAAACCCAATTTCCCATTCATGAAAAGTAAATAAAACAAAACTTAACTTTTTATTTGTTCAGATAAGTAACAGTGAGCTTTAAAAAGTAGGCGCTATGAGGTCAGTCAATAGATTTTATATTGTGCTATATACAATAGCCAGGAAATCCGATCAGGATAAAATGTGCTTCAAGGTTTCTTTCACGAGGGTCAAGAATCCTGAAATATGTACGGCTCCAACGAATTTAATGAGTCTGAAGTTCTCAACAGATGTTAAAATTAGACGACAGTTGTATCCACTATAATAACTGAGAATATCCTGATGTGTTCTTCTTGTTCTTACAGCATTTCACACATTCCTAACACGAGTGTGTGACAGTGTATCCCCTTACTCAGATACCCCAGGACGTACAGTAAGGCTGGACCGTGTGACACTGTATCCCCTTACTCAGATACCCCCCAGGACTTACAGTAAGGCTGGACCATGTGACACTGTATCCCCTTACTCAGATACCCCCAGGACGTACAGTAAGGCTGGAGCGTGTGACAGTGTATCCCCTTACTCAGATATCCCCAGGACTTACAGTAAGGCTGGACCATGTGACACTGTATCCCCTTACTCAGATACCCCCAGGACTTACAGTAAGACTGGAGCGTGTGACACTGTATCCCCTTACTCAGATACCCCCAGGACTTACAGTAAGGCTGGAGCGTGTGACAATGTATCCCCTTACTCAGATACCCCCAGGACTTACAGTAAGGCTGGAGCGTGTGACAATGTATCCCCTTACTCAGATACCCCCAGGACTTACAGTAAGACTGGAGCGTGTGACAATGTATCCCCTTACTCAGATACCCCCAGGACTTACAGTAAGACTGGAGCGTGTGACACTGTATCCCCTTACTCAGATACCCCCAGGACTTACAGTAAGGCTGGAGCGTGTGACAATGTATCCCCTTACTCAGATACCCCCAGGACTTACAGTAAGACTGGAGCGTGTGACACTGTATCCCCTTACTCAGATACCCCCAAGACTTACAGTAAGACTGGAGCGTGTGACACTGTATCCCCTTACTCAGATACCCCCAGGACGTACAGTAAGGCTGGAGTGTGTGACACTGTATCCCCTTACTCACATACCCCCAGGACTTACAGTAAGGCTGGAGCGTGTGACACTGTATCCCCTTACTCAGATACCCCAGCAATTACAGTAAGGCTGGAGCGTGTGACACTGTATCCCCTTACTCAGATACCCCAGCAATTACAGTAAGGCTGGAGCGTGTGACAATGTATCCCCTTACTCAGATACCCCCAGGACTTACAGTAAGGCTGGAGCGTGTGACACTGTATCCCCTTACTCAGATACCCCAGCAATTACAGTAAGGCTGGAGCGTGTGACACTGTATCCCCTTACTCAGATACCCCCAGGACTTACAGTAAGGCTGGAGCGTGTGACACTGTATCCCCTTACTCAGATACCCCCAGGACTTACAGTAAGACTGGAGCGTGTGACACTGTATCCCCTTACTCAGATACCCCCAGGACTTACAGTAAGGCTGGAGCGTGTGACACTGTATCCCCTTACTCAGATACCCCCAGGACTTACAGTAAGGCTGGAGCGTGTGACACTGTATCCCCTTACTCAGATACCCCCAGGACTTACAGTAAGGCTGGAGCGTGTGACACTGTATCCCCTTACTCAGATACCCCCAGGACTTACAGTAAGGCTGGAGCGTGTGACACTGTATCCCCTTACTCAGATACCCCCAGGACTTACAGTAAGACTGGAGCGTGTGACAGTGTATCCCCTTACTCAGATACCCCCAGGACTTACAGTAAGGCTGGAGCATGTGTCACTGTATCCCCTCTCTCAGATACCCCCAGGACTTACAGTAAGGCTGGAGCGTGTGACACTGTATCCCCTTACTCAGATACCTCCAGGACTTACAGTAAGGCTGGAGCGTGTGACACTGTATCCCCTTACTCACATACCCCCAGGACTTACAGTAAGGCTGGAGCGTGTGACACTGTATCCCCTTACTCAGATACCTCCAGGACTTACAGTAAGGCTGGAGCGTGTGACACTGTATCCCCTTACTCAGATACCCCCAGGACTTACAGTAAGGCTGGAGCGTGTGACACTGTATCCCCTTACTCACATACCCCCAGGACTTACAGTAAGGCTGGAGCGTGTGACAGTGTATCCCCTTACTGAGATACCCCAGGACTTACAGTAAGGCTGGAGCATGTGTCACTGTATCCCCTTACTCAGATACCCCAGCACTTACAGTAAGGCTGGAGCGTGTGACACTGTATCCCCTTACTCAGATACCCCCAGGACTTACAGTAAGGCTGGAGTGTGTGACACTGTATCCCCTCTCTCAGATACCCCAGGACTTACAGTAAGGCTGGACCGTGTGACACTGTATCCCCTTACTGAGATACCCCAGGACTTACAGTAAGGCTGGAGCGTGTGACACTGTATCCCCTTACTCAGATACCCCCAGGACTTACAGTAAGGCTGGAGCATGTGACACTGTATCCCCTTACTCAGATACCTCCAGGACTTACAGTAAGGCTGGAGCATGTGTCACTGTATCCCCTTACTCAGATACCCTCAGGACTTACAGTAAGACTGGAGCGTGTGACACTGTATCCCCTTACTCAGATACCCCCAGGACTTACAGTAAGGCTGGAGCGTGTGACAATGTATCCCCTTACTCAGATACCTCCAGGACTTACAGTAAGGCTGGAGCGTGTGACACTGTATCCCCTTACTGAGATACCCCCCAGGACTTACAGTAAGACTGGAGCGTGTGACACTGTATCCCCTTACTCAGATACCCCCAGGACTTACAGTAAGACTGGAGCGTGTGACACTGTATCCCCTTACTCACATACCCCCAGGACGTACAGTAAGGCTGGAGTGTGTGACACTGTATCCCCTTACTCAGATACCCCCAGGACTTACAGTAAGGCTGGAGTGTGTGACACTGTATCCCCTTACTCAGATACCTCCAGGACTTACAGTAAGGCTGGAGCGTGTGACACTGTATCCCCTTACTGAGATACCCCAGGACTTACAGTAAGGCTGGAGCGTGTGACACTGTATCCCCTTACTCAGATACCCCCAGGACTTACAGTAAGGCTGGAGCGTGTGACAGCCGGATAGTCACAAGAGCAATAATACAAAGTACATGTCAAAGCGGCAGGAAATGTAAGGAAACAGGAAGTCACCAATAGAAGAGAAGAAATGGTAACGATACATGACCCAAACAGATGATGGGGGTGACAGTAAGGTAATGGAGCAGATGGATGATGATAAACAAAAATATACAGAGGACAACTGAATCTAACTAACTCTCTCTAAATCTTTCCCTATATCCAACCCTGATCACCACACACCACTGTCCCTCACTATCCCTAGAGTTATCCCTACTGAGGAGCCTAATCTGCAATACTAACCCTTACACAACCACAGGAGGTCACGAGGAGCCAGAGGCTATATCCTAAACTGAGAAGACAAAAACATGAAGACAAGACAGATACAAAGAGGGAGAGAACAAATTATAAGACTCCGAAGCATGGACGCCACTAGAATAACCCACAAGAACACACTAAGAAGAAGGAAGCTAGGCAAGGAGCGAGACACTACAGATATACAAGGATCATCCTGACTTTTACGGCTTAAGGGGCCGTTCACATGGCGGAAAAGAAAAGGAATGCCTGCGGCAGAATACCAATGAAGAGCATCAACATTCAGTCACGGGTTTCCACCACTGATTAGGCCCAGGTGAATGGGGGGTCTCAGTATCTGCAGCAAGACCGAGCAGGAGGCAGGAAACAATGAGAGCCAGAATCTGCCCCCAAATCAGTGTCAAATTCCTTTGTGTGAATGGTCCCTAAAAGGAGTATTGTGGAATCCCCCTACAACCCATAAAAATCACCCACATTTCACAGGGTGTCCCGCTTGCTGGAGGCTCAGAATAAAAACATCCAAATCTCCCAGACTAATGAATGAAATCTGGTCAAAGCAGACATTACTGAGTGAGAATCAGGAGCAGCGCATAACATGTGCTGGGAGTGACCACCAGAGCTCCATCACTGTGCATAATGGTGATCTAGAGACCTGTCATAGAGAATCGGTCCTTGTGGCCCAGCCAATCACAGCGCAGCTTTCTCTGTTACACGTGTCACGCCATGTCAGCCATGTTTTTCTTCAGGCGTGTAGTCACTAGGAGCCTGGGCTGACCGTGTCTCACTATACTGTGTAAGTCACCAGCAGAGTCGTGTAGTCACAGCTTGTTACCGAAACTGGAGACGACAGGAACGTTGTTGGACGTGTGTGGTGGAGAATGTCATAAGAAATGGCGCAGAGCGGTAAAGACAGATTGTCGGCTTCTACAAGAAAGTCTTTATACCGATTGTCTCAGCAGATGGTGACATCCAAGAGCCGGAGCCAAAGAGCTGTAAAGAGAAGTCGTCTTCATGTAAACCGAGTGACTGCGCTGCAGGAACGGAAAGGTCCGGATAATAACAAGCGCCTTGTGTACGGCTGCCGGGCTGAAGCATTGGTCGTAGACAGTCCGAATATTCCCGATGTGACCAGGTTTACAGACGAGGCATGGACTCACTTATCTGGCCATGTAACCTCTCACAATACACAGATATGAGCAGCTGAAAATCCTCCTGAGACCCCCAAGACCCCTCCTCATCCTGACAATATTGGCGTCTGACGTGAGATATGGCGGGGACACATAACTGGCCGCTCTTTACTGACAGTTCTGGCACCAGGGCAGTGGATGTGGAGATTTTCCACACATTTGTACATCAGTTGGATGATGAGGAGATTAGTCCCGGCTCCTTTCTACAGGATGGGGCGACCTGCCGCACCTCCAATGTCTCCAGGAATGAGATCTGAGCGGTTTTGGGGGTCGATATTGAGGATTTTTACTCTTATTAGTGATAAAATAATCCTGATTGTAATCCTTATAGTCAGTGCTAATAGTGCAGGGTAATATATGGTGTTGTCATGGTATATATGTATACTGCAGGTAATATCACTGACATTACAGATGTGGCCTCGCTTCTGCTCCTCTCAGGACTGTCCTGTTTGGTCTCTTCTCTCTGTACCAGTCTAGACTGAGACCATAATGGAGACCTGGCAGGACTAAAGGATGGGATTAGCTAGCATGGCGGCCATGATGGGAGTCCGGACTATTGGTAGACAATGGAATCCCTATAGAATTACTTACACGTCATGTATAATTATATAATTATCATACCAGAGCGGAGACAAAAGTAAGGGGCAGACAACACCCAGAAGTCCCATGTAAATAACTATACAACACTGTATATAATATATATGTCTGTACCTGGTGATGTCCGGGGGGGTGCTATATATACAGTATACAGTCTCTCCTTACCATGTGATGTCCGTGGGGCAGTATATATACAGTATATAGTCTCTCCTTACCATGTGATGTCTGGGGGGGCGGTATATATACAGTATAGAGTCTCTCCTTACCATGTGATGTCCGGGGGGCGGTATATATACAGTATACAGTCTCTCCTTACCATGTGATGTCCGGGGGGGCCGGTATATATACAGTATACAGTCTCTCCTTACCATGTGATGTCCGGGGGGGCCGGTATATATACAGTATACAGTCTCTCCTTACCATGTGATGTCCGGGGGGCGGTATATATACAGTATACAGTCTCTCCTTACCATGTGATGTCCGGGGGTCGGTATATATACAGTATACAGTCTCTCCTTACCATGTGATGTCCGGGGGGCCGGTATATATACAGTATACAGTCTCTCCTTACCATGTGATGTCCGGGGGGGCGGTATATATACAGTATACAGTCTCTCCTTACCATGTGATGTCCGGGGGGCCGGTATATATACAGTATACAGTCTCTCCTTACCATGTGATGTCCGGGGGGCGGTATATATACAGTATACAGTCTCTCCTTACCATGTGATGTCCGGGGGGCGGTATATATACAGTATACAGTCTCTCCTTACCATGTGATGTCCGGGGGGGGCGGTATATATACAGTATACAGTCTGTCCTTACCATGTGATGTCCGGGGGGGGCCGGTATATATACAGTATACAGTCTGTCCTTACCATGTGATGTCCGGGGGGGCGGTATATATACAGTATACAGTCTCTCCTTACCATGTGATGTCCGGGGGCCGGTATATATACAGTATACAGTCTCTCCTTACCATGTGATGTCCGTGGGGCCGGTATATATACAGTATACAGTCTCTCCTTACCATGTGATGTCCGGGGGGGCCGGTATATATACAGTATACAGTCTCTCCTTACCATGTGATGTCCGGGGGGGCGGTATATATACAGTATACAGTCTCTCCTTACCATGTGATGTCCGGGGGGCGGTATATATACAGTATACAGTCTCTCCTTACCATGTGATGTCCGGGGGGCCGGTATATATACAGTATACAGTCTCTCCTTACCATGTGATGTCCGGGGGGCGGTATATATATACAGTATACAGTCTCTCCTTACCATGTGATGTCCGGGGGTGGTATATATACAGTATACAGTCTCTCCTTACCATGTGATGTCCGGGGGGCGGTATATATACAGTATACAGTCTCTCCTTACCATGTGATGTCCGGGGGGGCGGTATATATACAGTATACAGTCTCTCCTTACCATGTGATGTCCGGGGGCCGGTATATATACAGTATACAGTCTCTCCTTACCATGTGATGTCCGGGGGGGCGGTATATATACAGTATACAGTCTCTCCTTACCATGTGATGTCCGGGGGGGCCGGTATATATACAGTATACAGTCTCTCCTTACTATGTGATGTCCGGGGGGGCGGTATATATACAGTATACAGTCTCTCCTTACCATGTGATGTCCGGGGGGGCGGTATATATACAGTATACAGTCTCTCCTTACCATGTGATGTCCGGGGGGGCAGGTATATATACAGTATACAGTCTCTCCTTACCATGTGATGTCCGGTATATATACAGTATACAGTCTCTCCTTACCATGTGATGTCCGGGGGGGGGGGGTATATATACAGTATACAGTCTCTCCTTACCATGTGATGTCCGGGGGGGCGGTATATATACAGTATACAGTCTCTCCTTACCATGTGATGTCCGGGGGGGCCGGTATATATACAGTATACAGTCTCTCCTTACCATGTGATGTCCGGGGGGCCGGTATATATACAGTATACAGTCTCTCCTTACCATGTGATGTCCGGGGGGGCGGTATATATACAGTATACAGTCTCTCCTTACCATGTGATGTCCGGGGGGCCGGTATATATACAGTATACAGTCTCTCCTTACCATGTGATGTCCGGGGGGCGGTATATATACAGTATACAGTCTCTCCTTACCATGTGATGTCCGGGGGGCCGGTATATATACAGTATACAGTCTCTCCTTACCATGTGATGTCCGGGGGGCGGTATATATACAGTATACAGTCTCTCCTTACCATGTGATGTCCGGGGGGCCGGTATATATACAGTATACAGTCTCTCCTTACCATGTGATGTCCGGGGGGCGGTATATATACAGTATACAGTCTCTCCTTACCATGTGATGTCCGGGGGGCGGTATATATACAGTATACAGTCTCTCCTTACCATGTGATGTCCGGGGGGTCGGTATATATACAGTATACAGTCTCTCCTTACCATGTGATGTCCGGGGGGGCGGTATATATACAGTATACAGTCTCTCCTTACCATGTGATGTCCGGGGGGCGGTATATATACAGTATACAGTCTCTCCTTACCATGTGATGTCCGGGGGGGCGGTATATATACAGTATACAGTCTCTCCTTACCATGTGATGTCCGGGGGGTCGGTATATATACAGTATACAGTCTCTCCTTACCATGTGATGTCCGGGGGGTCGGTATATATACAGTATACAGTCTCTCCTTACCATGTGATGTCCGGGGGGCGGTATATATACAGTATACAGTCTCTCCTTACCATGTGATGTCCGGGGGGCTGGTATATATACAGTATACAGTCTCTCCTTACCATGTGATGTCCGGGGGGCCGGTATATATACAGTGTACAGTCTCTCCTTACCATGTGATGTCCGGGGGGCGGTATATATACAGTATACAGTCTCTCCTTACCATGTGATGTCCGGGGGGCCGGTATATATACAGTATACAGTATCTCCTTACCATGTGATGTCCGGGGGGCGGTATATATACAGTATACAGTCTCTCCTTACCATGTGATGTCCGGGGGGCGGTATATATACAGTATACAGTCTCTCCTTACCATGTGATGTCCGGGGGCCGGTATATATACAGTATACAGTCTCTCCTTACCATGTGATGTCCGGGGGGGCGGTATATATACAGTATACAGTATCTCCTTACCATGTGATGTCCGGGGGGCGGTATATATACAGTATACAGTCTCTCCTTACCATGTGATGTCCGGGGGGCGGTATATATACAGTATACAGTCTCTCCTTACCATGTGATGTCTGGGGGGCGGTATATATACAGTATACAGTCTCTCCTTACCATGTGATGTCCGGGGGCCGGTATATATACAGTATACAGTCTCTCCTTACCATGTGATGTCCGGGGGCGGTATATATACAGTATACAGTCTCTCCTTACCATGTGATGTCCGGGGGGCGGTATATATACAGTATACAGTCTCTCCTTACCATGTGATGTCCGGGGGGCGGTATATATACAGTATACAGTCTCTCCTTACCATGTGATGTCTGGGGGGCGGTATATATACAGTATACAGTCTCTCCTTACCATGTGATGTCCGGGGGGCCGGTATATATACAGTATACAGTCTCTCCTTACCATGTGATGTCCGGGGCCGGTATATATACAGTATACAGTCTCTCCTTACCATGTGATGTCCGGGGGCCGGTATATATACAGTATACAGTCTCTCCTTACCATGTGATGTCCGGGGGGGCCGGTGATCCTCCATCATGACCTCCTTGTACCGATCCTTGTGTCCTTCTAAATACTCCCACTCCTCCATGGAGAAATAGACAGCGACATCCTGACACCTTTTAGGAACCTGACAACACAATGATACAGTCATCACCCAGACCCCTCCAGTGCTGTTACTGGAGAATTTCCCAGCATTCCCAGCAGTGTCACCTCTCCAGTCAGCAGCTCAATCATCTTGTTGGTGAGTTCTAGAATCTTCTGCTCATGTATCAGGGAGAGAGGGGGAGGCTCTGTGATGGGGCCCCGGCTCCTGCTCCATCCTCCTCCTGGCCCTGTGATGGGGCCCCGGCTCCTGCTCCATCCTCCTGACCCCTGGACATGGCTGCTGGGGGCCACAGAGTCCCCCGATAGCTTCTTCACCAGTCTGTATTCCTGTATATGGAGAGAGACCAAACTCCAATAATCTACTGACTATAACCTGGAATATTATTACACTACAGACATTCAGGCCACTTGTGTTATCTTTTGGAGAATTTCCCATTACACCTTCCTCTGTCAGTCATTCCATAGTCTCACTGCTCTTACAGTAAAGAATCCCTTCTATGTTGTGTATAAACCTTCTTTCCTCTAGATGTAGTGGTCGCTCCTTGTTATAGGTACAGTCCATAGTCTCACTGCTCTTACAGTAAAGAATCCCTTCTATGTTGTGTATAATCCTTCTTTCCTCTAGATGTAGTGGTCGCCTCCTTGTTATAGGTACAGTCCATAGTGTCACTGCTCTTACAGTAAAGAATCCCTTCTATGTTGTGTATAAACCTTCTTTCCTCTAGATGTAGTGGACGCCTCCTTGTTATAGGTACAGTCCATAGTCTCACTGCTCTTACAGTAAAGAATCCCTTCTATGTTGTGTATAATCCTTCTTTCCTCTAGATGTAGTGGACGCCTCCTTGTTATAGGTACAGCCCATAGTCTCACTGCTCTTACAGTAGAGAATCCCTTCTATGTTGTGTATAATCCTTCTTTCCTCTAGATGTAGTGGACGTTTCCTTGTTATAGGTACAGGCCATAGTCTCACTGCTCTTACAGTAAAGAATCCCTTCTATGTTGTGTACAAACCTTCTTTCCTCTAGATGTAGTGGACGCCTCCTTGTTATAGGTACAGTACATAGTCTCACTGCTCTTACAGTAAAGAATCCCTTCTATGTTGTGTATAATCCTTCTTTCCTCTAGATGTAGTGGACGTCTCCTTGTTATAGGTACAGTCCATAGTCTCACTGCTCTTACAGTAAAGAATCCCTTCTATGTTGTGTATAAACCTTCTTTCCTCTAGATGTAGTGGTCGCTCCTTGTTATAGGTACAGTCCATAGTCTCACTGCTCTTACAGTAAAGAATCCCTTCTATGTTGTGTATAATCCTTCTTTCCTCTAGATGTAGTGGCCGCCTCCTTGTTATAGGTACAGTCCATAGTCTCACTGCTCTTACAGTAAAGAATCCCTTCTATGTTGTGTATAATCCTTCTTTCCCCTAGATGTAGTGGCGTCTCCTTGTTATAGGTACAGTCCATAGTGTCACTGCTCTTACAGTAAAGAATCCCTTCTATGTTGTGTATAAACCTTCTTTCCTCTAGATGTAGTGGTCGCTCCTTGTTATAGGTACAGTCCATAGTCTCACTGCTCTTACAGTAAAGAATCCCTTCTATGTTGTGTATAAACCTTCTTTCCTCTAGATGTAGTGGTCGCTCCTTGTTATAGTTACAGTCCATAGTCTCACTGCTCTTACAGTAAAGAATCCCTTCTATGTTGTGTATAAACCTTCTTTCCTCTAGATGTAGTGGACGCCTCCTTGTTATAGGTACAGTCCATAGTCTCACTGCTCTTACAGTAAAGAATCCCTTCTATGTAGTGTATAATCCTTCTTTCCTCTAGATGTAGTGGACGTCTCCTTGTTATAGGTACAGTCCATAGTCTCACTGCTCTTACAGTAAAGAATCCCTTCTATGTTGTGTATAAACCTTCTTTCCTCTAGATGTAGTGGCCGCCTCCTTGTTATAGGTACAGTCCATAGTCTCACTGCTCTTACAGTAAAGAATCCCTTCTATGTTGTGTATAAACCTTCTTTCCTCTAGATGTAGTGGACGCCTCCTTGTTATAGGTACAGTCCATAGTGTCACTGCTCTTACAGTAGAGAATCCCTTCTATGTTGGTGGAGATGATAGAAATGTAGTACACTTACCTCTCCGCTCAGCAGGTAGATGATCTCCAAGGTGAAGTCTAATATTCTTCTGGTGATGTCATTCCTGTCCTTGTCCATCCTTGGTGGGTCATTCAGGAGAAGGAGCGTTCTGGAGGAGAAGAGGAGGAAACTGGATGAGCTGGAGGATCTAGTACTGAGGAGGGGCCCGAAATCATACAGGGGCCACATGATGTGTGACATACAGGAGCTCCTCAGAGCCCCCAGCACATGGATACAGGAGGATTCCCACAGACACCAGCACCAGTGATGGGGCCCAGAACCCCCTGATGTCACCTTACCTTATAGCGGGAGTTTTCTCCTAAATCCCCAGGTGTGAACGTGTCCTGAGAGCAGCCAGCGAGCCACTGCTGTATATACAGTATATATATATATCTATAGCCTGTGATAATGGCTGATAACAGAGAGAACACAACAGCAGTGACTGCCGACCAGGACCTGCTCTGTATCTGCTACACTGCAAGAGCTGAAGGACCTGTGATGATGTCACCATCATGTGACCAGTACATGAGGGGCGGAGCTCAGGAGAGGAGAAGTGCTGGATTAAGGACCTGTGATGATGTCACCATCATGTGACCAGTACATGAGGGGCGGAGCTCAGGAGAGGAGAAGTGCTGGAGGAAGGACCTGTGATGATGTCACCATCATGTGACCAGTACATGAGGGGCGGAGCTTCTGTACTGCAGCATATTGAGTATGAGATATGAGGGAACTGCTGGGTGTTGTAGTTCTCTCCTCTTATATCTTCCCCTCTTACGTCCTCTGGTATTTAATGATAACCTGGACATGCTGGCAGTTGTAGTTCTCTTCTGGTTGCCATTGGTTTCTAAACTGAATAATTCAGGAGCCAAATAACATTTGGGATGTAGTCGGTGACCTCGGTGATCTCCGGATTGCTGGTTTCCCCTCCTCTGCTCTACCAGCTCAGCTATCGGAGACTTGCCCTGGTTCGGGGCTGACACTGCCAGGACTTGTAGCTGTGTGAACCGAGAGCAAGGCAGGTGGTTTGGTCTCCGCAACCAGAAATGAACGCACACGCGGTAGTTCAAGAAAAAAAATATATATTTACTATAAGTTAATAAAGGCTATTTGAAGGTAAAATGACAGGGATAAAGACAAGCAAAATATACAATATAGCATGAACAATTTCAAGGCAAATTCTGCAATGGTTTCTACTTTTACTCTGTCCACTTCTGCAGTATGGACACTGAATGAACAATATACTCAAAACTATCCCTAACTGACCCTGACTTCACATTTGGGTGCACCCCCTTTTCCCCAGTGGTCCAGGTGGACCGCTTACAGTCCGTAGAAGCGCGCGGTGGGGCCCAAAGTCGTTCCTTTCTTTTTATAGTGAAGCGTCCTCCCCTCACTGTTATCAGGATCTTGGGAGAAATGAAGTCCTCTTTAACAGGGAAACCCAATGAATGCAATGTAATCCAACAGCAGATTCCACTCAGCACACTGACAGTCCTGCAGAATCCATACACTGAGCTGGGATGTAAGCCGGGATTTAGCAGGTGCCGTCCAGTACATCAACAGCACTGCGAGTCTCTATCTGTGGTATCCATATACACAGTCACAATGTCAGTCTCACTGATCAGCCACTGAGCACAGTTCCTTTCACGTGGACTCACTAGTCCTGTTGTCTCTTTACACTCTGTTTGTCTCTGGACCAAGATACAGCTTAGCTGTACAGAAAAATCTCCACACCAGTTCAATACAACACTTGCCAAGATGGCTGCTGCTCTCTGTCTCTTCACTTCCTGCTTCTCTGCTCACACTCTGTCAGCAGAACAGGAAGGGTGACATCCAGCATCATGTCACAATTACAATGGCTGCTGTCTTAAAGGAACAGAATCACAGAAATACATTCAACATTAACAGTTTATACAGACAAATAAAGCTTAGGACAACATTGGCTGTCTCTTACAGCTGAGTGTATATATTAGTATATGAAGTATTTGGAGGCGGCAGAAGTCGCTGCCCCCACTCCCGCACACATACTGAGCCAGCGCTCTGCCATGTCAGCTAATCCTTCTTAAAGGGGATGTGTTACCAGAGAGAGAGAAAAAGTATTTTTTAAACCAAATTTTTGTGTTAAACAAGTTTAAAGAATTTTAGTTTTATACTTTTGTAACATTTTCCATCTCCGAGTCCTAATTCACAAGAGCCTGTAAAATCCTGCGGGGTCTGTGCCCAGCACGTGTCCGCTGCGCTGCTCTGCTACTGTGGGGAGGAGGGGCCTAATAACCCGCAGCTCAGGGGGGGGCGGAGTCTGTGTTACCGCCCAGCAGTAAGTGAGGCCATTTATTGGTGACTTTTGATCATGTGACCCACTGCACTCGGATTCCTTCTAGTATAAGCTGGACATTTTGTATGCACAGCGGCATTTGTAAGGCCAAGACTGAACCTCAAGTAGAATTTGAGGAGTCATAACTTTTTTATTTTTATGCTGACATAGGCGATTGATGGCCTACCACTCACCATTGATCTCCTCACCTACCACTCACCATTGATCTCCTCACCTACCACTCACCATTGATCTCCTCACCTACCACTCACCATTGATCTCCTCACCTACCACTCACCATTGATCTCCTCACCTACCACTCACCATTGATGATCTCACCTACCACTCACCATTGATCTCCTCACCTACCACTCACCATTGATCTCCTCACCTACCACTCACCATTGAGCTTCTCACCTACCACTCACCATTGATCTCCTCACCTACCACTCACCATTGAGCTTCTCACCTACCACTCACCATTGATCTTCTCACCTACCACTTACCATTGATCTCCTCACCTACCACTCACCATTGATCTTCTCACCTACCACTCACCATTGAGCTTCTCACCTACCACTCACCATTGATCTCCTCACCTACCACTCACCATTGATCTCCTCACCTACCACTCACCATTGATTTCCTCACCTACCACTCACCATTGATCTCCTCACCTACCACTCACCATTGATCTCCTCACCTACCACTCACCATTGATCTCCTCACCTACCACTCACCATTGATCTCCTCACGTACCACACTTCATCCTGTTCATTCTCATCTTTTGAACCAGTTACAGAAGAAGTCTCCCGGATCCTCTCTCATTCTTCTCGCCCTACGACCTGTAGTAGTGACCCTTTCCCCTCACACCTTCTCCAGTCCCTGTCACGATTTACATTACTAAAATATTTAATCTCTCTCTTCTGGAATCTTTCCCTCCTCTTTCAAACATGCTGTCATAACCCTGTTATTGAAGAGATCCTCCCTTAACCCGTCCTGTGCTGCCAAGTATCGACACCATCTTTATGCTGATGACACCCAATTATATACCTCATACCGTGACATCACCCCTGCACTAATACAGAACACCAGTGACTGTCTCTCTGCTGTCTCTAATATCATGTCTTCTCTCTATCTGAAACTGAATCTCTCACAGACTGAACTACTGCTGTTTCCTCCATCTAATAGATCTGTCCCTGATATCTCCATTGCAGTCTCCGGCCTTACCATAACTCCTAGGCAGTATGGCCGCTGCCTCGGGGTTATGTCTGTCTCAGACCTTTCCTTCACCCCCCATATCCAATCACTCACACGCTCATGTCATCTCCACCTCAAAAACATCTCCAGAATCCGCCCTTTCCTTACCGCAAATACACTAAAGACACTTATTGTCGCCCTGATTCACTCTCGCCTTGACTACTGTAACTCCTTACTAATCCGTCTTCCCCTTACTAAACTCTCCCCTCTACAATCTATTCTGAATGCGGCGGCCAGGCTCATCTATCAGTCTACACGCTACAGCGAGGCCTCCGGTCTGTGCCGGTCACTACAGCGAGGCCTCCGGTCTGCGCCGGTCACTACAGCGAGGCCTCCGGTCTGCGCCGGTCACTACAGCGAGGCCTCCGGTCTGTGCCGGTCACTACAGCGAGGCCTCCGGTCTGTGCCGGTCACTACAGCGAGGCCTCCGGTCTGTGCCGGTCACTACAGCGAGGCCTCCGGTCTGTGCTGGTGACTACATTGGCTGCCTATTCAATACAGAATACAATATAAACTTCTCCCCTCCTCCACAAGACTCTCCATAATGCTGCACCTCCCTACATTTCCTCCCTCATCTGCAGCAGACAACCCGCTCACTCTATGATCTAAGACTAACATCCTCTATTATCAGAACCTCCCACTCCCGTATCCTATAAGACTTCTCCCGAGTTGCACCACTTCTCTGGAATGTTCTATTCTGGACTATCAGATTAACCCCCAATTTCTACAGCAAACTAAAGACACATCTTACCAGACAGGCTGATCCCATGTCCTAATGTAAACCCTTCCGTAGTTAGAGTCCCTAAATCTAACCCTCCTCTTGTTACAGTCTTGCATTACCCCGCAGGATATGATGTAGTATTGGATTGTAACTTTATATGTCCAGGCACCGTCTGCACAGTAAAGGACACGACTGGTGACGGCTCCTACAGCTTTATACAGTATGTGTGTAATGACAGTCACCTTTATCACAGAAATGGCCGGACCACTGTATAAGCAATGCCATCTACTATATCACCCCCTCTACCTCATAGATTGTAAGCTCTTGTGTCACCTCCTCTACCTCATAGATTGTAAGCTCTTGTGTCACCTCCTCTACCTCATAGATTGTAAGCTCTTGTGTCACCTCCTCTACCTCATAGATTGTAAGCTCTTGTGTCACCTCCTCTACCTCATAGATTGTAAGCTCTTGTGTCACCTCCTCTACCTCATAGATTGTAAGCTCTTGTGTCACCTCCTCTACCTCATAGATTGTAAGCTCTTGTGTCACCTCCTCTACCTCATAGATTGTAAGCTCTTGTGTCATTCTACCTCATAGATTGTAAGCTCTTGTGTCATTCTACCTCATAGATTGTAAGCTCTTGTGTCATTCTACCTCATAGATTGTAAGCTCTTGTGTCACCCCCTCTACCTCATAGATTGTAAGCTCTTGTGTCACCTCTACCTCATAGATTGTAAGCTCTTGTGTCACGTCCTCTACCTCATAGATTGTAAGCTCTTGTGTCACCTCCTCTACCTCATAGATTGTAAGCTCTAGTGTACCTCTACCTCATAGATTGTAAGCTCTTGTGTCACCCCCTCTACCTCATAGACTGTAAGCTCTTGTGTCACCTCCTCTACCTCATAGATTGTAAGCTCTTGTGTCACCTCTACCTCATAGATTGTAAGCTCTTGTGTCACCTCTACCTCATAGATTGTAAGCTCTTGTGTCACCTCCTCTACCTTATAGATTGTAAGCTCTTGTGTCACCTCCTCTACCTCATAGATTGTAAGCTCTTGTGTCACCTCCTCTACCTCATAGATTGTAAGCTCTTATGTCACCTCCTCTACCTCATAGATTGTAAGCTCTTGTGTCACCTCTACCTCATAGATTGTAAGCTCTTGTGTCACCTCTACCTCATAGATTGTAAGCTCTTGTGTCACCTCTACCTCATAGATTGTAAGCTCTTGTGTCACCTCCTCTAGCTCATAGATTGTAAGCTCTTGTGTCACCTCCTCTACCTCATAGATTGTAAGCTCTTGTGTCACCTCCTCTAGCTCATAGATTGTAAGCTCTTGTGTCACCTCTACCTCATAGATTGTAAGCTCTTGTGTCACCTCCTCTACCTCATAGAGTGTAAGCTCTTGTGTCACCTCCTCTACCTCATAGATTGTAAGCTCTTGTGTCACCTCCTCTACCTCATAGAGTGTAAGCTCTTGTGTCACCTCTACCTCATAGATTGTAAGCTCTTGTGTCACCTCCTCTACCTCATAGATTGTAAGCTCTTGTGTCACCTCCTCTACCTCATAGATTGTAAGCTCTTGTGTCACCTCCTCTACCTCATAGATTGTAAGCTCTTGTGTCACCCCCTCTACCTCATAGATTGTAAGCTCTTGTGTCACCTCTACCTCATAGATTGTAAGCTCTTGTGTCACCTCTACCTCATAGATTGTAAG
Source organism: Leptodactylus fallax (assembly GCA_947044405.1). NCBI lineage: Eukaryota > Metazoa > Chordata > Amphibia > Anura > Leptodactylidae > Leptodactylus > Leptodactylus fallax. The sequence continues at coordinate 6,085 of CAMRHE010000717.1, read as the reverse complement.
CTCTTGTGTCACCTCTACCTCATAGATTGTAAGCTCTTGTGTCACCCCCTCTACCTCATAGATTGTAAGCTCTTGTGTCACCTCCTCTACCTCATAGATTGTAAGCTCTTGTGTCACCTCCTCTACCTCATAGATTGTAAGCTCTTGTGTCACCTCCTCTACCTCATAGATTGTAAGCTCTTGTGTCACCTCCTCTACCTCATAGAGTGTAAGCTCTTGTGTCACCTCCTCTACCTCATAGATTGTAAGCTCTTGTGTCACCTCCTCTACCTCATAGAGTGTAAGCTCTTGTGTCACCTCTACCTCATAGATTGTAAGCTCTTGTGTCACCTCCTCTACCTCATAGATTGTAAGCTCTTGTGTCACCTCCTCTACCTCATAGATTGTAAGCTCTTGTGTCACCTCCTCTACCTCATAGATTGTAAGCTCTTGTGTCACCCCCTCTACCTCATAGATTGTAAGCTCTTGTGTCACCTCTACCTCATAGATTGTAAGCTCTTGTGTCACCTCCTCTACCTCATAGATTGTAAGCTCTTGTGTCACCTCCTCTACCTCATAGATTGTAAGCTCTTGTGTCACCCCCTCTACCTCATAGATTGTAAGCTCTTGTGTCACCCCCTCTACCTCATAGATTATAAGCTCTTGTGTCACCTCTACCTCATAGATTGTAAGCTCTTGTGTCACCTCCTCTACCTCATAGATTGTAAGCTCTTGTGTCACCTCTACCTCATAGATTGTAAGCTCTTGTGTCACCTCCTCTACCTCATAGATTGTAAGCTCTTGTGTCACCTCCTCTACCTCATAGATTGTAAGCTCTTGTGTCACCTCCTCTACCTCATAGATTGTAAGCTCTTGTGTCACCCCCTCTACCTCATAGATTGTAAGCTCTTGTGTCACCTCCTCTACCTCATAGATTGTAAGCTCTTGTGTCACCTCTACCTCATAGATTGTAAGCTCTTGTGTCACCTCCTCTACCTCATAGAGTGTAAGCTCTTGTGTCACCTCCTCTACCTCATAGATTGTAAGCTCTTGTGTCACCTCCTCTACCTCATAGAGTGTAAGCTCTTGTGTCACCTCTACCTCATAGATTGTAAGCTCTTGTGTCACCTCCTCTACCTCATAGATTGTAAGCTCTTGTGTCACCTCCTCTACCTCATAGATTGTAAGCTCTTGTGTCACCCCCTCTACCTCATAGATTGTAAGCTCTTGTGTCACCTCTACCTCATAGATTGTAAGCTCTTGTGTCACCTCCTCTACATCATAGATTGTAAGCTCTTGTGTCACCTCCTCTACCTCATAGATTGTAAGCTCTTGTGTCACCCCCTCTACCTCATAGATTGTAAGCTCTTGTGTCACCTCTACCTCATAGATTGTAAGCTCTTGTGTCACCTCCTCTACCTCATAGATTGTAAGCTCTTGTGTCACCTCCTCTACCGCATAGATTGTAAGCTCTTGTATCACCTCTACCTCATAGATTGTAAGCTCTTGTGTCACCTCTACCTCATAGATTGTAAGCTCTTGTGTCACCTCCTCTACCTCATAGATTGTAAGCTCTTGTGTCACCTCTACCTCATAGATTGTAAGCTCTTGTGTCACCCCCTCTACCTCATAGATTGTAAGCTCTTGTGTCACCCCCTCTACCTCATAGATTGTAAGCTCTTGTGTCACCTCTACCTCATAGATTGTAAGCTCTTGTGTCACCTCTACCGCATAGATTGTAAGCTCTTGTGTCACCTCTACCTCATAGATTGTAAGCTCTTGTGTCACCTCCTCTACCTAATAGATTGTAAGCTCTTGTGTCACCTCCTCTACCTCATAGATTGTAAGCTCTTGTGTCACCTCCTCTACCTCATAGATTGTAAGCTCTTGTGTCACCTCCTCTACCTCATAGATTGTAAGCTCTTGTGTCACTTACCTCATAGATTGTAAGCTCTTGTGTCACCTCCTCTACCTCATAGATTGTAAGCTCTTGTGTCACCTCATCTACCTCATAGATTGTAAGCTCTTGTGTCACCTCCTCTACCTCATAGATTGTAAGCTCTTGTGTCACCTCCTCTACCTCATAGAGTGTAAGCTCTTGTGTCACCTCTACCTCATAGATTGTAAGCTCTTGTGTCACCTCCTCTACCTCATAGATTGTAAGCTCTTGTGTCACCTCCTCTACCTCATAGATTGTAAGCTCTTGTGTCACCTCCTCTACCTCATAGATTGTAAGCTCTTGTGTCACCCCCTCTACCTCATAGATTGTAAGCTCTTGTGTCACCTCTACCTCATAGATTGTAAGCTCTTGTGTCACCTCTACCTCATAGATTGTAAGCTCTTGTGTCACCTCTACCTCATAGATTGTAAGCTCTTGTGTCACCCCCTCTACCTCATAGATTGTAAGCTCTTGTGTCACCTCCTCTACCTCATAGATTGTAAGCTCTTGTGTCACCTCCTCTACCTCATAGATTGTAAGCTCTTGTGTCACCTCCTCTACCTCATAGATTGTAAGCTCTTGTGTCACCTCCTCTACCTCATAGAGTGTAAGCTCTTGTGTCACCTCCTCTACCTCATAGATTGTAAGCTCTTGTGTCACCTCCTCTACCTCATAGAGTGTAAGCTCTTGTGTCACCTCTACCTCATAGATTGTAAGCTCTTGTGTCACCTCCTCTACCTCATAGATTGTAAGCTCTTGTGTCACCTCCTCTACCTCATAGATTGTAAGCTCTTGTGTCACCTCCTCTACCTCATAGATTGTAAGCTCTTGTGTCACCCCCTCTACCTCATAGATTGTAAGCTCTTGTGTCACCTCTACCTCATAGATTGTAAGCTCTTGTGTCACCTCCTCTACCTCATAGATTGTAAGCTCTTGTGTCACCTCCTCTACCTCATAGATTGTAAGCTCTTGTGTCACCCCCTCTACCTCATAGATTGTAAGCTCTTGTGTCACCCCCTCTACCTCATAGATTATAAGCTCTTGTGTCACCTCTACCTCATAGATTGTAAGCTCTTGTGTCACCTCCTCTACCTCATAGATTGTAAGCTCTTGTGTCACCTCTACCTCATAGATTGTAAGCTCTTGTGTCACCTCCTCTACCTCATAGATTGTAAGCTCTTGTGTCACCTCCTCTACCTCATAGATTGTAAGCTCTTGTGTCACCTCCTCTACCTCATAGAGTGTAAGCTCTTGTGTCACCTCTACCTCATAGATTGTAAGCTCTTGTGTCACCTCCTCTACCTCATAGATTGTAAGCTCTTGTGTCACCTCCTCTACCTCATAGATTGTAAGCTCTTGTGTCACCCCCTCTACCTCATAGATTGTAAGCTCTTGTGTCACCTCTACCTCATAGATTGTAAGCTCTTGTGTCACCTCCTCTACATCATAGATTGTAAGCTCTTGTGTCACCTCCTCTACCTCATAGATTGTAAGCTCTTGTGTCACCCCCTCTACCTCATAGATTGTAAGCTCTTGTGTCACCTCTACCTCATAGATTGTAAGCTCTTGTGTCACCTCCTCTACCTCATAGATTGTAAGCTCTTGTGTCACCTCCTCTACCGCATAGATTGTAAGCTCTTGTATCACCTCTACCTCATAGATTGTAAGCTCTTGTGTCACCTCTACCTCATAGATTGTAAGCTCTTGTGTCACCTCCTCTACCTCATAGATTGTAAGCTCTTGTGTCACCTCTACCTCATAGATTGTAAGCTCTTGTGTCACCCCCTCTACCTCATAGATTGTAAGCTCTTGTGTCACCCCCTCTACCTCATAGATTGTAAGCTCTTGTGTCACCTCTACCTCATAGATTGTAAGCTCTTGTGTCACCTCTACCGCATAGATTGTAAGCTCTTGTGTCACCTCTACCTCATAGATTGTAAGCTCTTGTGTCACCTCCTCTACCTAATAGATTGTAAGCTCTTGTGTCACCTCCTCTACCTCATAGATTGTAAGCTCTTGTGTCACCTCCTCTACCTCATAGATTGTAAGCTCTTGTGTCACCTCCTCTACCTCATAGATTGTAAGCTCTTGTGTCACTTACCTCATAGATTGTAAGCTCTTGTGTCACCTCCTCTACCTCATAGATTGTAAGCTCTTGTGTCACCTCCTCTACCTCATAGATTGTAAGCTCTTGTGTCACCTCATCTACCTCATAGATTGTAAGCTCTTGTGTCACCTCCTCTACCTCATAGATTGTAAGCTCTTGTGTCACCCCCTCTACCTCATAGATTGTAAGCTCTTGTGTCACCTCCTCTACCTCATAGATTGTAAGCTCTTGTGTCACCTCTACCTCATAGATTGTAAGCTCTTGTGTCACCTCTACCTCATAGATTGTAAGCTCTTGTGTCACCTCTGCCTCATAGATTGTAAGCTCTTGTGTCACCGCCTCTACCTCATAGATTGTAAGCTCTTGTGTCACCTCTACCGCATAGATTGTAAGCTCTTGTGTCACCTCTACCTCATAGATTGTAAGCTCTTGTGTCACCTCCTCTACCTCATAGATTGTAAGCTCTTGTGTCACCTCCTCTACCTCATAGATTGTAAGCTCTTGTGTCACCTCCTCTACCTCATAGATTGTAAGCCCTTGTGTCACCTCTACCTCATAGATTGTAAGCTCTTGTGTCACCTCCTCTACCTCACAGATTGTAAGCTCTTGTGTCACCTACCTCATAGATTGTAAGCTCTTGTGTCACTTACCTCATAGATTGTAAGCTCTTGTGTCACCTCCTCTACCTCATAGATTGTAAGCTCTTGTGTCACCTCCTCTACCTCATAGATTGTAAGCTCTTGTGTCACCTCTACCTCATAGATTGTAAGCTCTTGTGTCACCTACCTCATAGATTGTAAGCTCTTGTGTCACCTCCTCATAGATTGTAAGCTCTTGTGTCACCTCCTCTACCTCATAGATTGTAAGCTCTTGTGTCACCTCTACCTCATAGATTGTAAGCTCTTGTGTCACCTCTACCTCATAGATTGTAAGCTCTTGTGTCACCTCCTCATAGATTGTAAGCTCTTGTGTCACCTCCTCTACCTCATAGATTGTAAGCTCTTGTGTCACCCCCGCTACCTCATAGATTGTAAGCTCTTGTGTCACCCCCTCTACCTCATAGATTGTAAGCTCTTGTGTCACCTCCTCTACCTCATAGATTGTAAGCTCTTGTGTCACCTCTACCTCATAGAGTGTAAGCTCTTGTGTCACCTCCTCTACCTCATAGATTGTAAGCTCTTGTGTCACCTCCTCTACCTCATAGAGTGTAAGCTCTTGTGTCACCTCTACCTCATAGATTGTAAGCTCTTGTGTCACCTCCTCTACCTCATAGATTGTAAGCTCTTGTGTCACCTCCTCTACCTCATAGATTGTAAGCTCTTGTGTCACCTCCTCTACCTCATAGATTGTAAGCTCTTGTGTCACCCCCTCTACCTCATAGATTGTAAGCTCTTGTGTCACCTCTACCTCATAGATTGTAAGCTCTTGTGTCACCTCCTCTACCTCATAGATTGTAAGCTCTTGTGTCACCTCCTCTACCTCATAGATTGTAAGCTCTTGTGTCACCCCCTCTACCTCATAGATTGTAAGCTCTTGTGTCACCCCCTCTACCTCATAGATTATAAGCTCTTGTGTCACCTCTACCTCATAGATTGTAAGCTCTTGTGTCACCTCCTCTACCTCATAGATTGTAAGCTCTTGTGTCACCTCCTCTACCTCATAGATTGTAAGCTCTTATGTCACCTCCTCTACCTCATAGATTGTAAGCTCTTGTGTCACCTCTACCTCATAGATTGTAAGCTCTTGTGTCACCTCTACCTCATAGATTGTAAGCTCTTGTGTCACCTCTACCTCATAGATTGTAAGCTCTTGTGTCACCCCCTCTACCTCATAGATTGTAAGCTCTTGTGTCACCTCCTCTACCTCATAGATTGTAAGCTCTTGTGTCACCTCCTCTACCTCATAGATTGTAAGCTCTTGTGTCACCTCCTCTACCTCATAGATTGTAAGCTCTTGTGTCACCTCCTCTACCTCATAGAGTGTAAGCTCTTGTGTCACCTCCTCTACCTCATAGATTGTAAGCTCTTGTGTCACCTCCTCTACCTCATAGAGTGTAAGCT